>OY821519.1:22305535-22730535 GCA_963682025.1 Cordilura impudica | reverse complement strand
TCGCAAATATGAATATATTTTGATGAAATTTGGTATATAAGCTTTTATCGGCCATGGGATGAACGCTATTGAAATTGGTGAGAATCGGTCCATGTTCAGACCTAGCCCCCATACGAATTACCCATATGAAATCGACATAAATTGCCATAAGATCCAAATTGTCATATATATCTTACTCAAATTGGGTTTGTATGCGTTCATTACATCCACTAATGAGTAGTCCAAAAATGATCCCTTTGACCCCATACAGAGCTGCTTCCCGATCTTCAGTTAAATCTATTAAAAAACAAAAATATTGGACTGATTCTTCTCAAATTTTGTTTGTATATATTTTTGCAAAATACAAGAGACTTTACCAAACATGATCAGGATCGGTCCATTTTTGGACCTAGTCCCAATATAGATATAGCATCCGATATGAACTTTTTAATATCTGCAGCCAAAAAAATTAATAAAAATCCCACTCAAATTTGGTTTTTGCTTATTTTCTATGTCCAGTTAGGTGGGCCTAAGAGATAGGGTTTCTAAACGCATGGTATAGGGTATCGTATAGTCGGTCTAGACCGACTATAATTTTCTTACTTGTTTATAATTTTTTTTTTTATTATTATTTTTTATTTGACTTAAATACTTTTACATTTTGAATATATTTTGCGGTCATGCAAATATTTTACATTCACTTGTATTTTTAATCACACAATTTTCTTTTAAATTGATTTTATTTATATTTATTTGCAATCAAATCGATTTATATTTAATTTTTTTTTAATTATATTTTTTATTTTAACACTTTTTATTTTAAATACATATATTTCGAGCTTATACAAATATTTCATATTAAAAGGCATTTGTACTTATATAATTTTCTTTTATAGGCATAATTTAATTTAATAGATTTCTTTTTTTTATATTATTTTCTTTCATTTCATTTTAACACTTTTTAATTTTAAATATATTTTTTGCTCACACAAATATTTTGAATTAAATCGCGGCTTTATTCACAAAATTTTCTTTTAAATTAATTTTATTTATATTTTTTTGTAATCACGTCGATTTTATTTTCTATTTTCAAATTTATATATTACTCTTTTTGATTTTAACACTTTTTATTTTCAAATATATTTTGTGCTCATACAAATAAATATTTTGCACTAAATTTTAACTTTATTTACATAATTTTCTTTTATGGATATACAAATTTAATTTTATTTATATTCATTTGCAATCGAAGCGATTTATATTTTTTTTTTATTATCATTTATTTTTTATTTGATTTTAGCACTTTGCAATTATTTTTAAAGAAATACCGGTGTGACAGCCAGCGAAAAAATATTTTTTCATAATACGAGTAGCTACCATTACAATAATACAATTTGACTTTATATAAAGATATTATTCTCTTCCAATTTTTAGCTAAACACACATATTTTATTTGATTTATAACAACAATTAAAAAATTATCTTTCAATTTTCATATAATATAATTTTCATATAAAGACTTGTTGCAATCTCTCATAAAGAAATAATATACATATGAACTATTTAACGGCTGTTTTACAGTTTGAAATGCTTACAAATTTCTTAAACAGAATCCATATTATACAAAATTTTTTTCCGTAACATTTATTATTAATATCTATTCTATTATTAACTATTAGCTTAAAATGAAACTTTAATTTTTTTATTGAAAACTTTATTTAAAAGTGCTTTTCAAAATTTTGCTATTTTAAAATCTGTATTTTTTTATATTGAAAACTTCAAAAATTTAGTAAGAGTAAAGAATAAAGCATTTCAAATAAAGTAAATAACCCAAACTGTTAATTTTAAAGTGTACAGTTTGAAAGCCTTTGAAGAAAATATTTTTTCAGTAATGGCTACCCCATTTTTTTCTTGTACAATTTCTCACACAATTACTCTCTACTATTGGAAGACAATTTTACAAATACAAAATATGGCTTTATTTTTATAGGCTCACTTCAAATTTTTACAGAAATTGGTAACGCACACATTAAACATCAATTATAAACACAATTGTGTAAGGTTTTCTTAAATTTTATTAAATTAATCATTATTTTTATTAACACTTGTTGCACTTTATCACTTTTGGTTAACACTTACAAGACAACTAACGGCATTATTACAGTTTTGATTATACTGCAGATTGAATTAAAACAGAGATGCCATACTATGTAAAATTTACTGAATACATCTGTCATCTTGTTATATATATTTTTTATAACGATTTGACAAACAGATTTTGTTTGTACATTCTTTAATTTAATTAGATAAATAAAGTAAGTTCTAAGTTAAAATAAGTACTTAAGAGCAAACTATCAAACTGTTTGTACTTAAATCGCTTCTGATAAATAAAAACTCTTTGAAGAGTTTAGTTTTTTATAGAAATTACATTAAAATGGGTGATTCAACAGCTCTCGACTTGGACAAGTGTTTTGAAGTTATTAATAATTTGGTTAATAAAGCCGGTGCCGTAAGTGGAACTGCGTCAATAAAGAGCTCTTGTTTACTTTAGTTAAATATTTGTTAATATATTTTTGCCAGATTATTGAACATAGAAATCTGACACGTCAAGAATTTGTTTGCAAAGAAGGTGACATTGATTTGGTAACCGAAACGGATAAAGAAGTTGAGCAACTGTTGATGAATGGCATTAAGGAGCAATTTCCAGATCACAAGTATGTCTAAATTTGTTTTGCTTTTTCTTACATGGTTTTGGTGTGTTAATAAATTTGCTTTAGATTTATAGGCGAGGAAGAGAGTAGTGCTGATGGGGCTCCCAAAAAATTAACCGAAGCACCCACTTGGATAATTGATCCAGTTGATGGCACCATGAATTTCGTTCATGCTTTTCCGCATTCTTGCATATCCGTGGGCTTAATGGTGAATAAGGTTACCGAATTGGGTATTGTCTATAATCCTTTGTTGCAACAACGTTTTACAGCTCGCCGTGGTCAGGGTGCTTTTTATAATGGCAAAGCCATTAAAGTTAGTGGTCAAAAAGAACTGGCCAAATCATTATTAACCAGTGAATTCGGCACTACAAGAGACCCCGAAAAATTGCAAGTTGTTACGGAGAACTTTACCAAAATGGCTGCCAAAGCTCATGGGTAAATTTTCAGTTAAATTCATTTGCACTTTATACATTTAACTAACTCATTTCTGTTTAGCTTGAGAGTTCTTGGCTCTGCCGCTTTAAACATGTCCATGGTGGCTTTGGGTGCTGCTGATGCCAACTATGAATTCGGCATACATGCCTGGGATGTCTGTGCTGGTGATTTAATTGTTCGTGAAGCTGGTGGCGTTGTTATAGATCCAGCCGGTGGCACTTTTGATATGATGTCTCGTCGGGTGTTAGCGGCAGCTAGTCCTGAATTGGCTAATGCTATAGCAGAGACATTGACACAGTTTTATCCTTTACCCAGAGATGATTAAAAGAACCCAATGAAAACAAGCCAAAGATTTTATATAGATTTTAGTAGTACTTTTATATAATAAATTATAAATTGCGTGTTAACAGTTCCGTTTTGTAAAATGTACTTATGAATGTTAAAAAATCATTCCTAAATTTATTAGAGTCAATAAAAAGCCGATGCAAACTGATTTAAACTGTTGAGTACGACTTTGTAGTGTATATTAGATTTATTTTAAACAAAATTTGGGGCGATTTGCCGAAATAGATGTCGGGTGATATTTATGGTGATGCTAAAAAATTAATAAAAATGAAAAATTAAAAATAAAACATTAAAAAAAAAAATAAAATAAAAAGGAAAATTGAAAAATAAAAAATGAATAATAAAAAATTAAAACTAAAAAATTAAAAATAAATAATGAAAAATAAAAAAATGAAACATGAAAAATAAGAAATTAAAATGAAAAACTAAATTTAAAAATGAATAATGGAATATATAAAATAAAAAATGAAAAAAAAAAAAAAAAAAAAAATGAAAAATGAAAAATAATTTAAAAATGAAAAATAAGAAATAAAAAATGAAAAACGAAAAATGAAAAATGAAAAAATAAAAAATGAAAAATGAAAAATGAAAAATGGAAAACGAAAAACGAAAAATGAAAAGTGAAAAATAAAAAATGAAAAATTAAAAAAAAAAAAATAAAAAGGAAAATTGAAAAATAAAGAATAAAAATAAAGAATAAAGAATAAAAAATTAATAATAAAAAATTAAAACTAAAAAATTAAAAATGAAAAATAAAAAATGAAACATGAAAAAAAAAATTATACTTAAAAAATTAAAAATAGAAAATGAGATATAAAAAATTATAATTTAAAAATAAAAAATGAAAAATAAAATATGAAAAATTAAAAATCAATAATGAAAAATAAAAAATGAAAAATGAAAAATAAAAAATGAAAAATAAAAAATGAAAAATGAAAAATAATTTCATAATGAAAAATGAAATATAAAAAATAAAAAATGAAAAACGAAACATGAAAAATTAAAAATTAAAAATTAATAATTAAAAATTAAAAATTAAAATTTAAAAATTAAAAATTAAAAATTAAAAATTAAAAATTAAAAATTAAAAATTAAAAATTAAAAATTAAAAATTAAAAATTAAAAATTAAAAATTAAAAATTAAAAATTAAAAATTAAAAATTAAAAATTAAAAATTAAAAATTAAAAATTAAAAATTAAAAATTAAAAATTAAAAATTAAAAATTAAAAATTAAAAATTAAAAATTAAAAATTAAAAATTAAAAATTAAAAATTAAAAATTAAAAATTAAAAATTAAAAATTAAAAATTAAAAATTAAAAATTAAAAATTAAAAATTAAAAATTAAAAATTAAAAATTAAAAATTAAAAATTAAAAATTAAAAATTTAAAATTTAAAATTTAAAATTTAAAATTTAAAATTTAAAATTAAAAATTAAAAATTAAAAATAAAAAATAAAAAATGAAAAACGAAAAACGAAAAATGAAAAATAAAAATTGAAAAATGAAAAATTATAAATGAAAAATAAAAAATGAAAAATAAAAAATTCAAAAAAAAAAAATAAAAAGGGAAATTGAAAAATAAAAAATAAAAAATGAGTAATAAATAATTGAAACTAAAAAATGAAAAATAAAAAATTAAAAATGAAAAATGAAACATGAAAAATAAGAAATGAAAATGAAAAACTTAAATTAAAAATGAATAATGAAAAATAAAAAATGAATAATGATAAATAAAAAATTAAAAATGAAAAATGAAAAATAAAAAATTAAATATAAAAAATTAAAAATAAAAAATGAGAAATAAAAAATGAAAATTGAAAAATAAAAAATGTAAAAAGAAAATAAAAATTGGAAAATGAAAAATGAAGAAAAAAATTAAAAATGGAAAATAAAAAATGAAAAATTAAAAATAAAAAATTAAAAATAAAATTAAAATATGAAAAATTAAAAATAAAAAAGGAAATTAAAAAAAAATTAAAAATCAAAAATGAATAACGAAAAATGAAAAACGAAAAATTAAAAATAAAAAACGAAAAATTAAATATTAACCGGTTAAAAAAATAAATAATAATAAATATTTTTATATTAACAGAGCCCCTGCAGTTGATTGCTATAAGTGATACGCTTTCTGTTTGATTTTAAGAAAGTCCTATAAAAAATCTTTAATTACTAGATGTTTACACATCTTCCCTGCGATCGGACCCACATGATTTTTTTTAAGTTATTTTTTTTTCTACAATTGTTAAAAATAAGTTAGACACAGGTTTTTTTTTATAATTATTATTTATATTATTTTATTTCAATAACAGCGAGCACATTTCTGAATAGGAAAACTGATTTTTTTAATATTTAATGTTAATTTTTTAAGTTGTTGCTATATTTTTTATTATTTAAATCTCTAGATTAGTTTAATAATAAGTATTAAAATTGTTGTTAATTTTTTTTTTATATTATTTAATAATTTTTTAAAAATTATTTTTAGAATTTAAGGCTGAATTTAACAGTCAGCACTTAAGTGCTGACAAACACTTAAGTAGCTAATATTATGGGAAAAATTAAAACACTTAAGTGTTGGTGTGCACTTAGGGGCGTACAATAAAACCAGTGTTTTATAAATACAATATATTTTCTTACAAAATTCTTTAATTTTGTTTTTTTTTTTTATTTTAATATCTATAAAATTTATTATGAAAAAATTTATTTTTAATTTACTTGTTTATTGGGTAAACTACAAACTAGTATTTGCAAATAAATATTTGACACTTTGATTTATTATTTTTCTAAATCTAAAAATATTTATCTAATTGTTTTGAGATGTATTGGAGT
The DNA here is from genome assembly GCA_963682025.1 of Cordilura impudica. Taxonomy (NCBI): domain Eukaryota; kingdom Metazoa; phylum Arthropoda; class Insecta; order Diptera; family Scathophagidae; genus Cordilura; species Cordilura impudica. The sequence goes on along the minus strand of OY821519.1, from coordinate 22,724,237 downwards.
TGGCGATAAAATATATCAGAGTTTTTTAAATTAAAAATTAACAGATTAGAACAGGTTTTTCAAAACTTAAGATTTTTACTAGAAAAAAGTTTACAGCGAGATATTAAAACACAAGAAAATTTCATAAAAATTCGAGAACTAAAATTTAAAAAACAAGGTATCTTAATGGGTATTATATACTTATATAGAGTCCTCTTAATCCGTAAGTTGTGATTCGATTAAATATGTTGCTGATTTTAGTGGTAGTTTTGCCATTAAATTTATTTATTATTAATTTTTTTTTACCAACTTTGTTGAAAAATTTTTAATTATCTAAAGAAAAAAAAAGAAATGAAAACAATTCCACTATTAACATTTTTTTATGAGTGTATAAATAAATTATTTCAAATATTAACAAAAGAGTTTTAAAATTTTAATTTATATTAAATAGTGTATGTTATGCACAAAGAAAAACTTATTAAAATTTGAATTGAATTCAAAATTTGAACTTAATTTTTTTTATTTTTCCTCAAATATATGTACGTTATGTATGAATATAAAATGTTAGCACCAATTAATTCAATGAATGCAACACAATTGATTGTACAACATTTTTGTTTTCTTTCTTTTAAGTTTTAAGTTTTTAACTTGTATATCTCTTAATATTTTAATGCATAATTTTTTTTTGTGAGACATTTTTTTTTTTAATTTTTTTCGTGGCCATAGTTTTACCAGCTATGTTTATCAAAAAAACTAAAGTATATTAACATTGTCTCTCTAAAACTTAGCTAGATTACATGATGTTTTTTGCTTTAACAAAAAAACTTAAACAAATAATACATTTTCTAAGACAACTCTTTTTTGTATGAATGTGTGATAAAATCTCTATTATGGAAGGCTGTGTGTAAATGATTATGAAAAGCTTTTAATGGATGGCAGCTGAATTTTTAGGCTATAAAAATTAAAATAAAATTTTTTTGAAAAAAAAAACTTAATATTTTAAATATTTTTTTTTTTATATTTTATTTAGTAAATTTATTTTTTTTTTTAAATAATTTAATTGAAATTTTAACTAACACCATCTTCAGTTATTACTAAGAATATAAAAATAAAATTAAAAAATAATCAGAATTTTTAGAAAAAATTTTAAAATATAATTAAAATATTCCATTTGAAATTCCGGAAACTCTACTGAGTAAGAAAGTTAAATTTTAAATTAAAAAAAAAATCAGATAAAATTCGGAATTTCCATTTGAAAATAAAAAAGAAAAATTATATTTTTAAAACAAAATACAATTATTTAAAAATTTTATTTAACTGGTGCTTTTTATGAAAATTTAATTGAAATTTGTAAAGAAAATTGTTATTAAATTCAAAATTATTCAGGAAAAATTTTGGAAACAATTAAAATCTGAATTCCTTAGAGAAAAATTTGTAATTATATATTTTTTTGAATTCCGAAAACTTTACTATGATGGGAAAATTTAAATATATTTTTATTAAAAAAAGAAAAATTATATTTAAATTCAGAATTTGCATTTGTAAATATCAAAAAGGAAAATTAAATTTTTAAAACAAAAAAAATTTAATTTTAATATTTTATTTAGCAAGTGCTTTTTAAATTAAATTTTTAAATAAAATTTTACATCATCTGCAGTTATTATTAAGAATATAAAAATGAAATCAAAAAATATAATTTCAAAATGTAATTAAAATATTCAATTTGAAATACCGAAAACTTTACTATGAAAGTTTAATTTGAAATTAAAAAAAAAAATGAAAAATTAAACTTCAGAATTTCCATTAAAAAAATAAATAATTCCAATATTTTATTTATCAAGTAGTTTTAATAATACTTTAATTGAAGTTTTTAAATTTAGTTTTACGCCTTCATCAATTATCTTGGGAATATAAAAATGAAATAAAAAAAATAATTTTAAAATGCAATTAAAATATTCTATTTGAAATTCTAAAAACTTTACTATGAAGCTTTAATTTGAAATTGAAAAATAAAAAACAAAAAATCAATTAAAATTTAGAATTTCCATAAAAAACAAAAAAAAAAAAAAAAAAAAAAGTAATACCAATATTTTTTTAAGCATTTTATTTATCAAATAGTTTTAATATAATTTATTTAAAGTTTTAACTTAAGTTTTACCTTTATCAATTTTTTTGCAGAATATGAAAATTAAATGTAAAAAAATATTCAGAATTTTTAGAAAATAATTTAGAATAAAAATTTCATTTGAAAATAAAAAATAAATAAATTTTTAAAACAAAAAACAGCAATTTAAATATTTTCTGTAAACATTTTTATATTTATAAATAAAATCTTAAACCATCGGAATTCTTTAGAAAACAATTAAAATTTTAATATGAATATGATATAATTATGTTTTATTTGAATTTTAGAAAGCTTGACAATGAAAAGAAAATTTAAATCTAAATTAAAATAAATTAACTTAAAAAAGTTAAATATTTTAAGAATATAAAAATTAAATTTAAGAGAAAAATATTTTTTAAAAAAATTTTAATATAAAATAAAAATATTCTATTTAAGTTTCCGGAAACTCATTAAAAAAAGTTAAATTTGATTAAAAAAAAAAAAAAAACAAAAAAGTCAATTAAAATTCAGAATTTTTATTGGAAAATAAAAATGGAAAATTAAATTTTTAAAACAAAAAACAATTATTTAAATATTTTATTTAGCTGCTGCTTTTTATAAAAATTTAATTGAAATTTGTAAATAAAATTTTACACTTTCTTCAATTGTTATTAAATTCAGAATTATTCAGGAAAAATGTAGGAAAAAAATTAGAATCTGAATTTCTTAGAAAAACTTTACTATGAAAGGCAAATTTAAATATATTTTTATTAAAAAAACAAAAATTAAATTAAAATGTAGAATTTCCATTTGTAAATAAAAAAAGGAAAATTAAATTTTTAAAACAAAATATATTAATTTAAATATCTTATTTAGCAAGTGCTTTTTAAATGAAATTTTTAAATAAAATTTTATATCATCTTCAGTTATTATTAAGAATATAGAAATTAAATCAAAAAAATATAATTTCAAAATGTAATTAAAATATTCTATTTGAAATACCGAAAACTTTAATTTGAAATTAAAAAAAAAAAATAAAACAAAAATCAATTAAAATTCAGAATTCTCACAAAAAAAATTAAAACGAAAAAAAAAAATTATTCTAATATTTCTTTAAATATTTTATTTATCAAGTAGTATGAATAATAATATAATTGATGTTATTAAATTTAGTTTAGTCATCAAATATCTTAAGAATACAAAAATGAAATCAAAAAAATATAATTTCAAAATGTAATTAAAATATTCTATTTGAAATTCCGAAAACTCTATGAAACTTTAATTGAAACTGAATAAAATTAAATAAAAAAATCAATTAAAATTCAGAATTCTCACAAAAAAATTAAAAAAAAAAAAATATTTTTAAAATTTTTTTTAAATATTTTATTTATCAAATAGTTTTAATATAATTTAATTGAAGTTTTTAAATTTAGTTTTACACCTTCATAAATTATTTTGAGAATATAAAAATTATATTAAAAAAAAACATTCAGAATTTTTAGTATATAATTTAGAATATAATAAAAATTTTCTATTTGAAATTCCGAAACTTCTACAATGAAAGTTAAATTTGAATTTAAAAAACAGAAAATCAATTATTATTCAGAAGTTAAATTAAAAAAAAAAAATTAAACGAAAAAAAAAAAAATAAAATATTGGAAATATTTTTTAAAAAATTTGATTTAGTATTTTTAATAATAGTTTAATTTAAATTTTAAAATTTAGTTTTATAACTTCATCAATTATTTTAAGAATATAAAAATGAAATTAAAAAAATCAGTATTTTTAGAAAAAAAAAAAATTTAAATATATTAAAAATATTCTATTTCAAATAAAATTCAGAAATTCCATTTGAAAATAAATAATTTTTTAAAACAAACAACAGTAATTTTAATTTTCTTTTTTTTTCTTACACCATCGTCAGTTATTTTTAAATTCGGAATTCTTTAGCAAATAATTTAAATCTGAATTTCTTAGAATAAAGTTTTATTTATGATATAATTATATTTTATTTGAATTTTAGAAATCTTTACAATGAAAAGAAAATTTAAATCTAAATTAAATTAAAGAAATTAAATATTTGAAGAATATATGAATGAAATTTAAAAAAAAAATTTTAAAATATAAAAATATTATATTTGAAATTCCGAAAAATCTTGTATGACAGTTAAACATGAAATTAAAAAAACAAAGATTCAATTAAAATTCTAAATTTTTATTTGAAAATATAAAAGAAAAATTAAATTAAAAAAAATACAATTTAAATAATTTTTTTAAATATTTTATTTAGTACGTCTATTTACATATATAAAAATTTAATTTAAATTTTTAAATAAAATTATACACCGCCTTGAGTTATTATTAAATTAAAAATTAAATCTGAATTTCTTAGACTAAAGTTTAATGTATGATTTAATTAAATTAAACATTTTAAGAATATAAGAATGAATTTTAAGAAAAAATTTTAAAATATGAAAATATATTTGAAATTCCGAAAAATCTTGTATGACAGTTAAACGTGAAATTAAAAAAACAAAAATTCAATTAAAATTCTGAATTTTTATTTGAAAATAGAAAAGAAAAATGGAATAAAAAAAAAATACAATTTAAATAATTTTTTTTAATATTTTATTTAGTAGGTCTATTTATATAATAATTTAATATAAATTTTAAATAAAATTATACACCACCTTGAGTTATTATTAAATTAAAAATTATTTAGGAAAAATTTTGGAAACATGAATTAAAACATGAATACATAGAAAAAAAAATATTTAATTATATATTATTTGAATATCCGAAAACTTTACTATGAGAGTTTAAAATTTAAATCTGATTTGATTTGAAATTAAAAAACCAAATATCAATTAAACTTCAGAATTTCCATTTGAATATAAAAATTAAATAAAAATTCAATGTTTAAAAAGCAAAAATTCTGATAAATTTCGAAATTTCGATTTGAAAATATAATAGAAAAATTAAATTCTAAAAACAAAAATCAATAATTTAGCAAGTGCTTTTTGTAATAATTTAATTTAGGTTTATAAATAAAATTTAACGCTATCTTCAATTGTTATTAAATTCAGAATTATTCAGGAAAAATTTAAGAAAAAACTAAAATCTGAATTTTGTAGAAAAAACTTGAAATATATTGAAATTAAATTTTTTTGTAATTTCCAAAAACTTTACTATGAATACAAATTTAAATACATTTTTATTAAAAAAAAACAAAATATAAATTCACAATTTCCATTTGAAAATGAAAAAAATAAAAAATAAAATTTTTAAAAGAAAATATAATAATTTAAATATTTTTTAAATATTTAAATATTTTTTAGCAAGCGCTTCTTAATCCCAATATATTTTTAATCATTTTATTTTTTTAGTTTAAAAAAATTAAAAAAATATAATTTCAGTATGCAATTAAAATATTTTATTCGAAATTCTAAAAATTCTACTATGAAGCTTTAATATGAAATTGAAAAACAAAAAATCATTTAAAATTCAGAATTTTCATTAAAAAAATTAAAACGAAAAAAAAAAATAATTCCAATATTTCTTTAAACATTTTATTTATCAAGTAGTTTTAATAATAATTTAACTGAAATTTTTAATTTTGTTTTACACCTTCATCAAATATTTTAAGAATATAAAAATGAAATTTAAAAAAATATTCAGAATATTTGGAAAATTATTTAGAATGTAATAAAAATATTCTATTTGAAATACCGAAAACTCTATTATGAAACTTAAATTTGAAATTAAAAAAAAAAAAGAAATCAATTATAATTCAGAATTTCCATTTGAAGAAAAAAAAAATAAAACAGAAAAAAAAATTATTTCAATATTTAAAAAAAAAAAATATTTGGTATTTTTAATAATAATTTAATTAAAGTATTTAAATTTAGTTTTTACATAACTTCATCAATTATTTTAAGAATATAAAAATGAAATTGAAAAAAATATTCTATTTAAATTAAAGTTCAGAAATTCTATTTGAAAATAAAAAATAAATAATTTTTTAAAGCAAACAACAGGAATTTAAATATTTTCTTTAGTATTTTTATTTTTATAATAATTTAAATGAAATTTTGAAATAAAATCAAATATTCGGAATTCTTTAGGAAATAATTTAAATCTAAATTTCTTAGAATAAAATTCAAAATATGATATAATTATATTTTATTTGAATTTTAGAAAACTTTACTATAAAAAGCAAAATTAAATCTAAATTAAAATAAATTAAATTAAAAAAATTAAATATTTTAAGAATATAAGTATGAAATTAAAAAAAATTATTGTGAGTTTCAAAATATAATAAAAATATTCTATTTGAAATTCCGGAAACTTTACTATGACAGATAAAATTGAAATTAAAAAAACAAAAACTCAATTAAATTTAGAATTTTAATTTGAAAATAAAAAAGAAAAATTAAATATTTTTTTTAATATTTTATTTAGTAGGTTTATTTATATAATAATTAAATTTAAATTTTTAAATAACAATTTTCCACCATTTTCAGTTATTATTTGATTCAAAATTATTTAAGAAAAATTTTGGAAAAAATTACAACCTGAATTTCTTAGAAAAAATAATATTTAAAATATGCTATTATTATATTTTATTTGAATTTCTGAGAACTTTACTAAACTAAAAAATTAAATTAAAAAAAAATTAAAAATTCAATTTTCATAATTCATAATTTTCATTTGAAAATAAAAAATAAATAAATTTTTAAAACAAGAAACAGTAATTTAAATATTTTCTTTACAGTATTTATTTTTATAATAATTTAAACTAAACTCTTAGATAAAATCTTAAACCATCGGAATTCTTTTGCAAACAATTTAAATCTGAATTTCTTATAATAAAATTTAAAATATGAAAACTTTAAAATGAAAAGAAAATTTAAATCTAAATTAAAATAAATTAAATAAAAAAATTAAATATTTTAAGAATATAAAAATGAAACTTAAGAAAAATTTATTTAAAAAAAAAATTAATATATAATAAAAATATTCTATTTAAAATTCCGGAAACTCTAATTAAAAAGTTAAATTTGTAATTAAAAAAACAAAAAGTCAATTAAAAATCAGAATTTTCTTTTAAAAATAAAAAAGAAAAACTTAATTAAAAAAAAACCAAATTTAAATAATTTTTTTAATATTTTATTTAGTAGGTATATTTCTATAATAATTTAATTTAAATTTTTAAATAAAAATTTTCCACCATTTTCAGTTATTATTTGATTCAAAATTATTTAGGAAAAATTTTAGAAAAAATTACAACCTGAATTTCTTCGAAAAAAAGTATTTAAAATATGCTACTATTATGTTTTATTTGAATTTCTGGAAACTTTACTTATTTGTTTTGATTTGAAATTAAAAAAAAAAAAATCAATTAAAATTCAGATTTTTCATTTGAAAATAAAAAATAAATAAATTTTTTTTTATAATAATTTAAATGAAATTCTTAAATAAAATCTTAAACCATCGGAATTCTTTTGCAAACAATTTAAATCTGAATTTCTTATAATAAAATTTAAAATATGAAAACTTTAAAATGAAAAGAAAATTTAAATCTAAATTAAAATAAATTAAATTAAAAAAATTAAATATTTTAAGAATATAAAAATGAAATTTAAGAAAGATTTATTTAAAAAAAAATTAATATATAATAAAAATATGCTATTTAAAATTTCGGAAACTCTAATTAAAAAGTTAAATTTGTAAATAAAAAACAAAAAGTCAATTAAAAATCAGAATTTTCTTTTAAAAATAAAAAAGAAAAATTTAATTTAAAAAAAAAAACAATTTAAATAATTTTTTTAAATATTTGATTTTTTTAATTTTTAAATAAAATTTTTACACCATCTTCAGTTATAGTTAGGAAAAATTTGGGAAAAAATTAAATTATGAATTACCTAGAAAAAAATATTTAATTATATTTTATTTGAATTTCCGAAAACTTTACTGAAAGTTTAAAATTTAAATCTGTTTTGATTTGAAAATAAAAAAAATTCAATTAAAATTAAGAATTTCCATTTGAAAATAAAAAAGAAAAATTAAATTTTTAAATTTGTTATTAAAAAAAACAAAAAGTCAATTAAAATTCAGAATTTTCTTTTAAAAATAAAAAAGAAAAATTTAATTAAAAAAAAAACAATTTGAATAATTTTTTTAAATATTTGATTTAATGGGTCTATTTTTATAATATTTTTTTTTAAATTTTTAAATAAAATTTTTACACCATATTTAGTTATAGTTAGGAAAAATTTGCGAAAAAATTAAATTATGAATTACCTAGAAAAAAAATATTTAATTATATTTTATTTGAATTTCGGAAACTTTACTGAAAGTTTAAAATTTAAATCTGTTTTGATTTGAAACTAAAAAAAATTCAATTAAAATTAAGAATTTCCATCTGAAAATAAAAAAGAAAAATTAAATTTTTAAATTTGAAATTAAAAAACAAAAATTCAATTAAAATTCAGAATTTTCATTTAAAAATAAAAAAGAAAAATTGAATTAAGAAAAAAAAACGCAATATATTTTTATAATTATTTAATTTAAATAATAACTCCACCATCTGGAGTTATTATTAAATTCAAAATTAATTACGAAAAATTTTGGAGAAAATTACAACTAGAAAATTACAACTATAGAAAAAAAAAATACTAAAAATATTTATATTTTATTTGAATTTCCGAAAACTTTACTATGGAAGTTTAAAATTTAAATCTGTTTTGATTTGAAATTAAAAAAAAATTCAATTCAAAACTCGTACATAAAAAAAAAATTTAATTAAGAATTTCCATTTGAAAATAAAAAAAAAAAAATTAAATTTTTAAACTTGAAATTAAAAAAACAAAAAGTCAATTAAAATTGAATTAAAAAAAAAAAATTTAATTAAGAAAAAAAAGCCATTTTTTTATAATAATTTAAATCTTGAGTCTTGAGTTATTATTAAATTCAAAATTAATTACGAATAATTTTGGAAAAATTACAACTAGAATTTTTTAGAAAAAAAAGTATTTAAAATATTTATATTTTATTTGAAGTTCTGAAAACTTTACTATAGAAAATTAAAATTTAAATCTGTTTTGATTTGAAACTTAAAAAAACATAAAATCAATTAATATTAAGAATTTCTTTTTGAAAATAAAATTTAAATAAAATTCAGTGCGAAAAGTTAAACTAACATTAATGGTTTTTTAAAAAACTTAGCTCACTTTTACGATTTTACAAGCTTGGCCTTTTGTTTATTTTAAAAAAATTCTTAAAACTTGAAGTAAAGTTCAAAAAAACTAAAGTAAATCAGGATATGTTACTCAAAATACAGATAATCAAAAAAAAAAAAAATAAAATAAATTTCAAATTCCGACAGATATTAAAAAAAGTCTATTTAAAAAAGATAAATTATCAATTCTAATTGAAAATTTTTCCCTTTATAATTTTGAAAATATTTAAATTAAGTATTATTTTAAAACAGATATTATTTTAAATTCAAGGAACATTTATTGAAATTCATAATTTCTCATTAAAATTTAAAAAAATTCCATTTACATTAAGAAACTTTAAACGTAATAATTTCGGTATAAAAAAATATAGAATTTATCAATTGAACTTCAGTAAATATCATTAAAAATTCTGAATACTATTTAGAATTGATTTAACTCTAATTTAAATTGAAAAAGAATTTATATATATATAAAAAGAAATTCAGTAACTTCTATTCAAAATCAGAAAATATATATTAAGTTTTTTTAAGAACAATTTATTAAAAAGTAAACCTTTTAAAATTTAACAAGTTTCTGGAAGAATTGAAACAATTTTATTTTAAATTCTGGAAACATTAATTGCACTCAAAATTTTAATTCAAAATTCCGAAAAATCTCAAATAACATTCAGAAAATATAATAAGTAATTTCAGTAAAAAACGGAAAATTCAGAATGGTATTTATAATTGAAATCGGACAATATAAATTAAAAATCAGAAAATATCAGTTAAAATTCAAAGTAAAAAGGTAAAAAAAAAAATATTTATTCTGAGTTTATCCGTTTTAAATTCAGAAATAAATCTCTAAAAATATAAATAATTTTATTTGAAAATCGGCAAATATTTTATAAAATGTAACGTAACGTAACGTAAAAAACAAACAATTGTATGAAAAATTCAAAAATTTTAAATATTTATCAAATTTTTTATATAAAATTCTAAATATAATATAAAATTTTAAATAAATACTTTAAATTTAAAAAATATTTAAAATAATTCCATTTAGAATTTTTAAAACAAATAAAATGTGAAAACAATTAATTTAAATTCATAAAATTCAATTTGCTATTTTGAAAATTCCATAAAAAAATTAGAAAATATTAAAATTGAAAAATCTAAATTGAAGTTCAGCTAAAAACGGAAAATTCAGAATGATATTTATAATTGAAATCGGACAATATAAATAATTAAAAATATATAATTAAAAATCAATATATAATTAAGAATCCGAAAACATCAGTTAAAATTCAAAGTAATAAAGTAACAAAAAAAAATATTTATTCTGAGTTTATCCGTTTTAAATTCAGAAATAAATCTCTAAAAATAATTTTATTTGAAAATCGGCAAATATTCTATAATATGTAACGTGACGTAACGTAACGTAACGTAACGTAAAAAAACAAAAAATTGTATGAAAAATTCATACATTTTAAATATTTATCAAATTTTTTATATAAAATTCTAAATAAAATATAAAATTCTAAATATGTACTTAAAATTTAAAAAATATTTAAAATAATTCCATTTAGAATTTCATAAAATTCAATTTGATATTTTGAAAATTCCATAAAAAAATCAGAAAATATTAAAAAAGAAAAATTTAAATTGAAGTTCAGAAACGTTTCAGAAGTTTAATATTTTTAATGAAAATGCAAAACATATAATTTTTTTATTAAAATAAAAAAAAAATTTGTATAATATAATTTTGAGTATCTTTAAAGTACTACTTACCGTAAGTTTTAACACCATGCATTTAGAGAGGAAATATACCGAATACGGAAAATAAAGATATGGCGTCCACCCAATAATAGATCATATACACAAAAAATATTTCCTCAAAAGTTAATATTATATACATATGTAAAAGTATTTATATCAGTTGAACAATTCATTAGTTAAAATATTACTTTTTTTAAGAATAGTTACAAACGAAAAACTTAGTTAATTTAGAATTTATTGAAAGTTAAAGTTAAAGTTAAAAAAGAAAATCCTAGGTAATTTTTTGATCAGAACTGAATATGAGAAAACGTAATTCAGTTATCCAGAAAGAAATTTAATGTAATTTTAACAAGATAATTTTTGCTCACATATGGAAAAATACTTTTGATGTTTAGCAAAGTTTTTCTTTTTTAGCTTATCAAAAAAAAAAAAAAAAAGGAAATAAACTCGAATGTCGAGGGCTGGAATCTGCTAGTTAAATATAAATAGGCTAGCCGATTTTTTGTTACCGATGTTTTGTTCAACCGTTTTATCCCGATGTTGGCCAAACGTGTATTATTTGAAAGGTATTTCTTTTTTGCTGTTCACAAGATTTACAGATTTTTTAATTTTTTCCCTTTTTTTTTTACTAAATTACATTAAAAGTTGCAACTAACACATACACAAAATTATACATATGCTATGTGTATTCTATTAAATTTGTTAATGTGTTTGTTATCGTCAATCACAATAATTATAAACCATAAAACTGTTGGTTTGTGAATTGGCTAAGTTGAAAAATAAAGCTGCCTAGAAATTGCACTCGAATTTCGAGCGCCGCTGGAATCTGCTAGTATTTATTATTATGTTAACTAAAGGATTGTTTAACTGACATAAGGTACTTATTTTTGTTTATAATACTAAGTTTGGAGATTTCTTTTTCGTACATATTAATGTTCACCTTTCTTAAACGATATGTAAAATAATATTTGTAAAATAATATTTGAGCTGAAACATTGAATTTTTAGCAAAACGATTTTAATTTATATTGATACTTATAAAAAAATATCATGTGGATCCAATCACAGGGGAGATGTGTAAATATCTAGTAATTAAAAATTTTTTATGGCACTTTTTTAATTTCAAACAGAAAGCGGCATCTATGTATCACTTATAGAATCAACTGTAGGGGCTCTGCTAATATAAAAATATTTATTATTATTTATTATTACAATCGTTTTTTATTCTTAATTTTTCATTTTTCGTTTTTATTTTTGATTTTTATTTCTTTATATTTCATTTTTTGTTTCTATTTTTTATTTTTTAATTTTTTTTTTCGTTTTTCGTTTTTCATTTTTTATTATTAATTTTTTATTTTTCATTTTTAATTTTTTATTTTTCATTTTTTATCATTCATTTTTTATTTTTCATTTTTTATTTTTCATATTTCATTTTATATTTTTAACTTTTTATTTTTAATTTTTTTTTCGTTTTTCATTTTTCATTTTTTATTTTTAAATTTTCATTTTTAATTTTTTATTTTTATTTTCCATTCTTAATTTTTATTTTTCATTTTTAGTTTTTATTTTTCGTTTTTTATTTTCCATTTATTGTTTTTCTGTTTTCATTTTTAATTTTTTATTTTTCATATTTAGTTCTTCATTTTCTATTTTTAATTTTTCATTTTTATTTTTTTATTTTTCATATTTAATTTTTTATTTTTCATTTTTTATTCTTCATTTTTAACTTTTTATTTTTCAATTTTAGCTCTTCATTTTTAATTTTTTATATTTAATTCTTTATGTTTCATTTTTTATTTTTCGTTTTTCATTTTTTATTTTTATTTTTCATTTTTGATTTTTGATTTTTGATTTTTCAATTTTTATCTTTCATTTTTTATTTTTAATTTTTAATATTTTATTTTTTATTTTTCATATTTCAATTTATATTTTTAACTTTTTATTTTTAATTTTATATTTTTCATATTTCATTTTTCTTTTTTTATTTTTTATTTTTAATTTTTATTTTTTAATTTTTTATTTTTTAATTTTTAATTTTTATTTTTATTTTTTATTTTTCATTCTAAATTTTTATGTTTCATTTTTTAGTTTTTAATTTTCGTTTTTTATTTTCCATTTTTTATTTTTCTGTTTTCATTTTTAATTTTTTATTTTTCATCTTTGGTTTTTTCCATTTTTAATTTTTCATTTTTTATTTTTTGTGTTTAATTTTTTATTTTTCATTTTTTATTCTTCATTTAAAAATTTTTTTTTTAAATATTTTATTCTTCATCATTTTTTATACCCTATACCACTATGTGGCTTCGGTATAATGACTTTGTGCTGCTGTTTGTAACTACTAAAAATATTTGACCTAGACCCATCTTTTATTACACCGATCGACTCAGAATCACTTTCTGAGTCGATTTAGCGATGTCCGCCCGTCCGTCCGTCCGTGTAATCAAACTATAGGTCGCAAATATTAATATATTTTAACGAAATTTGGTGTATAACCTTTTATCGGAAATAGGATGAACGCTGTTGAAATTGGTAAAAATTGGTCCATGTTGAGACCTAGTCCCCATACAAATGACCCCTATGAAATCGACTTAAATTGCCATAAGATCCAAATTATCAGATAGATCTCGGTCAAATTGGGTTTGTGTGTATCTATTACATCCATTTATTAGTTTTCCAAAAATAAACCCCAAGTGGCAATTCTTTGTCATAGCCCCCATATAAAGCTACTTCCCGATTTTCACTTAAATCTATCAAAAAAGAAAAGAATTGCACTGATTTCTCTCAAATTTGGTTTATATATATATTTTCAAAATATAAGTGAGTTTACCAAATATGGTCGGGATCGGTACATTTTGGGCCCTAGTTCCCATATATATATAGCATCCAATATGAACTTTTTCATATCTGCAGCCAAAAAAAATTAATAACAATGCCACTCAAATTTGGTTTATGCTTATTTTCTATATCCAATTAGTTGGACCGAAGAGATAGGGTCACTAAACCATGGTATAGGGTATCGTATAGTCGGTCTAGATCGACTATAATTTTCTTACTTGTTACATATAATTTTTTATGTTTCATTTTTTATTTTACATTTTTCGTTTTTCATTTTTTATTTTTAATTTTTCATTTCTATTTTTTAATTTTTTATTTTTCATATGTCGCTTTTCATTTTGCTTTTATAACTTTTAATTTTTCATTTTTCCATTTTTATTTTTCATTTCTTATTTTCCATTTTTCGTTTTTAATTTTTCATTTTTTGGTTTTTATTTTTATTTTTCATTTTTTTATCTTGCATTTTTCATATATCATTCTTAATTTTTTATTTTTTGTTTTTTATTTTTCATTTTTTAATTTTTTGTTTTTTATTTTTCATACTTAATTTTTCATTTAAATTTTTCATTTTTTATTTTTAATTTATTTTTAATATTTTATTTTTATTTTTAATATTTCAGTTTTCAATTTTTATCTTTCATTTTTTATTTTTCATTTTTTATTTTCCATCTTTTATGTTTCATATTTCATTTTATATTTTTAACTTTTTATTTTTAATTTTTTATTTTTCATTTTTAATTTTTTATTTTTAAATTTTCATTTTTAATTTTTTATTTTTATATTTCATTTTCCATTTTTAATTTTTTAGTTTTTATTTTTCATTTTTTTTTCTTTTTTCATTTTTCATATTTCATTTTTCATATCTCGTTTCTCATTTTCCATTTTTTTAATTTTTCATTTATAATTTTTTATTTTTCATATTTCATTTTTTATTTTTCATTTTTCATTTTTTATTCTTCATTTTTTATTTTTCATTTTTTATTCTTCATTTTTCATATTTTACATTTCATTTTTTATGTTTCATTTTTTATTTTACATTTTTCGTTTTTCATTTTTCATTTTTTATTTTTAATTTTTCATTTTCCATTTTTTATTTTTCTTTTTTAAGTTGTCATTTTTTGTTTTTTATTTTTCATATTCCGTTTTTCATATTCCGTTTTTAATTTTTAATTTTTCTTTTTTCATAGTTCTTTTTTAAAATTTTTTTTTTTCATTTTTTATTTTTCATTTTTCCTTTTTTATTTTTCATTTTTTATTTTTCATTTTCCGTTTTTATTTTTAATTTTTCATTTTTAATTTTTAATTTTTAATTTTTAATTTTTAATTTTAATTTTAATTTTTAATTTTTAATTTTTAATTTTTAATTTTTAATTTTTAATTTTTAATTTTTAATTATTAATTTTTAATTTTTAATTTTTAGTTTTTAATTTTTAATTTTTAATTTTTAATTTTTAATTTTTAATTTTTAGTTTTTAATTTTTAATTTTTAATTTTTAATTTTTAATTTTTAATTTTTAATTTTTAATTTTTAATTTTTAATTTTTAATTTTTAATTTTTAATTTTTAATTTTTAATTTTTAATTTTTAATTTTTAATTTTTAATTTTTAATTTTTAATTTTTAATTTTTAATTTTTAATTTTTAATTTTTAACTTTTAATTTTTAATTTTTAATTTTTAATATTTAATTTTTAATTTTTAATTTTTAATTTTTAATTTTTAATTTTTAATTTTTAATTTTTAATTTTTAATTTTTAATTTTTAATTTTTAATTTTTAATTTTTAATTTTTAATTTTTAATTTTTAATTTTTAATTTTTAATTTTTAATTTTTAATTTTTAATTTTTATTTTTAATTTTTAATTTTTAATTTTTATTTTTTAATTTTTAATTTTTAATTTTTAATTTTTAATTTTTATTTTTTAATTTTTAATTTTTAATTTTTAATTTTTAATTTTTAATTTTTAATTTTTAAATTTTAATTTTTTATTTTTAATTTGTTATTTTTCATTTTTCATTTTTTATTTTTCAGTTTTAATTTTTTATTTTTAATTTTTTATTTTTCATTCTTAATTTTCATTTTTCATTTCTTATTTTTTATTTTTCGTTTTTTATTTTTTATTTTTTATTTTTTGTTTTTCATTTTTTATCTTTCATTTTTCATTTTTCATATTTCATTTTTAATTTTTAATTTTTTATTTTTTTTTTTATTTTTAAATATTCATTTTTAATTTTTTATCTTTCACTTTTCATATTTAATTTTTTAATTTTATATTTTTCATTTTTAAATTTTCGTTTTTAATTTTTTATTTTATATTTTTCGTTTTTTATTTTTCTGTTTTCAATTTTCAGTTTTCATTTTCTTTATTTCATTTTTTGTTTTTCATTTTCACTTTTTATTTTTCATTTTCAAACAGGTTATTTTATATCATACTTTTTTCACCAATACAATGATAAGTCACACTGATTTTGTCTTACGCGTTAAATGTTACGCTGTTTTTGTGATTGTATTGTCAAATAGAAATTTACTCCCCTGCGCGTATATATGTCTACACATCAAAAATAAATTTCATCAAAATCTTAAAATAGTTGGGGCCGTTATTCCAACTTATTCTAACAAAAGTGAAGTCATAAAATTAGAGTCAAAATTGAATATTCAATATGGAAAATGTGAGTTCAATGCAATTTTTAACAACTTATTCTTATTTAAATTGCCCGTTGTTTTTTTTTTTTTGTAATTTTTAATAAAAAATAGATTTGTTGCAGATTTTTTTTTTTCAAAAATATTAAACATTAAAAATTTATTTACAATTATATTTAGACTTTTTTAAAATTTCTTATTAGAAAAAATAAATTTACTTAAATTTTAATAAAAACTTAAAAAAAGTATAAAATACACATGCTGTTTTAAATAATAATTAAAAAACTAAAATGATAATATAATAATTTATAGTTTATTACATAAAAATTTAAAAAAATAACATTTAAATATTTATAATGCAAAAAATAATGATTTTTTTTTTGTTTGAAATACGTAAGTAAAATATTGCAGTAACATAATTAATTTAATGAAAATGAAATTAAAATTTAAAGAAATTTAATTATTTTTTTCAATGAAGTGGTGAATTAAGGTTGCTTTAATTGTTGTTGTGTTTTTGTTTTTTTTTAATGAATGTGGTATTTTTTTTAATTTGTTTTGTTGTTGTTATAACCTTTTATAAATGTTTCAAGATTTTAATGATTTATTTGATAAGTGTTTTTGCATTTAATTATTAAACTAAAATACTTTTTATCTCTTCTTCTTGTTTTAGATTTGTAATTAAAAATTATACAATGTTGATATTTCTTAAGTTTTTTTTTTAATTTAAAGAATATTTTGTTTTTTTTTTCTTGCTAAAAAAAATAATTGTGATGTTTTGAAGTTTTTTGTTTTAGTTTTTATTCTTAATGTTCCCTTTTTATTCTTTTTTATTTTTAATAATTTCTCAAGTAAATATTAAAAAAAAAATATATTTAAATTATAAATAATATTTTAATTAAATTATATTTAAGTAATATTCTAAAACAAAGGGGAAAAAATCTCTTAAATTGCATTAGAGAATATGTTTTTTTTTAGATATTTATTATTTTAATTTATATTTTGTTTTTTTGCAAATTTGCTTAGTAGTCTTATCTTTTTGTTTGTATTTGAATTGAAAAAAAAGCCCCCATAGATCATTATGATGTTTGGTTTAGCATTTCCTTATCTCCGTGTTTGGTGAACTTAAGATTCATCTTCCATGGGAATGTCAAATAATTCAGCAAATAATGGTGGCAATCTGGGCTTTGTCAAACGCAACCAATTACAGTGGGCACTGTGCTTCAGACCCAGCGATCTCAATTCAGGTATTTTAGCCTCAAGAGCTGGCATTAGTTGTAGGGCTTGTGTTGTGCCATTGCGTGAACGTACTATTTGCACTCTCAAGGCTTCTGTTATGCGTTCTCTTGTCCTTGCAATCATTTTGGCTTCCGAGATGCCGGGCCTGTCGGAGGCCAATAAGACCATGGCGGAAAATAGACCAATTTCCGTATCACTGAGACCATAGATATTGATGGTATTGGCGAAATTAAATAGGGAAACCACGAAATCAGTCTGAAAGAAAATAAATAAATTTTGAATGCAGTTACTTCACCATTCTCCGGTACTAGTTTTGATATATTTATCACATCCGATATGAACTTAAATATATCTTCATGAAATAATTACAAGATAGTCTCAATCAATTGCAAGTTTTACTAATAACCTTACCCAGTATGGTTGGGATATAAAAAACCTTAGATCTAATACCCTCTCCCGAAACTCTAGGTGTATGATAGCGTTTTAGATTGTTTCCTTTTATTACGAAAAGTAACCAGAAACTAGGTTTTGTCGACAGCCAGTTCCTAATAATGCTCAAAATTTCGGGATGTCAAAGTTGTCAGAGTCGAAAAATAATTTTCTTAATAAAAGTACTAACAGTCCTATGATTTTATTTTAATTAAATCTTCAGGAAACTGTGATCAGAACACTATGATTTTTATACCCTTTACCACTAGAATTTAGGCCGGATAAAGTAGTTTACTTTCCTATTTCTCAGAATGTTATGGTTCTGCTATTTTCCAAATTGCAGATTCTAAGCGTTTTTTTTATGAAAAAAAAGCTGATGATTCTTTCTAAAGAAAGAATATTTAAGAATCTGAGAGACTTTCTAGTGAATTTTTTTATGACTGAAATCAAGTCCTTTTAATTCTAAAATAATAGTTTTCAAGTCTAGAAATATTTCTTAGAATCTGAACAATCTTAGAGTTTCCGAAGAGGAAAAAACTAAAAAAAATACTTCTAATGAATCAATTATTTCGAGTCTAAAACTGAGTTTTTGGAGTCGTTTGTTTAGAGGAAAAAGTACTCAGAATCTGATGGGGTATCGTAAAGAATAAATTGTTTAGAGTCTGCTAATCAAATTTGTACTTCGAATATCGGGGTTTTTTATGGAACATATCAAGCCACAGGTTTATTTTCCAGAAATGTTTTTTAGAATCTGATGTAAAAAGTGGTCGGATTCTAAAGGATTGTTAAGAGGAGCACCTGAGGGGTTTTTCTTAAAGATTTGTTCAGAATCTAACATGTTTGATGAAAATGAAAAAGTTCCTTTACAAAATACATCAAGCCACTTTAATTTTAAACTAGCAGATTCCAGCCCTCGAAATTCGAGTGCAAATTCTAGGAAATTTTGTTTTTTCATTATATAGCCAATTCACAAACCAACACAAAAAACAAACTCATTTTTATTACAAACACATTAACAAATTTAATAAACACACACATAGCATTGTATAATTTTATGTATGTGTTAGTAGCAGCTTTAAATGCCATTTACTCAAAATAAAGGAAAAAATTTAAAAATATGTAAATCTCCAAAACGGCTGAAAAAAACCTTTCAAAAAATATGCGTTTGGTCATAATCGGCATAAAACGTTAGAACAAAACATTGGTCACAAGAAATCGGCTAGCCTCTTATTATTATAGGTTTAAATAAGTTGTTCAAATCTCAACAGAAGTTGAAAATTTTTCTATTGTAAACTTTGGTCGGAATACATGCGTTCCGTAGTAGGAAAAAGTACTCAGAATTACAATCAGAGGGTTTTCCTAAAGAAAAACCCAAAATGTTTCTCAGCTGCCAAGGGAATGATTAACAGGTCTGCTGAATTTGATGACATATCTTAAGAAAAAGTGAAAAGCTTTCGAAATTCGGGTGCAGATTCTAGGAAATTTTATTTTTTCATTCATAAATAATTTTATAAGAACCTAGAGCTATGCTAATCAATTTTAACCAATTCACTAATACACACACATCATTGTATAGATTTTTATTTGAAGCTTACATATGTGTTTTGTGTATGTGTTAGTAGCAACTTTAAATGAATTTTACTCCAAAAAAATATATCAGACGGTGCATATCTGTAAATATGGTGAACATCCGCAAAGAAGTACCTTTCAAATTTTATATTTTTTGTAAAAATTGGTTGGTAATTGAAGGTGTAGAATATGTCACAAAAATCGCTTTGCTTACTAATATTATAAAATAGTTTTTATAGTTCTCCAAAGAGAATATAATATTCTTCTGCTAAGGAAGCCAATATCTTCGGCTTGAAAAAAAATCATTAGGAAACCATCATCCGAACAGTACGATTTTTGTTATATAGAAATTATTGCTAAGTTTGATGGGGTCTTATCTACTGGAAAGGCCATAGCTTCCAAAAGAACTATTAACAGCTTCTTTAATTTTGATAAATTATTTTAAGTATATTTCAAAAGAGTCGATGAATTTTAATGCCAAATAGTTTTCAGAAGAAGAGAGTTTCTCATAGTTCTCGGAATGCGAGCTATATACCGGGTGATCCAAGCCTTTTTTTTGACAGATCACGTGTGAGTCGTGTCATGCTGTCATGTTATTTTTGTTTAGTATTGTTTGGCATTTCATCATGGAAAGACTTACGCCTGAACAACGTTTACAAATCGTTCAACTTTATTACGAAAATTCACGTTCTGTGAAGAATGTGTTTCGTGCACTTCGCTCAACTCATGGTCAACATAATCGGCCTACTGAGCGTACTATTCGCAACACCATCACCCATCTTGAGACCCAGCATTCATTATTGGATAATATTCGACCGAATAGACCACGTCCAGCACGCAGTGAAGAAAATATAGCGGCCGTAGCTGAGAGTGTACACGAAAACCGTGGAGAGTCGATTCGGCGCCGTTCGCAGCAACTCGGACTGACTTATGATGCCTGAAATTGAAGCTCGTGACCTCGGCGACATATGGTTTCAACAAGACGGCGCCACTTCCCACACAGCGTTTCAATCAATGGATTTATTGAGAGAACACTTCGGTGAGCAGATAATTTCACGTTTTGGGCCTGCCGATTGGCCACCAAGATCGTGTGATATCACACCGTTAAAATTTTTCCTGTGGGGATATGTGAAATCTAAAGTTTATACGAACAATCCCGCTTCGATTCAGGTCTTGGAGCAAAACATCACGCGTGTCATTCGCCAGGTTCCAGTCGAAATGCTTGAACAAGTCATCGAAAATTGGACTCAACGGATGGACCATCTGAGACGTAGTCGGAGCCAACATTTGATAGACATAATCATCAAAAAATAAATGCCAAAGAATGTTCTTTCAAATGATAATAAACATTCCCCATTAAATTTGTACTTTCTCTGTTTTTTTTTTTTTAAATGTAGGGAACCTCGAAATGGATCACCCTTTATATATATATATATTAGGGTGGGTCAATTTTTTTACTCCATGGGCTCATCGCAATTCTGGCACTATGGGCCATAACAAGTATACAGTTTCCCAAGCAACCATACCTCTAAAATCATTTTCGAACCTGCCAAAATTTCGATGAAGATATTTTCGTGATATTTTCCATAATACTCAAAAATCGAACTATTTAGTCTGTTTAAAATGTAAAAAAATTATTGAAAATTTGTATACCGGGGGTTTTTTGGGTCGGGAAATCCATTTTTCATATTTATTTTTATTTTTAACAGCCGTCAGGAGGCGTTTTCGTGCATTTTTGTGGATTTTTTTCACCTTTTTGCTGAAAATTGACGAAATTATTGCACAAGTCGACGAATTTTTCGCTTTCCCATATTAAAAATAGCCCAAAATTTTCAGCGCTGAAAATTATGTGCGGTACCCATATACGACCTATATCTTTTTTTATTGTTCATTCAAAGAGTAAATAAAAAAAACGGCTCATGGTACCAGAATCGCGAAGAGCCCATAGAGATTTTTTCGGGCCTCTACAATTTGACGTACCCTAATATATATGTATATATATTCTGCTAAAGAAAGTTACATTTACTTGGGTTAGATGGGTAGATCGCTAAGAAGCAAGTACACTCGGAGACCATACAGTCCATTGCGATACCTCTAGGTTTTAAAAATAAAAGAATGAAGATGGAGAAGAAAAGAAAAGAATGAGAAAAATACTCATTATGAAGATTTCCTAAACCACCCGAATTCCCTTATAAATTCCTCAAGACTTCTGAGTGGGACATCTATATGCAGCTCAGATTATCGACGCATCGTTGTTCTTAATACCAAAAACGCCATTCTTTCAGTTCTGGGGGCTTACACAGCACCTGTTGCACTAAATCCTCTTCCTCAACATCCATACAGTGCCTACAGAAAAATGTTAGGGGACACCTATGGGTGCAACTATACGTCCAATTTAACAATGGTCAATGGGAAGTCCTATAAGGTAGTCGTCCCTTTGCCAAATCCAAGGAACACTTTTGTTCTCCTTAGTTCAATTAATGGCCACAGAATCTGTGATATTTTACAAGAGGTCAGTTGGATCCACCTTTTCCTGAATTTAGTTTCTGGCATCTCGTCGATTATGATCAATAATTACAATACCTTTACCTACTCAAAGTCCCTCAAAGAACACCCATGATCTAGATCATTTCCTCACTAGTCGAAGTTTGTGTTATCGGATTTGGTTAAAAGATCTGATACATTCTCTCAAATTCTTCGATTTGATTGGCTTCGATTCTAAATTTTTGAGAGCAGCTACACTGTCAACGAAGATATCAATATTGTATGCATATCCCGTTCTAAACTTACCCTAGATTCTTTAGAGAATTGCCCGAATCTCAGCCTACAATTATCAGGAAATCTCCGAGATATCCGAATATCGTTTGCATCTTAGAAGCAGTTATTAAGGAAAGATTCTACCGAAAAGATGTCTTAAGAATTTTTGGGGAATTATTACCTGGTCGTTAGAATTTGATGAAGAATCTTAAGACAAGAAGAAGTTCCATATGAGCGTATTGATTACCAGTGTGAAAATGTCAAAAGACTCTGAGAGCTTTTATGAAAGACAGTTCTCATAATAATTGGGGCTTCATAGTTCTGCGAGCGGAATGAAAAAAATAATCTACTAAGGAAAATTCTACCGAAAATATTCTTGACATTTAAGGGATGACATATCTTAAGAAAAAATTCAAAAGAATCGGAGAACTTTTGTGAAAGAAATTAATCAGAAGAAAAGGAAGTTTCTTGCGAAAAGATTCTTGACACTAAAGTTAATTATTTATTTTATCAAAAAAAAAAAAAAAAAAAAAAATGATAAAAAGAAACACCATCTGAGCGAATTATTTGCAGATGTGTAGAATTTGATGAAGAATCTAAACGTTAGAAGAATCGGAGAGCTATTGTGAAAGACTGGAATCAGTCATAAGAGGAATTTCATAGTTCTCCGAAGGGAATGAAATGATTAGTCTACTAAAGAATGGTTCTACCGAAAATGTTCATGAAATTTAATGGAATTACTTACGGGGCTATCTTAAGAAATAATCTAAAGGAATCGGAAGACTTCTGTGAAAGAAAGTATTCAGAATAAAAGGAAGTTTCTTGCGAAATGATTCTTGAAACTTAAGTTAATTATTTATTACTTTATCAAAAAAAAAAAAAAAAATTGATAAAAAGAAATACCATCTGAGCAAATTATTTACAGATGTGTAGAATTTGATGAAATATCAAAACATCAGAAGAATCGGTGAGCTTTTGTGAAAGATAGGCCCCAGTCATAAGAGGGATTTCATAGTTCTCCGAAGGGAATGAAATTATTAATCTACTAAGGAAAGGTTCTATCGAAAATGTTCTTGACATCTAAGGGAATTAATTACAGATCTTTAGAATTTGATGAGCTGTCGTAAGAAATAACCCACAAGAATCGGAAAACTTATGTGAAAGTACTCAGAATAAAAGGATTTTCCATAGTTTTACGAATGTGAGGGAAACAATTTTTCTACCAAGGAAAAATTGTTCCCTAGTTTCTTAATATTTACGGGAACAGATCCTTATATATAAGGGCATTTATTACAAGTCATCAGAAACTCCGAGATATCCAAATATCGTTTGCATTTTAGAACCATTTACCAAGAAAAGATTCTACCGAAAATATTCCAAACATTTAAGGAAATTATTGAGTGATCTTTAGGATTTGATAGAATATCTTAAGAAAGAAGGCGAAAGAATCGGAAAACTTTTATGAAAGAAAGTACTCAGAACTAAAGGATTTTCCATAGTTTTCCGAATCCGAGGGAATTATTTTTCCTACTAAGAAAATATTGTACCGCAAAGGTTCATAACTTTTAAGCAACTGATAATCAAAGTTCTTCTAATCTCAAGGATTTTTTTTTGTTAAACAACACTCAGGAGATACCCCCTCCAAATGCAGTACATTATGTTGATTTCAAGAAAATAGGTTATGGGCAGAAGGAGAGAAGGAGTAGTGTTTGTGGATATTTGACTTAAATTTTATTAGATTATAACTATCAGGAAAGACCTGTGTGGGAAGTTTATTCCACATACGGCTAGTTCGACTGATCAACGAATTTTCTCTGTAGTGCATTGTACAGTCAACTGGACAATATACTACAAACGGATGTGATCTACTAGAGAAGCGGGTAGAGCGAATTGAAACTCTAGCACTTGGAATAAGTTGGCTAATCTCAGAAGAACATTTCCCATGGTACTATCTATAGAACAGTGCAATACAACCCACATTCCGACGATGTTCCAATGGGTCAATAGAGCTGGATACCCTACTGTCATTGATGAGCGCCAACGCCCTCCTTAACATACGGTCCAGTAGCTCCAAAATAGACTTTGAAGCTCCTACCCATAAATGGGAGTTATATTCCATTTATCTAAGATATAAGATCTACAATATTGAAAATAGTTTTATCTAAAGGATAAAAAATTTAAGAATATAAAATTTAAGAATATTTTAAATAAATAAGAACTCCATATAAAAGGGCAGAAAAAAGTACACAGGTTGTAAAACTTATCAAACTGACAATAGATCAAAATAGTGACTACAAAAATTTCATGGCACTTTCTTTGTTACTTGCGATTTGGTTTCTTCTTAAGAAATTCGATTTAACTTACATCATAAATGATCTCGAGGTGTTGTCTTGTCAAATATGTACCATCATCAAAGGTTAATGTTGAATCGGATATCATGCGGGCCACATGCGTAAGCCATGTCTCGAAAAAGCCCATTTTAATGAGTATCAGTTGATCGTCTTGGGTAAAATCACAGAAGCCAGGTAAACGTTTAGCAAACTCTACAATACGTTGGACATTTGGTGTCACACGGGCCGCATACTGTTGCCAAAGCCAAATTTTTTGAAATTCCATACTTTCCGCCACCGAAGAAATTAACTGTTAATGTTGAAGAAAAAAAAAAACCAAATAAGAAAAAAAAAAACATTAAGAAAACGTTTTACAAGTTAATAAAGAAAAAATTATAACAATATCTGACCTTAGGCCTTTAAAAGAAAGAAAACATAAAGAAATTTAATTATGAGAACTAAATAATGATTAATGATGGCTTGTTAAAACTAGCCAGTACTTTAAGACAAATGAGTTGTACTGTAACTATACGAGTAGTAGTAGTAGTAGTAGTAGTAGTAGTAGTAGTACTTACACCATTGGGCGGTACATTTAGAGGTCGACGCATTAGATCTCTTGTCTGTTCTTCTGTATACGCACAATTCATACGATGAGCTTGAGAAACACACATTATCACATCATACACCGATAGTTCGGTGGCCGTGCCCTGCATCAGTGACTCATTGAGATGATGACTCTCATGATGATGGCCCGTTTGTAATTGCTGAGCACTTAAATTGCCAATACCGCCCATGCCAACGCCGTGGCCAACACCGCCACCACTATTGGGGCCGCCAAGACCCCCATTATTTGTATTGTTATTATTGTTGGCGGCATTACAGCCGCCCAACTCTGATGGTGATGATGCTATGGAACACATTTGTGGAGTTTGTGGGGTGTTCGGTGTTCCCGGTGTGCTAACACGCCGTAAATCACACGAATTTACAACAACAACAGTGCTTGGATCCTCTGTGGATGAAGGCGTGCCGCCATTCAGCTCACGTGAACGTTTTGGTACGCGACCATAACGCACAGCTGCAATGGTAAGGAAAAGAAAACAATTTATTTAAAAAAAATTCTTTTACTTCAAAATTCTTCAAATAACTTTAAAACTTTAAAATTTAAAAAATTCTTATTTTCCGATCTATATCATTTTAATGATTGAGTTAGAAATTGATTAGGCCAAGATTAAATATTTTTACTTTAAATAAAGCAAAAAATATTGATACATTCTTCCAATAATTTATCTAAATTCTGCATTACAGGTCGTGTGACCAACCTTCATCAGTAACTCAAAAAATTACAATATCAGAAGAGGAAATAATTACAATTCTAAATGGTGAAAATAATTGGCAGTCTGGTCTGTAGTACATTACCAATGCATTGGCATTGGTATTGCAAAATGTTTATAATAGAATATAATTATTAAAACTATTATATGTAATATCACTTAAAAAAATATATATTTAAATAAAGAAGTACTACCAATATTACCACTGGGGGTGGCCAGTCCTATCCTGTTTAGGGGATAACTGGTCGGAACCGAGCAGTGACCATGCTTGGTAATGAAACCTCAGTAAAGGCTTTAAAATGATACCACGGGTAAGCCATATGCCCCACGAGGATGATTCATGGAATTGCCCTGGTCGCAGGCAGTATGAACAAAAACACACAAAATGGCCTGAGCAGATAAGAACGTTACCAGAGAAATGGTTGTCACATCCCATAATTGTGCGGTGTTAACGATATCCTAAGGTGTCCCAAGGTGTGAATGATGTAACATGAGTTGAAAACGAAGTTCGGATTGTTGTATATTATATCTTTTACCTCTGATATAGGTAGAAGAAAGAATTTGTGATGTCATCTCGCATATACAGCAATAAGGATGATAAAATTAACGTAGCAGGAAGAAGGAGTGTAGTAGACGAGAGTGATGAAATGATGCAACAGGAGCAAAAAAAAACGAGGCTGGGAATGTTTGAGTCTACACTGATAAAATACCATTAGTGAGAAGTTAGTAGGCAAGAGTGTTGGGTTGAAGACGAGTCCAAGGCCGCTTGAGTCATTCGACAGTACAACGTTTCGAGGATAAATCGGAGACTACCTGAAACACGAATTCGGAACGTCGTCCTTAGCAGCCTTGTCCACCGAAAGAGACAATCAGTAAGAATGAGTGTAGTAGACGGTAGATGGTACATTAGTTGAAACGAGTTCGGGAAGCTATCGATGTCGTCATCTCGTATATGCAATTTGCGGAGAGTTCTTCGAAAACAATTCTTCGAAAAAATAATTCTTCGAACAGCAATTCTTCGAATAACTATCACCATAGAGGTTTTCAACTATAGCGGGAAATAATCATAGATTTTCAGCTACAGCGGGGAATAATAATAGGTTTTCAACTATAGCTGGGAAAAACCATAGAGGTTTTCAACTGTAGCAGGGAAGAATTGTTTCCGAAGAATTTTTATTCGAAGAACTGCTATTCGAAGAACTGCTATTCGAAGAATTGTTTTATCGAGGAATTTTCCGCCGACCCGTATATGCAGCCATAGGGATGATAGACGTGGCAGTAAGAAGGAGTGCAGTAGAAAGGAGGGACATGAGTTGGAAACGAGTTCGGAGAGCTATCGATGTCGTCATCTCGCATATGCGATTTGCGGAGAGTTCTTCAAAAACAATTCTTCGAAAAAATAATTCTTCGAACAGTAGTTCTTCGAGTAACAATTCTTCGAATAACAATAACGAGATTTTCAACCAAAGCGGGGAATAATCATAGGTTTTTAACTATAGCGGGGACTAACCTTAGAGGTTTTCAACTACAGAATTGTTTTCGAAGGATTTTCCGCCGACCCGTATATGCAGCCATAGGGATGATAGACGTAGCAGGAATAAGGAGTGTAGTAGAAATGAGGTACATGAGTTGGAAACGAGTTCGGAGAGCTATCGATGTCGTCATCTCGCATATGCAATTTGCGGAGAGTTCTTCGAAAACAATTCTTCGAAAAAATATTTCTTTGAACACCAGTTCTTCGAGTAACAATTCTTCGAATAACAATAACGAGATTTTCAACCAAAGCGGGGAATAATCATAGGTTTCTAACTATAGCGGGGAATAACCATGGAGGTTTCCAACTACAGCGGGGAAGAATTGTTTTCGAGGAATTGTTATTTGAAGAACTGCTATTCGAAGAATTGTTTTCGAAGAACTGTTTTCGAAGAATTTTCAGCAGCCCTATGCAGCCGTAGGTTTTCAACTATAGCGGGAAATAATCAAAGATTTTCAACTATAGCGGGGAATAATAATAGGTTTTCAACTATAGCGGGGAATAACCATAAAGGGTTTCAAGTGTAGCAGGAAGGAATTGTTTCCGAAGAATTGCTATTCGAAGAACTGCTATTCGAAGAATTGTTTTTTCGAAGAATTATTTTCGAAGAATTTTCCGCCGACCCATATATGCACCCATAGGGATGATATCGTAGCAGGAAGAAGGAGTGTAGTAGAAAGGAGGTACATGAGTTGGCAACGAGTTCGGAGAGCTATGGATGTCGTCATCTCGCATATGCGATTTGCGGAGAGTTTTTCGAAAACAATTCTTCGGAAAAATAATTCTTCGAACAGCAGTTCTTCGAATAACAATTCTTTGAATAACAATAACGAGATTTTCAACCGAAGCGGGGAATAATCATTGGTTTTTACTATAGCGGGGAATAACCATAGAGGTGTTCAACTACAGCGGGGAAGAATTGTTTTCGAGGAATTGTTATTTGAAGAACTGCTAGTCGAAGAATTGTTTTCGAAGAACTGTTTTCGAAGAATTTTCCGTCGACCCGTATATGCAGCCATAGGGATGATAGACGTAGCAGGAAGAAGGAGTGTAGTAAACGAGAGTGTTGAAAGGCGGTGCATGAGTTGGAAACGAGTTCGGAGAGCTATCGATGTCATCTCGCATGTGCAGTGAACACAAGATGGTCAATTGATGGCATGAGTTGGAAGTGAATTTGAGAATATTGAGTCGGCTAACACTGACAAGAGGCACTGAGAATGAGTGGAAGACAAGAGTATTGAGAATCAGTGGAAGACAAGAGTGTTAGAGCATGAGATGAAAACGAAGTCCAAAAGTATGCTTGAGAATGAGTGGAAGACAAGAGTGTTAGAGCATGAGATGAAAACGAAGTCCAAAAGTATGCTTGAGCCGGCGGCAAGAAAGCATTAGTTGGAGACAAGATTGTTGTGGTGTCAAGAAGTGTCAGATGATATGTATGTTCTTGCAAGTAGTGATAATGTTTGACAAGAAAGTGAGGAATCTTTAAATGGCTTCTTCTTTAAATGGCCCTTTGGAGCTGTGGTGGCTCAAAATTGCGGGAAGAATACAGGTCGCTGTGGAGTTGCGTTCATTCGGGTGTTGCAACGCATAGTTCGGCCCGATCCTTCAGCAAAGGATGGAGTTATGCCAAACACACCTCTCTTAGTTTGCGAACCATCTTATGACGCGGCGTTATGCAAACACATAGTATCTGTCTAGTGTTTGATCACCGTAGAATAAGTATACAAGACAGTTCCCTTACTACTACACCCTGACAGATTAAATGTATGATCAACCCCACTTAACTTTTTCTCCCTAACATTTTTTTCTAACATTATCTTTATATCTTAAGGGGGCTTCCATATACAATGTATGGTTTTTCTATGAAATCAAGAAGTTTGATTCGGTTTTTAATTTATTATGTAATTATAACTTTTATAAGGAGCAAAAATTTTTTCGATTTTCAGCTACGAGCTAAAGCAAAAATACTTTTTCCTTCTTGTTACGGCAGAAAACGTAGTTGCAGTCTTCTATAAGCTTTACGCTTCTTTCGGCAATATCGTTGACAACATGTAATTTACGCCAGTATTTAGAAAGCTTGTTGATAATTTTTGCGCTCTTCCCATAATCCTGGAACAATCAATCAACTTTCATTCCGCCGTACTAAAATTTAGTTTATGCTTATTTTCTACATCCCGAGGCGTTATCGCCACATTCGATATCGAGTATAATCAATCGAAATTCAATATTCTAGTTTATAAAGAAGGCGGACAAACGTCGGACTTCGTTTCACTGTTACTCTTAATTATGGGCCATAACTCGTTAACTGTGACAGAGAAAAATTACTTTTAGTAATTTATTTTGGAAAATAAAAACATAATTTCTCGAAAAATATCGATAACAAATGAGAAGATTCGACCCCATTTGTTGTTTCAGCAAAGTTGGAATTCTGAACTCTTCTCGAAACGCATGATATAGTGTATCGTATAGTCGGTCTAGACCAAATATAATTTTCTTACTTGTTTCCATTGTGAATACTTGTCTCTACTAAGCAAAATAGGGAAAATTCCATAAAATCTGAGGGTTTTTTTATATCAAAGAAATTGAACTGTTTAAAATTAAAAAGTTCGTTAGAGGCGGGATTCTATAACTTGTTAGATGTAAATATCTTCCATAGTTAATTTGTTATTAAAAAGCCACAGAATTTTACTGCTGCATTAAAGTTTTGTAGTAGCAAATATAAAAATAATACAAGTTTCTAAAGAAAATTGATTATTTTCTTCATCAACTTTCTGTTGATGTCAATTTTAATTTTAAAAAATCACTTCTTAATTATGAAAACAATTTCGTTACTCAATTTGAAAAGAAAATTGAATTTCTCTACAAAGCAAATCATTCAAATTTCATAAAAGTCACTTTTAAATTAAAAAGAAATGTGCAACACATCTATTCCCACACATTCTTGGCTCTGTGTTGACTAAGAACAAAATAACGCAAAAGTGTGTTAAAAATTTATAAAAAAAAATTTTTTTTTTTTGAAATTTTCATGCTCGACGAGCCAATCTAGTTGAAAATGAGACATTTATTTGAATGAACATCTATCTGTAAAATCTCTCTATACAAACAACGAGCTGTCTGTCTGTCGTCAATGTATCCATCCCACTTGTCATTTGCTATAAAATTTAACTGTCTAGGTGTATATCTAAAGACAGACAGACGTGGACGATCATAGTACGATTGAAATACTATGTTGCAAATTTAAATGAACTCTTTTTTTGTTTTTTGTTTTTTGTTTGTCACATAAAACAAAGAGACATAAAATATATACTGCAAAAATGTACGTATTTTTGTGTATCACAAATAACAGCAACAACAAAAAATTAATTTAAATTTTTTGGTTAATTTCCTAAAAGTGCATTGGCCAATAATTAACGTTGAAAGAAATTTGAATGAAGGACTTAAGACTAAACGAACAAAAGCGGTTTTATTGTATTATTTATTATTAATTTTTGATTATTTTTTTTTTTTTTTGAAAATTTTCTTTTGTATTTGGAAAACTATAGAATGTTTGGTTGTGCGAGTGTTTATTATCAGTTTGGGACATTGACCTAGTATTCTCAATTGATTTGTAAAAGCCTTACTCCATCTCACTAACCAACCAGACAATTAAAAGTTCACATCAACAATATCGCCATCATCATCATCATCGTCATCATCATTATCATCATCACAAAACACCATTCGCTTTCGCATTGTGTAAGTTAGAGAAGAGTATAATGAGAAAATACAAACTTTTGCTAAGCTTGGAAGTAAGACAAATTATACAAGTAACATGCTGTTTTAAAACAAATACACTTGATCGTCGTTTCACGATTTAATAATCATTAAAAAAAAATTAATTTTAAATGGAAGTGCCACTGTTTTTATTAAAACAATATTAATAATTGTAAATGTCAGGCTTTATGTAAATTCTGTCATATTTTTCAACAGCTGGCCTAACGCAGTTTGTCGAATCTTTAACACCCTCCGCCTTGGGCTTATTTAACTATTTATAGCAACTGTAAACAAAATATTTGAAAAAGTAAACAATTTGGTAAACTTGACACTAAATTATTACAACAAACACATTGAATTTTTATCATTTTTTTAGAGGTGTCTTCATATTTTAAGTCATATCTTGGTACAATAATGCCGCATTTTTCCTGTTTTCAATACAGACCTGCTCAAAATAATGGCAAATAATATTAACACAACTATATCCGGGTAAATGCTTTATTTTATGAATGACCGTGATTTCAACAGACAGACAGACAGACGAGCATCTTGATTATACTTTATATATATACAGTGGTGTGGATGGTATAATAAAAGCGAATTTCAGAAAATGAAATATTAGACAGCTGACTTTTCACTCGGTCAAAAAACAATTATGATAAAGATCTTCCAGGTCATTATGAAATGAGATTGAAGTCCAACTCATTTAATGAAGACTTGTAAAAGGCATAAACATCTATACGGGCGGTAAATTTCTATTTCACAATACAATCGCAAAAACAGCGTAACATGTAAGACGTAAGACAAAATCGGTCTGACTTATGATTGTATTGGTGAAAAAATTATGATATGTATTAACCTGTTTGAAAATTAAAAATGAAAAATAAAAATTAAAAACGAAAAATGGAAAATGAAAAATAAAAAATTAAAAAATGAAAAAATGAAAAATGTAAAACGAAAAATAAAAAAATTAAAAATAAAAAATGCAAAATGAAAAATGAAAAATAAAAAATGAAAAATAAAAATGAAAAATAAAAACGAAAACCGCAAAACGAAAAATGAAAAAATTAAAAATAAAAAATGAAAAATGAAAAACGAAAAATGAAAAGTGAAAAATGAAAAATAAAGAATGAAAAATAAAAAAGATGTAAAAATGAAACATTTAAGACGTAAGACAAAATCGGTCTGACTTATGATTGTACTGGTGAAAAAATTATGATATGTATTAACCTGTTTGAAAATTAAAAAATGAAAAATAAAAATGAAAAATGAAAAATGAAAAAAGAAAACTAAAAAATTAAAAAATAAAAAATGAAAAACGAAAAATAAAAAAAAATAAAAATAAAAAATGCAAAATGAAAAATGTAAACTAAAAATTAAAAATAAAAAATAAAAAATTAAAAATGAAAAATAAGAAATGCAAAACGAAAAATGAAAAATTAAAAATAAAAAATGAAAAATAAAAAATTAAAAACGAAAAATATAAAATGGAAAATAAAAAATGAAAAATAAAAAATGAAAAATAAAAACGAAAACCGAAAAACTAAAAATGAAAAATGAAAAAATTTAAAATAAAAAATAAAAAATAAAAAATAAAAAATAAAAAATAAAAAATAAAAAATAAAAAATAAAAAATAAAAAATGAAAAATGAAAAATGAAAAATTAAAAATTAAAAATAAAAGATGAAAAATAAAAAATGAAAAATATAAAATTAAAAATTAAAAATAAAAAAACTAAAAATGAAAAACAAAAAATGTAAAATTAGAAACGTAAAATAAAAATTGAAAAATAAAAAAGCAAAATGAAAAATAAAAACGAAAAACGAAAAAATTAAAAATAAAAAATTTAAAATTAAAAATTAAAATTAAAAAGTGAAAAATTAAAAATGAAAAATAAGAAATGAAAAATAGAAAATGAAAAATAAAAAATAAAAAATGAAAAATAAAAAATGAAAAATAAAAAATTAAAAATTAAAAGTTAAAAATGAAAAACAAAAAATTAAAACGAAGAATGAAAAATGAAAAATAAAAATAAGTAAGAGAATTATAGTCGGTCTAGACCGACTATACGATACCCTCTACAATGGCTTAAAGGCCCTATCTCTTCGGTCCAACTAATTGGATATAGGAAATAAGCATAAACCAAATTTGAGTGCCATTGTTATTAATTTTTTTGGCTGCAGATATGAAAAAGTTCATATCGGATGATATATCTATATGGGGACTAGGTCCAAAAATGGACCGATCCTGATCATGTTTGGTAAAGTCTCTTTTATTTTGGAAAAATATATACAAACAAAATTTGAGAAGAATCAGTGCAATATTTTTGTTTTTAATAGATTTAAGTGAAGATCGGGAAGCAGCTCTATATGGGGCCAAAGGGATTATTTTTGGACTACTCATTAATGGATGTAATGAACGCATACAAACCCAATTTGAGTAAGATCTATATGACAATTTGGATCTTATGGCAATTTATGTCGATTTCATAGGGGTAATTTGTATGGGGCTAGGTCTGAACATGGACCGATTCACACCAATTTCAAAAGCGTTCATCCCATGGCCGATAAAAGCTTACACACCAAATTTGATCAAAATATATTCATATTTGCGACCTGCAGTTTGATTACAAGGTTTACATGGACACACAGACGGACGGACGGACGGACATTGTTAATTCAACTCAGAAAGTGATTCTGATTCGATCGGTATAACTAAAGATGGGTCTAGGTCAAATATTTTTGGTTGTTACAAACAGCAGCACA
Organism: Cordilura impudica; assembly: GCA_963682025.1. NCBI lineage: Eukaryota > Metazoa > Arthropoda > Insecta > Diptera > Scathophagidae > Cordilura > Cordilura impudica. The sequence goes on along the minus strand of OY821519.1, from coordinate 22,689,980 downwards.
AAGTCATTATACCCAAACCACATAGTGGTATAGGGTATAAAAATGAAAAATAAAAAATTAAAAATATAAAATGCAAAATAAAAAATGAAAAATCAAAAATCAAAAATTAAAGATAAAAAATGGAAAATAAAAATTAAAAAAATTAAAAATAAAAAATGCAAAATGAAAAATTAAAAACGAAAAATGAAAAATAAAAAATGAACAAGTATGAAAATTATAATTTTTGTGGCTGCAGATATGAAAAAGTTCATATCGGGTGCTATATTTATATATGGACTAGGTCAAAAAATAGACCGATGCTGACCATATTTGGTAAAGTCACTTATATTTTGAAAAAATATATACAAACCAAATTTGAGAAAATCTATGCAATATTTTTGTTTTTTGATAGATTTAAGTGAAGATCGGGAAGCAGCTCTATATGGGGCTCATGACTAAGAGTTGTCTTATAAGGATCATTTTTGGACTAATGATTAACGGATGTAATAAATACATACAAACCCAATTTGACTACGGTTTATATGATAATTAGGATCTTATGGCAATTTATGTTGAATTCATAGGGGTCATTTGTATGGGGCCTAGGTCTGAACATGGACCGATTCTCACCAATTTCAAAAGCGTTCATCCCATGGCCGATAATAGCTTACATACCAAATTTCATCAAAATATATTCATATTTGCGACCTGCAGTTTGATTACAAGCTTTTCGTGGACACACAGACGGACGGACGGACGGACGGACATCGTTAAATCGAATCAGATAGTGATTCTGATTCGATTGGTATAATTAAAGATGGGTGTAGGTCAAATATTTTTGGTTGTTACAAACAGCAGCACAAAGTCATTATACCCAAACCACATAGTGGTATAGGGTATAAAAATGAAAAATAAAAAATGAAAAATAAAAACGAAAAGTGAAAATTGAAAAATAAAAAATTAAAAAGAAAATATGATAAATAAAAATTAAAAATTAAAAATAAAAAACGAAAAATGAAAAATAAAAAATGAAAAATAAAAAATGAAAAACGCAAAATGAAAAATAAAAAAATTAAAAATAAAAAATAAAAAATGAAAAGTGAAAATAAAAAATGAATAATGAAAAATAAAAACGAAAACCAAAAACGAAAAATGAAAAAATTAAAAAATGAAAAATAAAAAATTTAAAATGAACAAATAAAAATTAAAAATAAAAAATTAAAAATAAAAAATGAAAAATTAAAAATGAAAAAGAAAAATGAAAAAATTAAAATAAAAAATTAAAAATTAAAAACGAAAAACGAAAAGAGAAAAATGAAAAATAAAAATTAAAAATAAAAAAAAAATGAAAAATGAAAAATGAAAAACGAAAAACGAAAAGTGAAAAATGAAAATTAAAAAACGAAAAATTAAAAATTAACCAGTTGAAATAATAAAAAATATTAATATTTTTATATTAGCAGAGACCCTGCAATTGATTGCTATAAGTGATACATAAATGACGCTTTCTGTTTGATTTTAAAAAAGTGCCATAAAAAAATCTTTAATTACTAGATGTTTACACATCTCCCCTGTGATCTGACTCACATTATTTTTTTTATAGGCTCACAACTTTGAGTTGGTAACACTGCTTTTTTTAAAATTTGTTTGCCATTACATTTGAGATTAGATTCGATTAGATTAAGAAGGCTCCACGCACTGTCCCGAGGAGATACAGTGTATCCTCCAAGGGCTAGGTTTCTTTCCCCCACATTTACAGAAAATGTGTTCTGCTGTTTTCACGCCCTGCTCGCAGAACCTACATGTGTCTGCAACAGACTGACCTTTTATTCGTAGATAATATCTAAGACTACAGCGTCCAGTAAAGAATCTCGTCATGGTCCTTAAGTCCTTCTATCAAAGGAAAGTAACCGATTGAAAACTGGATGTAGTTATAAATTTCTTAGCTTGCCGTTGGCCGGAACTTTTGTCCCAGTATTCGGCAATTTGTGATTCCCTACACTCCTTCCCTACACTAGTTCCGGACCGATGAAAGGACGTAGCGCGCCCCGCTTGGCTAGGCAATCTGACCTTTCATTTCACTCGTGTCCTTCATGTCCCGGAATTCGGCATAAAGTTATTTTGTTGCATCTGCCTAGATGGTTGAGCACTACAGTGCAATTCAAAACGAGTCCAGACTTCACGTTATTTGTTCGTGAATTACTGTACATATATTTCGACAACAATAATATTATATAAAATCAAAAATGAAATATAAAATTGAATTTGATCTCTAATCTTTAATGAAATGTAAATGTGATCTCAAATTATATGAATTCAAATAATATAGACTAGCAGAGCCCAGCTCCCGAAATTCGAGTGCAAATTCTAGAATATTTTATTTTTCCATTCATAAATAATTCCATAATAGCCTAATACAAATTTAATAAACACACACACAGCATTGTATAGTTTTTTAGTGGAAGCTTAAATATGTGTTTTATGTATGTGTTAGCAGCAGTATTAAATGAATTTTACTCAAAAAAAAAAAAAAAAAAATGTACCACTTGGTGCACATTTGTAAATATGATGAACATCTGCAAAGAAATACCTTTCAAATGGTATATTTTTTGTAAAAATCGGTTCGTCATTGATGGTTTAAAATCGGTCACAAGAAATTGCCTTGCCTATTAATGCTATAGATAACCTCTTTTATGTTTGCAATGAAATTCAAATATTATTAAATGATATATTTAAAACACATTAAAATTTTACGTAGTTTTTATTTTAACATAAATTTTTTATTTTATATAGTTTTTAACGTCGTTACCAGGGTTGGGAATTACATAAGTAATTGTGTTACATATTATGCATTGTTTATAGGTAAAATACAACCTGCAATGCCTATCTAAGAATTTTTTAATTTTAAGCGCATATTTTTTATTTTAAGGGTGCAAAAGTCTAGCTACCAAATCCTGCTTTTAAATTTGAATTATCTTGGAGTCAGATAAGCTTAAACAAGTTGATTTTTCGAATTATCGAATTTTATTTGTAAAAAGATACAAAGTCAATTTTTAAATAAATCCGCTTAATAAGTCGCAAGTGTAAATAACCAAGTTGTTGCGTACATATGTTGTTGATGATTACAGGCAGCAACAACAATAGCAGACTGGCAGACAGCCGCACTTACAGTCGACGAAGTTGTAGTTAATTTGAGGAGAAAAACATTATGAAAAAAAAAATAGTGAAATTCTCTAGCCTACTTTTCATTCAACTTGTACATGCACGGTGTGTGTTTGTGTAATAACTGAAAGAAGTAAACTAGGCAAGTGTATAATAGAAACAGAAAAAACAAAAAAATTATTCAATTGGCCTAAATGGAAAATAGTAAATTAAAAAAAAAAAATGAATTGAATTGTAAATCAATTAATCAAAACATTTGTTTCCAGCAAAGTGCACCGATAGTAGTTTAAAGTTAAAGCAAACAAAAGCTGCCTGCTCATGGGAATTTTGTAGGTGCATGGGAATATCCGGTCACAAGAGAAATATTTTATTTCTCTTTTTTTTTTAATTTTTACGAATTCGAATTTTCCAATGTATTAATTGGTAACATATTAAAGATTAAATGACACATTTTGTGCTATGAACATGATAAACACCGGAAAACGAAAACTTTCTTGATATGTACATCTTCATAGTGTTCTGTGACTCGTAAAACAGGCTTTCCCTTAATGACGAAGCATATTCAGACCTACCGCTTATACAAATATATCTTCTAAATTTGACTTTACTTTAAACTTTACTAAACTAAGAGAAATATATTGATTCTTGATTCACAGCGTCAGTTTGAATAAATTTTTCTAATTAAATATTTAAACAACAAAATATTTCCGTATTTTGAATGAAATCAAATTGAACTGGAACACAAAATCATTCAAACAGTTCTATTTTTGTTTTGTTTGTAAGAATTACAACAACCAAAAAAAAAAAAAAAATAATAATAACAAAGAAAAAAGAAATAAACTACAATAATTTATAAAATTCATGAATAATTCTTGTATATATGGATATTAAGAAAATTAGTTCCAAAAAGAAAAAAAAAACAACACAAAAATATGTAAATTTTGAACTGACCTACTACTGCCATTAAATGACAGAAAAAGATAAATAAGATAGAAAAAAAAACTAAATACATAGTAAAATGTAAAAAAAATAGTAGCATGTGTTATCATTAGTTGTTGTTATTTTAAATGTTCGCTGATGTCGTTGACGTTATCATAGTGGTTATAGTAAAAGCTTAATCTGATTGTTGATTGTTGCTATAGACCAGCACTGTTTCCTGGATAGTTTATATATATATATATATATATTTTTTTTTTTTTTATTAATATTCTTAAATATTTAAAAACAAAATTGATTTTCTTCACCTACTATCATTTAAAAATAATTCCTTTACAATTTTGATGTCAAAATCTGTGAAATTAGTTCCACTTACCGAGCAAAGAATTGATAAAAATTACACTGGTCTGCAAAAAAAAAAAAAAAAATTGACTGCAGAAACGAAACATGTTTTTTTAAATACTCAGGGTGAGCTGAATTTGAATCTGGCAAAAAATTGGGCTATCACGTCTTGTTCATTTTTTATCGCATGCTGGCAATACTGTAAAACAGTCAATTATTAATAGTCACAATTATTAATTTGACAGAAGCCCACATTCATTCTAAATCTTCATAATAGTAGCGTTTAAGCATGTCAGGGAAATCGCGTGTTACTGATTCAAGCTATATTTGCTTTGTGTGTGGTGAATATTTGGTTGGAAAAATAGGATATTCAATATCAGAATCATTCAAATATGCATATTTACATTATTTTGGTTTTGCTTTCAGAAACTTGGACAAACCATGGTTATCGATAATGTTTTGCAATAGTTGCAGAACTGTTTTATACAAGTGCACTGTGGCCGAAATGGCGATTTTAGCGGCAAAAAATACTTCCCGACAAGCTAGCTTCACCAAATTTGTTGTGTAAACTTCTAATGATAAAAAAATCGATTTGAGAAAAAAATAGGCGGTCGTGGCCCTTTTTCCAAAGTAATGGCAAATAGTATTTCCTGGCAAACTAGCTTCATCAAAATGGTTATACGGACTTCTACTGACAAAAAGCAACTTGAGAAAAAAATGAGCGGTCCACGCCCCCTTTTCCTATACCCAATACCCAAATTGTCGGCAATAATACTTACCAAAAAGCCAGCTTCATTAAATTTTGTATACGGACTTCTACAGACAAAAACAAGTAACAGCGTTAAATTCGGCTGGGCCGAATCTTTGATACCCTCCACCTTTTTCATTTTCAATTTTCATTTTTTTTTTATCATTTTCCATTTTTCACTTTTCAATTTTCATCTTTCGTTTTTCATTTTTAGTTTTTCATTTTTAATATCTCATTTTCCATTTTCCACTTTTCATTTTTCATTTTCCATTTTCGATTATTCATTTTTCATTTTCCATTTTTTCATTTTTCAATTTTCATTTTTCATTTTTATTTTTCATTTTCCATTTTTAATTTTTCGCTTTCCGTTTTCCATTTTCCATTTTTCAATATTAATTTTTCATTTTCCATTTTTCAATTTTAATTATTAATGTTCCATTTTCCATTTCTCATTTCTCATTTTCCATTTTTAATTTTTCAATTTTTATTTTTCATTTTCCATTTTCCATTTTTAATTTTTCATTTTTCATTTTTCATTTTCCACTTTTCATTTTCCATTTTTCATTTCCATTTTTCATTTTCCATTTTTCATTTTCCACTTTCCATTTTCGATTTTCAATTTCTCATTTTTCAATTTACATTTTTCATTTTCCATTTTTCATTTTTCATTTTTAATTTTTAATTTTTAATTTTTAATTTTTAATTTTTAATTTTTAATTTTTAATTTTTAATTTTACATTTTCCATTTGCCGTTTTTAATTTTAAATTTTTCATTTTCCATTTTTCATTTTCCAATTTTCATTTTTCATTTTTAATTTTCCATTTTCCATTTTTAATTTTTCGTTTACCGTTTTCCATTTTTCATTTTCCATTTTTCATTTTCCATTTTTCAATTTTAATTTTTTCAGTTTTCATTTTCCATTTTCTATTTTTCAATTTTCATTTTTCATGTTCCATTTTCCATTTCTCATTTTCCATTTTTAATTTTAATTTTTATTTTCCATTTTTAATTTTTCATTTTTCATTTTCCATTTTTCATATTTAATTTTCCATGATTCAATTTTCATTTTTCATGTTCCATTTTCAATTTCTCATTTTCCATTTTTAATTTTTAATTATTATTTTTCCATTTTTGATTTTTCATTTTCCATTTATCATTTTTCATTTTCCATTTTTCAATTTTAAATTTTTCATTTTCCATTTTTCATTTTTCATTTTTCATTTTTCATTTTTCATTTTTCATTTTTCATTTTTCATGTTCCATTTTCCAATTCTCATTTTCCATTTTAATTTTTCAATTTTCATTTTTCATTTTCCATTTTTAATTTTTCATTTTCCACTTTTCATTTTTCATTTTCCATTTTCCATTTTTCATTTTCATTTTCATTTTTCATTTTTCATTTTCGATTTTGAATTTTCAATTTTTAATTTTTAATGTGTCATTTTTAATTTTTAATTTTTAATTTTTAATTTTTAATTTTTAATTTTTAATTTTTAATTTTTAATTTTTAATTTTTAATTTTTAATTTTTAATTTTTAATTTTTAATTTTTAATTTTTAATTTTTAATTTTTAATTTTTAATTTTTAATTTTTAATTTTTAATTTTTAATTTTTAATTTTTAATTTTTAATTTTTAATTTTTAATTTTTAATTTTTAATTTTTAATTTTTAATTTTTAATTTTTAATTTTTAATTTTTAATTTTTAATTTTTAATTTTTAATTTTTAATTTTTAATTTTTAATTTTTAATTTTTAATTTTTAATTTTTAATTTTTAATTTTTAATTTTTAATTTTTAATTTTTAATTTTTAATTTTTAATTTTTAATTTTTAATTTTTAATTTTTAATTTTTAATTTTTAATTTTTAATTTTTAATTTTTAATTTTTAATTTTTAATTTTTAATTTTTAATTTTTAATTTTTAATTTTTAATTTTTAATTTTTAATTTTTAATTTTTAATTTTTAATTTTTAATTTTTAATTTTTAATTTTTAATTTTTAATTTTTAATTTTTAATTTTTAATTTTTAATTTTTAATTTTTAATTTTTAATTTTTAATTTTTAATTTTTAATTTTTAATTTTTAATTTTTAATTTTTAATTTTTAATTTTTAATTTTTAATTTTTAATTTTTAATTTTTAATTTTTAATTTTTAATTTTTAATTTTTAATTTTTAATTTTTAATTTTTAATTTTTAATTTTTAATTTTTAATTTTTAATTTTTAATTTTTAATTTTTAATTTTTAATTTTTAATTTTTAATTTTTAATTTTTAATTTTTAATTTTTAATTTTTAATTTTTAATTTTTAATTTTTAATTTTTAATTTTTAATTTTTAATTTTTAATTTTTAATTTTTAATTTTTAATTTTTAATTTTTAATTTTTAATTTTTAATTTTTAATTTTTAATTTTTAATTTTTAATTTTTAATTTTTAATTTTTAATTTTTAATTTTTAATTTTTAATTTTTAATTTTTAATTTTTAATTTTTAATTTTTAATTTTTAATTTTTAATTTTTAATTTTTAATTTTTAATTTTTAATTTTTAATTTTTAATTTTTAATTTTTAATTTTTAATTTTTAATTTTTAATTTTTAATTTTTAATTTTTAATTTTTAATTTTTAATTTTTAATTTTTAATTTTTAATTTTTAATTTTTAATTTTTAATTTTTAATTTTTAATTTTTAATTTTTAATTTTTAATTTTTAATTTTAAATTTTTAATTTTTAATTTTTAATTTTTAATTTTTAATTTTTAATTTTTAATTTTTAATTTTTAAGTTTTAATTTTTAATTTTTAATTTTTAATTTTTAATTTTTAATTTTTAATTTTTAATTTTTAATTTTTAATTTTTAATTTTTAATTTTTAATTTATAATTTTTAATTTTTAATTTTTAATTTTTAATTTTTAATTTTTAATTTTTAATTTTTAATTTTTAATTTTTAATTTTTAATTTTTAATTTTTAATTTTTAATTTTTAATTTTTAATTTTTAATTTTTAATTTTTAATTTTTAATTTTTAATTTTTAATTTTTAATTTTTAATTTTTAATTTTTAATTTTTAATTTTTAATTTTTAATTTTTAATTTTTAATTTTTAATTTTTAATTTTTAATTTTTAATTTTTAATTTTTAATTTTTAATTTTTAATTTTTAATTTTTAATTTTTAATTTTTAATTTTTAATTTTTAATTTTTAATTTTTAATTTTTAATTTTTAATTTTTAATTTTTAATTTTTAATTTTTAATTTTTAATTTTTAATTTTTAATTTTTAATTTTTAATTTTTAATTTTTAATTTTTAATTTTTAATTTTTAATTTTTAATTTTTAATTTTTAATTTTTAATTTTTAATTTTTAATTTTTAATTATTAATTTTTAATTTTTAATTTTTAATTTTTCCTTTTCCATTTTTAATTTTTAATTTTTCAATTTTCATTTTTCATTTTTCATTTTCCATTTTTCAATTTCCATTTTCCATTCTCCATTTTTAATTTTAAATTTTTTTATTTTTATTAACTTTTAATTTTTAATATTTAATTTTAATGATAAAAAAATATGTGGTAAAACTTGCTTAGGCCAATGTGACACGTGCAGTATTAATATCCACACAACTGTAATGACTTCAACGATACGAAGAATTACAACATATACAGCATATCTTAAGAAAAACAACAAACACACTGAAAAATTTTATTTTTTCAAGAGTTTTTTCAAAGTTTCATTCATAGCTCGTGAATAATTATTTAACGACTCTAAGCTAACATCAGAATCAGAACTATAATTGCAGTTGGAGGCTTCTTGAGATGTTGAAGGTAATAACAGTTCTGGTTGTAATTCAGGCATATTAATAAGATCAATGACTTCTCGAGGAAACGGAAGTTTTTTTGAACTACTTGTACGTTTTTGCAAACATAAACTTGAAATATATGGGTCAGAGTTATCCATAGCTCTATGATTCATGTCAAGTATGTTGTGCACTCTTGAATCCTTTTGAGCGTGACCAGTTCGATCTTTTTAATAATATTTGTTTCGCGACTCAGATGTATTTCCTGCAAGGCAACCTACGGGTACTAATGAAGTCTTAATTATTTGAGACGAATGCACTAATACATTCGTAGTTTTGGAAAAATATTCCACTGATTTTAATGCAATGAGCACGAAAGCTTTGAGCATCAATTTCAAATTCAGAGGAGAGAGCAAGTAAGTAATTATGTGTAAATGTTTCAAAAAATCAATATTTATACCAGTAATAGATGCTAAAAGGTCCGAGCGAGCAAACGCTCTTCCAGCTGTGTTGCCATCGTTGGTGCTGCCGCTGCCATTTGCTTTCGGCTTATCGATATGAAGGCCCATTTGAAGCAAAAACTCTTTTTGTATTTTTTGTTTCTTTTCTGCCCGGATTATCTTCTCTTCTGTTCCACGAACTTGCCATTTTTTCAAATCTAGCTTGTATGAAAGTTTTAAAACAAACTCGAAACTACGAATCCACGCATGCAAAGGGCTTATTCCATATTTCAAAGCGTCGGCCTTCGCTTCAAAATTAGGAGAATCAAAGTTTCTTATAGTTCGGAATTGCTTTGGACCGGCATGACAGATGGGGCATTGCTGTGCACTTTTTGTTTAAGACTTTCCCATCTATTAATGTCATATATAAATTATATTTTACTTTAATTTTTTTCCCATTACTTAGTGTGTATTGTAGTGGTTCCAACTTCTTAATCTGTTTATTTATGTTGTAGTTTTCAGTTAAAATATGCTTTTTTGTTTCTTTAACAAACTCCACTTTTAAAGGTCTACAAAAGCGTACTGACTGAGGTGTACGGTTTACCCAAATATGATCACCTGCTGATGAAATTATTTTTATTGGAATGACTAATGTCACAAAAAGGGGCTGATCGAAACTTTCCGAATTATTTTCCACAAATTTTTGTTTAGACAAGCTGTAACCGGTAGAATCATCAAACCCGTAGCTCAAAATTAGGCTCGATTCTTCAACATCCATTGTACACAATACTTCATCTTGATATGCAAGAATTCTTTTAGCTGTGTGGTCTACCAAATTTTGCAACGATACTTAGACAGAGCTTTCATTCGCTTTGATTTCATCCGGTCTACAATTCAATTTGCTTTTATGTGTTTTATGTTTAATTGAATCATATTTGAGGACTGCTTTTTAGTTAATCCGTTTTCTAACAAAAACATTACAGCTTCATCAGGTGATACTGGCGTAACTTCTTTATGGCTAGTATTAAGAACTCCTCTAATTTTGGATGGCCGATTTGGAGATATAGCAACTTGTTGTAGGACAAATTTCAAATCCGTTGCGTGGGATTTTTTGGCAGATATAGAGGCAGCATGAACTAATAATTGCGCATTGTCTCCTGGCTGGGAAGCTAATTCGGAATCATCACAAGTCATTATGGTCGCCCGACAGCATTAATATTTTTCGATATAACAAAAACTGTTTCTCGACCCAAACACTCCTTATTATATTTTCTAAATGCTTTCTCATTTCTGTATTGTTTATCCCATTTTAGTTAAATAAAATTAGATAAGTTCCGAGCTTTAGTACATATTAATTTACTTAATTCACTGTGAATTTCGTATGGAATCTTTCCTTTTATATAATTCGAAACATTCGTGTTGTTTCTCAACAAAAGTTTAAACAAAACTCAAATATTTCAGAATTTTTGAACCTGAGTGTTTCTACAAAAATACAAAGTGTATGGCATGACATAAAACTTGAGTTTTCTAAATACAAACAATCACATGTAAATAGTTCCAATGACACTTCATGACATTTTTAGTTTTACTCCACGAAAAGCGATTAAACTCTTCAGAATTTCGCAAAAAAATACACCCAAAAAAACTACCGAAATAAGTACGAAATACAAACATTTAGCAAACTATATTTGTATATAGTAAAAATACTCACCTCGAGTATTAGAATTCATATTTACAAAGTTTTTTTTTACAAGAATATATTATTAAAAAATCAGTTTTTAATTTTATAAAAATTTTGCTGCTTCTCTTGTATGTAAACATTAACAGCTATTTGTACATAAACAGGGTTGTCAACAGTAAAATATTTTTTAGTTTTTTTTATTCATATGTTGGGTATTGAACACAATCAAAAAAAAATTTTAAAAATTTAAAGTTGAAAAATTGACTTTTTGCCGCTAAAATCGCAATTTCGGCCAAAGTGAAGTGGTCGAATGGCAAGAAGATCTACTTCGAATTTTCAATTCCAGTACTTTGGAGAGAGTCAAGTAACCACCAAACCGATTGTTATTTCTGTTTAACAAAAGTTGCTGGATTCAATATGAAAAATCGAAAAAATATTACTGACGCGAATGTCCCATCGGTTTTCAAGCTAGTTCAACGTCCACCAAATGATCCGTTACCAGTCATTCCTAGTGCTACGAACAGTGAGTCCGAAACATCTTTCACCAGCAGTGGTAGTTTGTATGAGGGTGATGATGAACGCCATTTAGTGACTCAAGCTGAGCTGAATGATCTAATTCGGGATTTACATTTAACGAAACAAGACGCAGAATTACTAGCTTCACGCGTGCAGCAGTGGAAACTTTTTGCGTTTGGGACAAAAGTAACAATCTATAGAGATAGAAGCTTGGCTGTGTATTTTGAAAGGAAACACTCTATTCCATACTGTATTGACGTTGATGATTTATTTCAAAAAATGAACCAGCCATATGACAGAACTGAATGGAGATTATTTATTGATGGCTCTTAGTACAGTTTAAAGGCTCTTCTTTTGCATAATGGGAATGAAAAACCATCCATACCAATTGCTCATTAATGGCATGACAAAGGAAAATTACGAATCCATGACCGAAATTTGGACATTACTCAAATACAACGATCACAAATGGAATATCTGTGGTGACCTTAAGGTGTGCGATTTAAATTTCTTTGTACCGGGTGATCCAAGTAGAGCCTTTTTTTTGACAGATCACGTGTAAGTCGTGTCATGCTGTCATGTTATTTTTGTTTAATATTGTTTGGCATTTCATCGTGGAAAGACTTACGCCTGAACAACGTTTACAAATCGTTCAACTTTATTACGAAAATTCACGTTCTGTAAAGAATGTGTTTCGTGCACTTCGCTCAACTTATGGTCAACATAATCGGCCTACTGAGCGTACTATTCGCAACACCATCACCCATCTTGAGACCCAGCATTCATTATTGGATAATATTCGACCGAATAGACCTCGTCCAGCACGCAGTGAAGAAAATATAGCGGCCGGAGCTGAGAGTGTACACGAAAACCGTGGAGAGTCGATTCGGCGCCGTACGCAGCAACTCGGACTGACGTATGATGCCTGAAATTGAAGCTCGTGATCTCGGCGACATTTGTTTTCCACAAGACGGCGCCACTTCCCACACAGCGCATCAATCAATGGATTTATTGAGAGAACACTTCGGTGAGCAGATAATTTCACGTTTTGGGCTGGCCGATTGGCCACCAAGATCGTGTGATATCACACCGTTAGACTTTTTCCTGTGGGGATATATAAAGTGTAAAGCTTATGCGGACAATCCCGCTGCGATTCAGGCTTTGGAGCAAAACATCACGCGTGTCATTCGCCTGTTACCAGTCGAAATGCTGGAACGAGTCTTCGAAAATAGGACTCAACGGATGGACCATCTGAGGCGTAGCCGCGGCCAACATTTGATAGACATAATCTTCAAAAAATAAATGCCAAAGAATGTTCTTTCAAATGATAATAGACATTCCCCATTAAATTTGAACCTTCTGTGTTTTTTTTTTTTCTTTAAAAAAGTAGGGAACCTCGAAATGGATCACCCTTTATATATAGTATAGACCATCGTAAATAACTGTAAATTAATATGTTTCAAGTCATTGGTTTTGTTGACTGGTATGCAAGGAGGTTTCACAAATATTTTTATTTCCTTTGTCTATGGGATAGTCGCGCTACATATCATCATTACGTCGTAATGAGTATTCACCAAGAAAACAAAACATTTCAAATAAACCATTAATTGATCCAAATGATGTTGCCATTCCACCGCTGCACCTAAAATTGCGCCTTTTTAAGAACTTTTTCAAGGCTCTGGACAAAGATATTGTAGCATTTAAACATTTTCTTGCGGGTTTTCCTAAAATTTCATATGCTAAAATCAAAGAAGGCATTTTTGTTGGCCCTCAGATCAGGAAATTATTGAATGAAGACAATTTTTCACAACGTTTGTTGGAGAAAGAATATGCAGCCCGGAAATCTTTCAAGAGCATCGTGGACAGTTTTTTTAAACAAGAAGAGTGAAAACTACCGACAAATTGTTACTGAATTATTGAAAAATTATCACGAATTAGGTACACGAATGTCACTCAAAATGCATTTTCTTCATTCGCATTTAGATTTTTTCCACAAAACCTAGGTGCGGTGAGCGATGAACAAGGGGAGCGTGCTCACCAAGATTCAATGAAAATTGAAAGGAATTATCAAGGATTTTGGGACAAAATCATGCTGGGAGACTATTGATAGACTCTTATACATGAAACCGACCAACAAAATACAAACGACGTTCAAATAACGCCATTCACTTTTGAAAATTCATTGATTTTTAAAGAAACTAATGATTTTTTATATAAAAAACGAATAAAAACATTTTTTTTTGTATCACGAATCACCAATTATAGATTTGAGTACAGTCCACCAAAGATATTTGGTTGCTCCAGTCTAAAACCTTGTTGGCTAGTGTAATAGCTCAATAACAACAAGTAAGAAAATTATAGTCGGTCTTGACCGACTATACGATACCCTATACCATGGTTTAGAGACCCTAACTCTTTGGTCCAACTAATTGGATGTACAAAATAAGCGTAAAGCAAATTTTTTGGCTGCAGATATGAAAAAGTTCATATCGGGTGCTATATTTATATGGGGACTAGGTCGAAAAATGGACTGATCGTGACAATATTTGGTAAAGTCACTTATATATTGAAAAAATATAAACATACACACCAAATTTGAGAAAAATCTGTGCAATATTTTGGTTTTTTCATAGATTTAAGAGAAGATCGGGAAGCAGCTTTATATGGGGTCTATGACTAAGAATTGTGCTATAGGGATTAGTTTTGGAGTACTGATAGATAGGAGTACGGATAGAATAAACACATACAAACCCAATTTGACCGCGATCTATATGATAATTTGGATCTTATGGCAATTTATGTCGATTTCATAGAGGTCATTTGTATGGGGACCAGGTCTGAACATGGACCGCAATTCACCAATTTCAATAGCGTTCATCCTATGGCCAATAAAAGCTTATATACCAAATTTAATCAAACTATATTCATATTTGCAACCTGCAGTTTGATTACAAAGTTTACATGGACACACAGACGGACGGACAGACATCGATAAATCGACTCAGAAAGTGACTTTGAGTCGATCGGTATAATAAAAGAAGGGCCCAGGTCAAATATTTTTGGTAGTTACAAACAGCAGCACAAAGTCATTATACCCAAACCACATAGTGGTATAGGGTATAAAAACGGACATCGGTAGTGTAAGAAATCCTAGTTTTTTCCTACTTTTCCATATTATTAATAGTTGCTATTTTTGTAAGCCAGTACTGTAAAAGCCCAGAACTTCACTAGGGGTTTAATCATCGCATTCGTTATCGAAATTTTTCACAGTTAACGAATTATGATCCCTGGTTAAGAGTAAAAGTGAAACGTGGTCTGAAGTTTATCCTCTTTCTTTAAATAATAAACCCCAGAACTTTATATAAATTTAACTCGATAAGCAATTGTTTATTTTCAAGTGCTGGCAAAGTATTTTGGTAAGACTGGCAAAGCATTCTGAGAAATGCGTCTATCTTTCCGTCTGTCTGTGCGTTCATGTAAACTATTTTATTAAACTACAGTTCTCAAATATATTAATGAAATTTATTATAGCAGCTTTTGTCGGCCATAGAATTGGTGAAAATAGGCGAATGTTTAAACCTAGTGTCCATAAAAATGACCCCTATGAGATCGACTTAAATTGCCATAAGATTCAAATCATCATATAAATCTCCGGCAAATTGGGTTTGTGTATACTTATTACATCCATGTAACCATAACTAAAACCTTAGGACAATTTTTAGTCATAGCCCCCATATGAAGCTGATTCCCGATCTTCACTTAAATCTATCAAAAAAACAAAAATGCTGCACAGATTTTTCTCAAATTTCATTTGTATTTGTTTTTGCAAAAAATAAGTAACTTTCCCAAATATGGTCAGTATCTGACCATTTTTCGACCTAGTCCTCATATATATATCATACGATAAAAAAAATTTTCATATCTGCGGGCAAAAAAATGAATAACAATGTCACTTTAGAAGTATAAATGCATGAATATTAAAAAAATTCAAAAATAACGATTATTTGTTTGAATAGTGTTGTATTAATTCGAAATAAAAGCTGTACGGTATGAAAACTGATACTTAACCACACTGCTCGCAGGCCTGACTTAAGGTCGGTGTGTTAAAACGCACGATCAATAAGTGCTAGTACTAGTGTATGTGAGATAGACGCAAGTTCAAATCTCACGGCCGCCCTGTGTAGAAAAATTTCATATAAAAACAATCTATTCAATTATAACATAACAATTATCATAATGTTCAATGAATCGCTGATGAAGGCTGAAATGCCAGTGTAATTATGAATTTTGGAAATATATGCTTTCTTTTTCTTTACCACGCATCATTGAAAATGTCACTCAATGTTTGCTTCCAGACCCTCTATCGAAACGCATGGTATACTGATTAGACCGACTATAATTTTATTACTTTTTCCCATATTAAACTTTACATGACACCAAATTATCTCCCATAGTAATCTCCATTGTTAAAACACTAACTCTTAACTGGTCATGCGAAACAGTGTAAATGACAACGAACTTCTTAAAGGCTATTGTTACCCATAAAATACTAACAGGGAAGTAAGAGTATAATAAATAAAAGACTGGCAAACAAAACAAAAAATCTAAATCAGAGCGAACCACAAGATTCAATTGAAAATTTTATAGGCCAGCATCTTTTTATGTTTTTTTTTTGTTTTTTGTTTTGAATCTTCTCTCCCCTGCTACTTAATTCGTATGCAAATACGAATAAGTTAAATATTAAAATCAAATATAATCTTTTAAATTATGAAATAGCAAAGAGCAAAGATGACACCAATACCAGTCCATTAACCATTTAAGCTTGATGATTCTCTTCTAATAAAAAAATATATGCATATGTATATATGTATTTATGTATATCTAGCCAACAAATAGCCCTAAGTTAAAAGATTATATGAATGAATGTTCTACTTAATTTAATCTGCCTAGTTTTAATGATTTCAACTTCCTCTTCCACTTCTCGTACCCTGTAGCCAAAAGTGAGTTGATTTCATCTAAAACAAAAAAATGTATGGCGCTTTGAAAAATTCAACTTGTGCTAAATTTGTTTAAAAAACTACACTACACATAACTTTAGTGATTTTATTATTTTTTTTATATTCAAAAATGAAGCTTATACAGATTTAGCTAAAAGAAAAAGCACTACCGCAACTTTATATGTTGTAGAGCTTTAAAAGAATTTGTTCTATCTATAATATTAATAGGCTAGGCGATTTCTTGTGACCGATGTTTTGTTCTACTGTTTTATCCCGATTTTGACCAAACATATATTATTTGAAAGGTATTTCTTTTTAGCCGTTTTGCAGATTTACAGATTTTTAAATTTTTTCCTTTACTTTGAGTAAATTGCATTTAAAGATGCTACTAACACATACATAAAATTATTCATATGCTATGTGTGTTTTCTTAAATTTGTTAATGTGTCTGTTAATGAGTTTGTTATCTTCATTCACAATAATAATAAACCATAAAAGTATTGGTTTGTGAATTTGCTAAGTTCAGAAATAAAGCTGCCTAGAAATTGCACTCGAATTTCGAGCACTGGAATCTGCTAGTAAATATTATTCCATATATTTAGAATAAAAGAAGTGAATCAAATTATTTTCTTTTCCAAAAATTTAATGAGAATTGTTTGGAGAAAATTTTTGAGAAGTTTTTACTTAAGAATTTTATCTAAAAATTAAACAAAAATGTTTTAAAAAAATTCAAGCAAAAATATGAATTTAAAAATAATTGAAAACTTTTTCATTGGTATTATTAGAGTTGTGTGAGCTTCTTGATCTTTCGATTTTAACTGCGGCTCAGCTCCCACTTTTTAAATAGATGTAAAAATATTAGTTTCATCCTAAGAACTTTATATTGACATCTTTCTAAGTTCTTTAAAACCACGCACAGTGGAGTGAACGGTAATTTAATTTTTTTCACGGACATTCATTAATACATAAAAAAGAAGTTGGATAAAAATATTTTTGTTTAACCTGTTAGGTTCCGTACAGTGGCTGAAATTTTGATTTCATTGGCCAAGAGTCAAACTTTTTTTAACGCCATTTTATGGCCAATATATTCAAATTAAGGTAGCCATAAACTTAGGCTAAACTAGTGCTTATTGTGGGCGTGGCATGCTGTCAAACTCAAATGTTTTTTTTTTTAATTTCAGAAAAACGTGATTTTCTGTTTTTTTTTAATCAAAAATAAATGGTTGCTACTCGCAAGTTATCACCGACAATGACCTACCGTCCTTTTTATAAGGTTGGTAGGATTTTAGTCTTTAGTTGTTGTAAGTTTAATATTAGGGGTATTCTGAAATCTATAATATTAATAGGCTAGGCGATTTCTTGTGACCGATGTTTTGTTCTACCGTTTTATCCCGATTTCGACCAAACGTATATTATTTGAAAGGTATTTCTTTTTAGTCGTTTTGCAGATTTACAGATTTTTAAATTTTTTCCTTTATTTTGAGTAAATTACATTTAAAGTTGCTCCTAACACATACATAAAATTATACAATGCTATGTATGTGTTTATTAAATTTGTTAATGTGTTTGTAATAAAAATGAGTTTGTTTTTGTGTTGATTGGCTATAATTGATTAGCACAACTTGAAGGTCTTTATTTTATGAGAAAATAAAATTTCCTTGAATTTGCACTCGAATTTCGAGGGCTGGAATCTGCTAGTATTTATTAAACTACTATATTTTTGTCAAATTTCAACTTTAGTGGAATAGAACTTCAAGAAAACAAAAGGGAACAAGAAACATATACCACCACCGGAGAAAGGTGAAAGTGGCCACTTTAACCCTATATATAGTTTTGTACCCACAACGACCCGCGGGTAGAACATTTTTTTCATTTCAATGAAATTTTTCGAAAAAATTTAAGATTACCGTAATTAAAACAGCCCTATTATTTGTTCTATTACCAGTAATGATATCTGCTTACAAAAGATAATTTGTAAGTAAGAATGTCAATACACAGAAGATGTAATTCATTTGTAACCTGGATTTTTTTATGCAATACAAATGATGGCAATGCCGCAAGAAGATTCGTTTTAAATCTAGGAAGAGCATTTGAAATGACAGGAGTGGATTTAAACCTTATTTTCAGATTTAAAATAATCCTAGAAGTAGTTGCGTGCAAAGAAGAAATTGAATCTAGAAAATTTGGAGAATGTGCTAAGAAAACTGCAAAAATATATATACAACCAAGTCCGCATGGAAAAATATGTTTGCAACAGTTCACAAAATTCTTTATCATGGAGAAGTTGTCATCAAATATCATTTATTGTCACTTGGAGATTTATCAGAGAAAGCTCGGGAAAAAAGAAATAAGGATTACAGATTTTATAGAGAGCACATTATTAGAAAATTTCACGAAATTCCACAAATGAAGATCTATTTGATATACTTATTATTGGCAACGTCAGATCCGTTCATGTCCAGTATTCGAAATCAATGGAAAGTGGACCATCGGGATTTAGATGAAGAAGTCAAAAAACTACTAAAAAACAGAAAAAACACAGAACAAAATGTGGAATATTTGCAATCAATATTTGAATCAAATGAATAATCTAAAATATTAATAAGCTAGGCGATTTCTTGTGACCGATATTTTGTTCTACCGTTTCATCCCGATTTTAACCAAACGTATATTATTTGAAATATATTTCTTTTTAGCCGTTTTGCAGATTTACAGATTTTAAAAATTTTTCTTTTATTTCGAGTAAATTGCATTTAAAGTTGTTACCAGCACATACATAAAATTACACATATGATATGTGTGTTTTATTAAATTTGTTATCTTCATTCACAGTAATAATAAACTATAAGAGTGTTGGTTTGTGTATTGGATAAGTTGAGGAAAAAGCTTTCTAGAAATTGCACTCGAATTTCGAGCGCTGGGATCTGCTAGTAATTATAATTGCATGAATAATAATTGTAAGTACGAAAAGTATAGTATTAGTAAAAAAAAATAACAATAAACAGAACCTCCTATTGTTGCAAATACTATTAAAATCTATTGAAGTTTTTATTTTTAAAAGGTTTTCTTACCCACTTACGTATTAAATGTTTTAATAAATAAGAAAGATTCAAAAAATAAAAATCCTTATATTCAAGTAGAACTGAGTCAAATTCAACTAAATATCTATCCATTAAAAAGAAATTGAAATATTTTGATCCGTTACAGAATTTTGGCCAATGAAAAACAATTTTCAGCCACTGTGCGCCGTTTTATATTTTGGGATAAATGTTCTTATTTCACAATTTTAGCTGCAAGTTTGAAACGAATGGCGGCATTTTTTAAGTAATAAAGGGCAGACTCCATCTTGTGTGCGGTTTTTCGAAGTACATATTGGAACTAACAAAACCCCATTTGGATTTTGCAAGTTTAGGCAGCTGTTCGGATTTTATGGCCTCACGTATATTTTGGCTAAAACTTGATTTTTCGCAAGAAAATACAATTTTTCTTACAACTATATTTTGGTAACCAATTGGAATTTTGTTTTCCTGTCATCGGCACAATTGTAGCTACAGACTAAGAGCAAAAAGAAACGTAAAACAAACTATCGCGGTAAGCTCTTCTACTGCCTCAAAATTGATAACATGTACAAATTTTTAAATTTTTTTGTTATCTTATTTCACCATTTTATAATATAATTCGTAATTCTTCCGAACATTATAATACTGGCATTTGTTATTTTCCATATTGAAGCATTAATGTTTTTGCTGTTCAAACATTGGGTTACTGTTTTGTAACATTAAGGACAGCGTGCGGTACATGACATTTGTATTGCAACAATGCCATCTATGGGAAAAATGTATAACAAAAAGAAAATTCCAATTGGGTACCGAGATATAGCTGTGAGAAAAATTGCATGTTCTTCCGAAAAATCAAGTTTCAGCCAAAATATACATGAGGCCATTAAATCTAGCCTAAACTAGCAAAATCCAAGTGGAATTTTGTTAGTTTCGATTATTAATTATGCTCTAGAAGCTCGCAGTACACGGGCCAGAACACGAACTCAAAATATAATAGAACTCGAACCTGTTTTTTGTTCATGTTCTGTTTTTTCGCAGTACACGTACCAGAACACGAACTTATAATAAAGCTACACTCGAATCTGTGTGGTTTATGTGTGTTCGAAACAAAAAATACGTGATGGAAAAATGTTCGTGTAGATAACGAAATATTAAAACGAAACACAGTCTTGAAAAAAAAAAAACGAAATTAAGTCATAAACGGGCAATTCCACAAAAATGTCAACTTTGATGAAAAAAATTTTTTTTCATTTGTATGAAGTAAGTTTAAAAATATATTAAAATATGTTCCAAGTTACATAATGTAATTTCTTACAAGTATTCTAGGTAATAAAATGATTATAAAATTTTTTTGTTTGCTCAATTTTCTTTTAATATATGTTTAAAAATCTTTAGTCATTCCGTCACAGTCATTCCGTCACGTCAAATGACAGTTAATAACTTCAACACTATTACAGGTAAGTTGCTCTAAATTATAATTTTATATTGCTTAACTATCATATGTAAAATATGCATTAGTTTAAAAACTGATTAGCTTCTTAATTCTCAAAAGTTCCCAGGTTTTAATACCAGGACAGAGTCATGGTAGCAAAAATGTCATTCCGTCACACAATGCGAAATTACTCAAAAATAAAAGAATTAAATAGTGAAAAAAATTTTTTGAGTTTTTTTTTTAAATCTCTTAATCACTAACAGTCATTTTCAAAACGAAGAATGAATTTTCAATTGCAAATAGCTTTGTGGAATAGCCTTAACTTCAATTCTACAACTAAAAATGTCATTCCATCACATATGGAATTGCCCAAACAACATATAAAATTTCTCTGTTTTCTATTTTATTACTATCTTTCTATTTTTATTATTATCTTTTTATTTTTATTTTTTTATAACTGCTAATGAATTATTTTAGATTTTTTAATAAATATGGCTGAAACAATTATTATCGTTATTATAGGTGTGTTTCAGATTTTTCCGATCGCGAGTGGATAATGTTTTAATTTTAAGATGTACGCGTTGAAGAACATGTTCTGTTTTTTTTTTTTTAGCAGTACACGCGCAAGAACACGAACTTAAAATAAAGCTACACTCGAATCTATGTGGTTTATGTGTATTCGAAACAAAAATTATGTGATAGAAAAATTTTCATGTAGATAACGAAATATTAAAACGAAACACAGTCATGATTATGTTGGGCACCGTATAAAATTTAGAAACACACATAATTGATATGAAAATAAAAATATGTGTTGACTGCTTTAGAGCAGAACATTGTATGTTTCACGTGTGTATTTTCTGAACCTTGTAAAAGAAATATTTATTTAAATCTTAGCTACAATTTTGCTGAAGAATGAAAAGTGAAATCATCAACGGTTCTTGAGTTATAGCTGAAAACCTAAGCAAATAAACATCAAGACAAGGAAAAAATATAAGAGGTCATAAAAGAAAAAGTTTGGCCTGAGAACGCCAAACCTTTAGGAGTTTTTACTATACTGGGCCAGTACTTTTACCCAGCCTTGGAATTTGCCATCCCCCCTCACCCCGGGATGTCTGTTGTACAGTGTAATTAGCATTATTATATACAGACATTATTTTGTATAAAAAAAAATGAATGAAGACCTTTAAACTCTGAGATTATTTTAACTACAACTACCTAACAACAACAACAACAACATAAAAATATTATTAAGTATTCGTCGGTTAGTCATTCATATAGACTGTGCCAGTTTATCGTTTGATATATGTATGAACAAATCATCGAAGCGGGAGGATTGACCTGAATATTTGGGTGATGTGTTTTTTTTTTGTGTTAAAATTTTTTAGAGCAAGCAAATACCAGGCATAACTATATTTAATATCCAGCAAAATAGAATCAAGTGATGGTCGTTGATATTAGTGGCAGCTTATTCCTTTTCATATTTTTTCTACAAACACTAACTACAACAACTTTTTAAAACTACTTTGTCGGCAGTTGAAAGTCAAAGTAGTGTAGCCAGATATATGGGATGGATAACAAAATGTATGGTTCTCAAATAGAGCACATAAAAATCCTCCCATTGTTGCAAAAGATATTAAAATCTATTGCAGTTTTTATTTTTAAAAGGGTTTTTTTTTACCCACATAGGTACGAAATATTTTAATAAATAAGAAAGATTTATAAAATAAAAATCCTTATTTTCATATCAAAATCAGAGCCAATACGCTAATGTTCAGCTGATTTATTTTGCTAAAATTAACAAATTTGACAGCAAAAAATGATAAATTTTTCTGTAGCAATAGCAAGACTTTTAGATAATGTTGCTAAAATTTTTTTTAGGTGTAATTATTCTTTGAGTGTATACAAATTTGCAAATTTGACAGCAGTAATAGTGGTAATGGCAACATTTCCAGTCGATTTTATTATTTTTTATTTAGTGTAAAATTTTGTTTGCTATAAACATTAAAAAAATTCCCATTATTACAAAAAATTATTAAAATCCAAATATGACATTTTTTAATAAATTTAAAAAAAATAATAAAAAACCCAATTTCACGCTAAAAGCTAAAAAAAATGAAAAGTTCATGTTTGACCTAGAATTTCTTAAAAACTACTTAATCAATTTTAATGAAATTAAAAATAAGTTAAGTAATGAATCAGGGAGCTAACCGACGCATTCAATATCGAGTAAGATCTATCGAAATTCCTTATTTCGTTAGACTTGCAAACGCCAGACCTCGTTTCACTTTAACTATTAAACAGAGAACATAATTCGTTAACTGTCTCAGTATTTTATTTGGGAAAATAAAAAAATAATATCGATCGAAAAAATTCGATAACGAATGCGACGATAAGACCCCAGTTCTTATCTCATTATACGCGATATTTGTTGGTTTTGTGAATTGGTTTTCAGAGGGGGAATCAAAGTTTGCAATAATTTTTCCTTTTTTTAAATACACGTAAATCTGCAATGGCAGCTCTGGTAGTGCGCATGCAAAGTATAAGAGTGGGCCGAATTTTTCAAAATATTTTGAGTTTTGTTTTAGAATATTTTTTTTTTTCTAAATCTAATTAAACTGATAAAAATCTGCATCAATATGGCCTAAGAAAAAACAAGAAGGATACAAAAAATTAATTATCTAAGAACTTATATAAAATACAACGTCAAAAGTATTTTTGTTTAAGTCAATAATAACTATCTTCTTAAAATCTAAAAAAAAATTAATTACATCGATTTGAGTTTATTTTAAGTACACTATGAGTGTTTTCCAATCAATTCTGACCGCCTTAAAAATATGCTTAATTACCTAAGTTTTTCTTTTGTAACTAATCATTAAAAATTTTAGCTAAAACAAACAAATTATTTGAAATAAAATATTACTTTTCATTATTTATTTTTGTATTCACGAATAATTTATTTTGAAACTAATGCCGTTTTCTTTTCTGACCAAAAATGTCGCACTTTATTTGCACTTTTTTCGAAAAGTGTTTCTTTTATATATTCTGAATTAAGAAAGCCTTGTCTTATACATCAATCGAAATCTCTAACAGTCAAGCCCTCAAAGATCGCAAAAAATTGCAGCCATTGACTTCTGTCAGGTCATAGTGTGAGAATATTTCTCCATTGATCCCCTTTTTTGAATATTTTCACCCTATGACTTCAAAGAAGAGGTTGCTCTTAATTTATAATATATAAAAAAATACACTTTTCGAAAAAAGTGCAAATAAAATGCGACATTTTTTGTCAGAAAAGAAAACAGCATAAACCAAAATATTTTTTTTTGAATTTTTGCGCAATTTTTAAAAACTATTCGTGGGAGGAATTCATGAACTGTAAAAAATACTCCACAAAGAGTAAGTGCAGGGTTTGAAAAAACTAAGGGAATTTTCGAGATATAGTGAATTGACCGATATTTTGCGAAGACTTAATAGAATTGTATGGCGATTTTTTATATGTTTTTTGTGCTAATATTCTTTTAAGATATTTTTTTTGCGATTTTTTTTCGATAACAAAAAAAGTTGAGCTTCAAAATGCGCAAAAAACCCTATTAAAAGGAAAAAAAAATTAAAAAATAAACATTGTTTGTTTGAAAAGAGTTGTATCCTCTGAGTTTAATACGAAGTAAACGCTGTCCGATATGAAAACTGACTTAAGGTAGGTGTGTAAAAGTGCAAGTACGAGTGTATGTGAGATAGACGCAGGTTCAAACCTCACGGCCGCCCTAAGTAGAAAAATTTCATATTCAATTAAACATAACAATTCAATGTTCAATAAAATCGCTGATGAAGATTTAAATGTCAGAAGCCGGTCCGATTAAGAATACAGTGTAGTTATGAATTTTAGAAATATATGCTTTCTTCTTCTCCACCACGCACCATTGAAAACAAAAATCAAAATTTACATATTAATTGCAATATGTCTGAAAATTACGTGAAAATCTAACTAACAAAAAAAAAATCGTCTGAGAGGTTTTAGAGTAACAAAGATTTATTTTTTTCTATTTTGTTTTAAATTAATTATTTTAATTAGTAGTATTCTTTTTTATTTTCTTTTATATGTAATATGCTTTTTTTTTGCTTTTTTTCTAACAACTTAAAATTTTAAATTAGCAAAAAATAAAAAAAATAAATGAATTATAAATTTATTTATTAAATATGTAGCGAATTGTATTCCGAAACAATTGTTTTTAGAATCATCTGGCGTTCTTTTAAATCTTATCCGTGTTGTCTTGAAATCTTAGTTCACACATTCAGGTGCCTCCACGTAACAAACTGGAAATGGGCTTAGAACAAAATTCAAATAAAAAAAATCATGTGAGTCCGATCACAGCACTTTCTTAAAATCAAACAGAAAGCATCATCTATCTATCACTTATAGCAAACAACTGTAGGGGCTCTGCTAATATAAAAATATTTATTATTATTGCAACGGGTTCATTGTTAATTATTTTTTAATTTTTCGTTTTTAATTTTTTAATTTTCATTTGTATTTTTCGTTTTCCATTTTATATTTTTCGTTTTTAATTTTCTATTTTTAATTTTTAATGTTTCATTTTTCATTTTTAATTTTTAATTTTTAATTTTTAATTTTTAATTTTTAATTTTTAATTTTTAATTTTTAATTTTTAATTTTTAATTTTTAATTTTTAATTTTTAATTTTTAATTTTTAATTTTTAATTTTTAATTTTTAATTTTTAATTTTTAATTTTTAATTTTTAATTTTTAATTTTTAAATTTTAATTATTAATTTTTAATTTTTAATTTTTAATTTTTAATTTTTAATTTTTAATTTTTAATTTTTAATTTTTAATTTTTAATTTTTAATTTTTAATTTTTAATTTTTAATTTTTAATTTTTAATTTTTAATTTTTAATTTTTAATTTTTAATTTTTAATTTTTAATTTTTAATTTTTAATTTTTAATTTTTAATTTTTAAATTTTAATTTTTAATTTTTAATTTTTAATTTTTAATTTTTAATTTTTAATTTTTAATTTTTAATTTTTAATTTTTAATTTTTAATTTTTAATTTTTAATTTTTAATTTTTAATTTTTAATTTTTAATTTTTAATTTTTAATTTTTAATTTTTAATTTTTAATTTTTAATTTTTAATTTTTAATTTTTAATTTTTAATTTTTAATTTTTAATTTTTAATTTTTAATTTTTAATTTTTAATTTTTAATTTTTAATTTTTAATTTTTAATTTTTAATTTTTAATTTTTAATTTTTAATTTTTAATTTTTAATTTTTAATTTTTAATTTTTAATTTTTAATTTTTAATTTTTAATTTTTATTTTTTAATTTTTAATTTTTAAGTTTTAATTTTTAATTTTTAATTTTTAATTTTTAATTTTTAATTTTTAATTTTTAATTTTTAATTTTTAATTTTTATTTTTTAATTTTTAATTTTTAATTTTTAATTTTTAATTTTTAATTTTTAATTTTTAATTTTTAATTTTTAATTTTTAATTTTTAATTTTTAATTTTTAATTTTTAATTTTTAATTTTTAATTTTTAATTTTTAATTTTTAATTTTTAATTCTTAATTTTTAATTTTTAATTTTTAATTTTTAATTTTTAATTTTTAATTTTTAATTTTTAATTTTTAATTTTTAATTTCTCCTTTTTATTTTTCATATATTTTTTTTTCATTTATCATTTTTCATTTTTAATTTTTTATTTTCCATTTTTCATTTTCAAAAAGGTTATTACATATAATAATTTTTTCACTAAAGCAATCATAAGTCACACCGATTTTGTCTTACGCTCACGGTTACGCTGTTTTTGTGATTGTATTGTGAAATAGTTTTTTACCCCCCTGCGCGTTTCCACATAAAAAAATTCCTAGAATTTGAACTCGAATTTCGAGGGATGGAATCTGTTGGCAATATTATACCGTTGTATTGTGAGCTAATCGGTACTACCTCTTCAAATCCCTTTTGCCAAAATTTTCCTTTACATATGTTTCGCTTATTTTTTTTTCTTCAATTCAGCGCACTATAATTTACATATATAAAATATTTATTGTATTTATGAGCCGTTTGTAAGAGGTGTTTTTATGTTCATTTACTCTCCCATGCTTTAATTTTTTTTCTGTTTGCATTTCATAAAATGTGTGCAAATATCATTATTTAATGGTGAATGTACTGGATCAGATAAAATAACTATTTTGTATTAGAGCAAAACAAATAACTATAAATTATAAGATGGTCATGGTAGATTAAGAGAACACTTTGTGCCTAGACATAAAGAGAAAAAAATATGTAAAAACTTTTACAAAACTGAAGTCTAAAAAACGTATTTGAATATCAAAGATACACACTATGAAAGAATTCGAGCAAGACTTGGAAAATTCGACAGTTATTGTTGCTATTTCTTCTAATTAAAGGGGTTACTAAGATGTGGGAAATTTTTTTTTATCATAATTTTATCTTTTTCGTTATTTAATTTTTTTAGGTATTTTTACTTCGTTGTTCACCTTTTGCAAAACTACTTTTTGACTTGTTTTTTTTATATATATGTTCATATATTTTACATGTCTATTTTAATTTTCGAAAAAACCAGGTCATTCTTGTGCGGTGGTGATGGTTTAAATTTGTGGTTGTTTGACACAATTCTTCTGAAAAAAAAAAAAAAATAAAATCTAAAGCACATTGTATATGTAAAGTAGTTCAGACATACATATGCATGCATGTATAGTGCTATAATTGTAGTTAGTACAAAGTGTACTGTAATTGAGTTCTAATTATATGAGATTAAATATAGTAAGAGGTCATTGTACTGTTACTGAAATATGAACAATCCATTTGAAATAAAAACAACAAAAATATGATAATAAAGGTAATTTGTATATTTTTATGGCCAGACTTATGTTGAACTAAATAATTTTAAATAAAAAAAGAAAACAAAATATTGATGATTATTGCTAAAATTTTATTTTTGGTAAAATTAAAATGCGAAAATATGCTGAGTAGGCTGGTAGTTGCTTAAATGGAAATAATTTGTTTGGTACTTTAAGGAGCCCAGGTTAGAATACTATACATATTGTGACTCTGGTCGAAAATGTCAATGCATAAAGTTTTGATAAAATTTATAAAATACAGAAGAAGAAAAAAAAGTTTATCTTTCCAGAATATTGATTTTAGGCCAAACTCATTTGTTTTATGTATTATAGAGTGTACGTAGGGTTTTTTTTACGTTTCCGATTTAAGTAATATCGATATTTTTTTAAACTTTAGCTTTAAAAGATTAAGTATTTTAAAATACTTAACAAAAATCTAAAATATTGATATTTTTATAAAATTTTGTCTCTATACAAAATTGAACAAAAATAGAAGAATAGAAGTTGTCATAAGCAGGCTATTTCATCAAGTTAGAAAAAATTATATTTTAAACAAAAACGTTGGATTTGTAGATGTACTCACTTTTTTTTATAGAAGAAGATTTCATGTTCAGTAGTCGTGCAAAATCTAGTAAATATTATTTTTTCATTCAATTTTTTTCTTTTAATGTTTTTTAATCTCTATATATAAATATGGGGCGTTTCATGTCAAGTGATCCAAATTTTGAAACCGATGTCTTCCGATCGGGATGAAATTTGCACCAAGGTTAGTCCTATTGTATAGTAGTTTAGATACAATTTTTCAACAAGATCGGTCCAGAACTCTCTGAGTTAGAGGGGGTAAAAATTTGACACTTTCACCAAACAGGTTTCTTTTCTCATCCATGTAACTTTTTACATATTGTTCTTAGCAAAATTTGTCCTAAATAGTTTAGATAGCTATTTCTTCAGTCTTTCGGAAAAAAAATTAAAAAAAATTTTTTTTTTCTCTTTTTGCAAAATCAAAAATTTTTTTAAGTTTTTTTTCAAAAAATTAATTATTTGTTTTTGCTCAAAAGAAAGCTTAGGTATTTTCCTTTAAGAGCTTTTTGCTCGCTTAGTGGGATGCGAGTGGGATATCTATCAAAAAAAAAAAAAATTTTTTTTTTGTAACTAGACAACGGTTTTTCAATTTTCGAATTTTATCTTATTAGTATGTAATTGTTTCTAAAACCTTAAAAATAAAACATATAATGAGAAAATTTAGAATAAAAAACATATGTTTTCAAGAGTTGTGTTACCTGTTCATTGAAATCTCGGGACATTTAAAACTGATTTTAAATAGCAACCTTCTCAGGATGTCAGTTAATTATATTCACTAAAAGTAAGTAACCCAGCTGACCTATTGAGGGCGTAATACTGATACAGATTGACCGGCGGACATCGCTAATATCAACTCTGCTTTTTTATATAAGGATTAAGAAGGATTATGTATGTATATGTACTTTATATAGTCAATATTTTTGTTTTAATTATTACAAACATAAAAAGACTCGTGTGGAGTGCAAAATACAACTTTAGACTTATTAAGCATCCAATTATACTTTCAAGTTTCGTATCCTAAAAAATACATAATTTTTTTTATGGGGAAAATTTTAAATTGCAATTTAAATATATTTAACTTCACCACACCTACATTTTAGCAAAACTTTTTATTGGAAATCTTCAAGGCTAAAAATTTTAAAACAATATGTTTCGTATTTTTTTTTTGTTCTCTTAAAATAAAACAAAATTTATTATTAATCAGCTGAAGCTCCCCTCCTTCATTTGATATTCAAATTGTTATCTTTTTCCAGGAATAAATATTTAAAAAAAAAAAAAACAATCTTGAAACATATACATCCTTCTAGGAGTTTAAAGTCCTTTAAAATTGAAACAAGAGTTTGAAACTAAAAACTGAGTAAGCAGTTTTGCCACGTATGGTGTTTTGTTTCGTATATGGTGCCAAAAATAATAAAAATTAAAAAAAAAAAAAACAAAACAAGAACAAAAATAAAAAGTTCCAGACAAAATGTGGTGGTTTTATTTTTTTTATTTAATTTTGTAGACAGGAAAACAAACTAGAAAACGAAAAAAAATTAACACTTTTTTTTAAACATTTCATTATTATGTGGTAATTTTGATGATACCAGCAATAAAATAACACATTATCAATTATTATTAAAATTTACATTTTTAAACAACACAACGAAAAACAAATTAAAAATTCGATAAACAGAAATTTTATAGCTATTACCGTGCAGCATAAATTATAAGTTTCATAAACGGTGATTTATGTCATGGGGCAACATTACGGACTACTAAAGAAAATAAAAATTAATAATTTTTCTTAAAATTCCTTAAATTTTTCATAAATTTTGGTATGACTTAAAAAAAATTTTATTTTATTATTTGAACATCTTTACGCGCATGGGGGGTAAATTTCTATTTCACAATACAATCACAAAATCAGCGTTACATGTAAGACAAAATCGGTGTGACTCATGATTGCATTGGTGAAAAAATTATGATATGTACTCGTAATAAAAACGAAAAATAAAAAATCAAAAATTAAAAATGAAAAATAAATAACGAAAAATTGAAAAAAAAAATTAAAAATAAAAAATAAAACATGAAAATTAAAAAACTAAAAATGAAAAATGAAAAACGAAAAATTAAAAATTAAAAATTAAAAATGAAAAATGAAAAATTAAAAATTAAAAATTAAAAATTAAAAATCAAAAATCAAAAATCAAAAATCAAAAATCAAAAATCAAAAATTAAAAATCAAAAATGAAAAATAAAAAATAAAAATGAAAAATACAAAATAAAAATGAAAAATAATAAAAAAAAGTTAAAAATAAAATATGAAAAATTAAATTTAAAAAAAAAATTAAAAATAAAACATGAAAAATAAAAAACTAAAAATGAAAAATAAAATAAGAAAAATAAAAAACTAAAAATGAAAAATGAAAAATGAAAAAAAAAACAAAAAATGAAAAATAAAAAACTAAAAATATTAAATGAAAAACGAAAAACTAAAAATGAAAATTGAAAAATAAAAAATTAAAACTGAAAAAATAAAAAATGAAAAACGAAAAATGAAAAAATTAAAAAATGAAAAATGAAAAATTAAAAATAAAAATGAAAAATAACGAAAAATATAAAATGGAAAATGAAAAATACAAATAAAAAATGAAAAACAAAAATTTAAAAATGAAAATGAACAATAAGAAATGAAAAATAAAAAATGATAAAGCAAAATAAAAAATAAAAAATGAAAAATGAAAAATAAAATATGAAAAATGAAAAATAAACAATGAAAAATGAAAAATAAAATATGAAAAATGAAAAATTTAAAGTAAAAATAAAAAATGAAAAATAAAAAACTAAAAATTAAAAATAAAAAACTAAAAATGAAAAATAAAAAATCAAAAATGAAAAATGAAAAATAAATAATAAAAAAATAAGAAATAAAAAACAAAAAATGAAAAATGAAAAATGAAAAACTAAAAATGAAAATTGAAGAATAAAACTGAAAAATGAAAAATAAAAAATGAAAAATAAAAAATTAAATATTAAAAATAAAAAAGGAAAAATGAAAAATAGAAAAATTAAAAATAAAAAATGAAAATAAAAATAAAAATGAAAAATAAGAAATAAAAAAAATTAAAAACTGAAAAATGAAAAACGAAAAATATAAAATGGAAAATAAAAAATGAAAAATAAAAATTTAAAAATAAAAATGAAAATAAAAAACTGAAAATGAAAAATGCAAAATAAAAAATGGAAAATTAAAAAAATGAAAAATGAAAAACAAAAAATGAAAACTGCAAAATCCAAAATGAAAAATGAAAAATAAAAAATGAAAAATGAAAAATGAAAAATAAAAAATGAAAAACGAAAATAAAAAATATAAAAATAAAAAATATAAAATAAAAAATGAAAAATAAAAAATTAAAAAAAAAATTAAAAATTAAAAATTTAAAGTAAAAATAAAAAAATAAAAATGAAAAATTAATAACAAAAAATAAAAAATGAATAAAGAAAACCGGAATCCGAAAAGAAAAATAAAAAATTAAAAATTAAATATGAAAATTAAAAATTGAAACATAAAAACTGAAAAATGAAAAATAAAAATGAAAAACGAAAAATAAAAAATGAAATATAAAAAATGAAAAATAAAAATTTAGAAATTAAAATGAAAAATTAAAAATGAAATATGAAAAAATAAAAATTTAAAAATAAAAATGAAAAATAAGAAATGAAAAATGAAACATAGAAAATGAAAAATGAAAAATGAAAAATGCTAAATAAAAAATGAAAAATGAGATATGAAAAATGAAAAATAAAAGAATGAAAAAGGAAAACAAAAAATGAAAAATAAAAATATATAATATAAATTAAAAATAAACAAGTAAGAAAATTATAGTTGGTCTAGACCGACTATATGATACCCTACACCATGGTTTAGAGACCCTATCTCGCAGGCCCAACTAACTGGATATAGAAAATTAACATAAACCAAATTTGAGTGGGATTTTTATTAATTTTTTCGGCTGCAAATATAAAAAAGTTCATATCGGATGCTATATATATATGGGGACTAGGCCCAAAAATGGACCGCTCCTGACCATGTTTGGTAAAGTCTCTTGTATTTTGCAAAAATATAGGCAAGCAAAATTTGAGAAGAATCAGTGCAATATTTTTGTTTTTTGATAGATTTAAGTGAAGATCGGGAAGCAGCTCTATATGGGGCCTATGACTAAGAGTTGTCCAATAGGGATCATTTTTGGACTACTGATTAATGGATGTAATATATACATATAAACCCAATTTGACTAAGATTTGTATGATAGTTTGGATCTGATGGCAATATGTGTTGATTTCATAGGGGTCATTTGTATGGGGGCTAGGTCTGAATATGGACCGATTCTCACCAATTTCAATAGCGTTCAACCCATGGCCGATATAAGGTCAAATACCAAATTTCATCAAAATATATTCATATTTGCGACCTGCAGTTTGATTACAAGCTTTACATGGACACACAGACGGACGGACATCGTTAAATCGAATCAGATGGTGATTCTGATTCGATCGGTATAATTAAAGATGGGTGTAGCAATGGTTGTACCAAAAATGATACACACGTAGCAACGGTTGCCTCAATTAGCCGGAAATATCAAAAAGTTTTGATATTTTTCGTTGGTTGAGGCAACCGTTGCTACGTGTATATCATTGTTGCTACAACCATTGCTTCAATCGGTTGCCTCGTGTGTAGGCAGCATTACAAACAGCAGCACAAAATCATTATACCCAAACCACATAGTGGTATAGGGTATAAAAATGAAAAACGAAAAATGAAAATAAAAAATGAAAAATGAAATGCGCAAAATGAAAAACGAAAAATGTACCGATCCTGACCATATTTGGTAAAGTCATTTATATTTTGAAAAAATATATACAAACCAAATTTGAGAAAAATTTGTGCAATACTTTTGTTTTTTGATAGATTTAAGTGAAAATCGGGAAGCGGCGTTATATGGGGCTATGACAAAGAATTACCACATGGGATTTATTTTTGGACAACTGATAACCCAATTTGAAGATCTATATGATAATTTGGATCTTATGGAAATTTAAGTCGATTTCATATGGGTCATTTGTATGGGGACTAGGTCTGAACATGGACCGAATTTCACCAATTTCAATAGCGTTCGTCCTATGGCCGATTAAAGCTTATGTATAATAAAAGATGGGTCTAGGTCAAACATTTTTGGTAGTTACAAACAGTAGCACAACCACATAGTGGTAAAGGGTATAAAAATGAAAAAATTAAAAAAAAATTTTTACGAAAAACGAAAATGAAAAATAAAAAAAGAAAAATGAAAAATAAAAATTGAAAAATTAAAAAAAAAATTAAAAATGAAAAGTAAAAATAAAAAATTAAAAATGAATAATGAAAAATAAAAATAAAAATTAAAATATGAAAAATAAAAAATTAAATATGAAAATTAAAAAATTAAAAATAAAAATTAAAAAAAAATTAAAAACGAAAAATAAAAAAATTAAAAATGAAAAATAAGAAATGAAAAATGAAAAACGAAAAGTGAAAAATGAAAAATAAAAACGCAAAATTAAGAATTAACCGGTTGAAATACTAAATAATAATAAATATTTTTATATTAGCACAGCCTCTGCAGTTCGACGTAAATTGCCATAAGCCCCAAGTTATCATATAGATTTTGGTCTAATTTGGTTTGTTTGCCTTTATTACACCCATTAATCGGTAGCCCAAAAATAAACCCTATATGAAAATTCGTAGTCCTAGCCCTCATATTTAGCTGCTTCCTGATCTTAACTTAAATCTATCACAAATTCAAAAAAATATTGCACAGATTTTTCTCAAATTTGGTTTGTATTTGTTTTTGCAAAAAATAAATGACCTTACTAGATATATTGAGGATCGATTAATTTTAAGACCTAGCCCACATATAAATATATTGTCCGATATTAACTTTTTCATATCACAAGGCAAAAAAAAGTTAATAACAATGACACTCAAATTTGGTTTATGCTTATTTTCTATATCTAATTATTATTTTCTATATCTATATCTAGTTAGCTGAGAGATAGGGTCTCTAAACACATATATTAATAAGTTTAAATATTTAACTATATTAATTTTGCTTAACTTTAAAACACACTTATATGCAGCACGTAATCATTATATCAGATGTGTACGATCTTAAGTTGCACTCACTGACGGTAGTGATCGATCTATTTTTTTGGCCTTTTACCAGAAAACTTTGGTTTATTCTTCTTTTCTATGTGTATCCAATTATGAACTCACTAAATTTGGATCTAATAATCGTGTAGGCGTTCTAAACCGTTAAAAATTTTTTAATTTGTTTTTTAGATGTTTGAAATAAAATTTACCGAATTTGGAATAATTTTTGTAAAATATTTGAAATGTATCAAAGAGTATATCTCTGCTTAAAGCAAGTGATAAATTTAGCCTGAAATAAAATATATATGTATGTAAGTATATAGGTATATTTTTGTCATTTCCAACTAATGATTTCCGGATATTTAATCGAACATCTGTTCATTAAGCATTTATTGATAACGGCTGATATAAAATTAACTGCAGTTTTTAACATAAAAAAAAAGAATATGTATTTGGCATGAAGTAAGAATTTACTGTTAAAGAGAGGTCATTCCTATGTACTCATACATACGAGTATATTTTAAGAACAATCATCGTCGTTGCTTTTGTTTAGTTCGTTTTTATTTAACTTAATTTCTTTTATTTTTGTTAATTACAACAACGAAAAGAAATTAAGAAAAGGATTGATGAAGCAACCGAACTACTACAGCCACAACACATAAACTGCTGCAGCAGTGCGTTACCAGCAGCTACATAAGAAAGAAAAAAAAAACAACAAGTGCATTGACATTTAAGAACGTGTAAATGTTATTTTATGTTGCCATTGGTATGTATGGATGTATGTATGTATGCACTCGTATGTGGTCGTTCGTAGTGGTGCAGCTACTGCAGTAATCTTTTGAATGTTGATGATTTTAATGGTACTGAACTTTTTGCTTTTCGTTCTTTATTTCATTTTATTTTATATTTTGAAAACAATAAGAATGTGAGTTTAAAGAAAAAGGGTCGTTGGAGTTTATGCGATCAATTTGTAATATTTTTTTTTTGTCTGAACTTTTTCCTAAGACATGATAATAATGAAGCAAGAGCAACATATTAAAAATAATAATATAAAAAAAGTTCATATTCAGATTTATATTTGAAAGAAAGATCGGGGTGGGGGGAGAAAGAAATGCCAAGAAGTGGAATATCTTTGTTCATACAATGTAGTAATGGTGGTGGCAACATTAAAATATTGCTTGGTGAACCTACGCATTAAATGGGCAAACTTTCATAGATGTAATGTTTTTAATTGAGACCGGCCTTTCATTGGGTTTAATGTTTGTTATTTAAATATAATGGTAAATTTCGTTGCAGGTTTATCAGAGCTAAGCTTCAATTACTCTTCCTACTTAATTAATCGCAGTACAGTATGGAAATTGTTTTAAAATTTTGAGGAATTTCGAGAAAATTTTATTCCGAAATATTATGGAATTTCAAAGCGACGAAATAATGATTTTACTTGTAGCAGGGGAAGAAAAAGGGTAATTTTTTCGTTCGTTAAATTTTAAGCTATAAATTTTTTATTAACGATTTAATTAAATTTAATTAAGTCCAATCAGTTGAAATTTAATTTCTTTAAATTCATTACCTTCTTCAGAGAATTTATTAATAGCTGCTGATTCTGATTTGCGTAAAATTTCCCGAAAACAATTTCCCGAAATTACAATTCGCGAACACAATTTCCCGAAATTACAATTTCCCGAACACAATTTCCCGAAATTCAAATTTCCCGAAATACAATTTCCCGAACACAATTTCCCGAAACTACAATTTCCCGAAATTACTATTTCTTCAAAGAGCTTGTTAATGGCATTTCCGAAACAATACCATCAGAAATTCAGGGCGAAGCGCGAGCAATCAGCTCATGACCACTTGATGTAGTGGTCTGGGCAAGATCTTTCAGCTCATTAACGATTTTTTCTTTAGCAACGAAAGCCGCTTCGGCACTGTGATTGTGAAGAGCCTCTTTTTTTATAGTATCGTTGTTATGACCCTACCGGTACAATGCTTTCCTCGATAAAGGATACAACGCCAATAAACGCTATGAACGGACTGACCGTCGTCATGATACAAGAAACCAATCAAAAGCAACCTCGGTTTACCTTTTTCGCTATCCAAGAATTCGAGTGGCATAGTAACTGAGTATTACAATCCAAATGACTAAAAAACTTCGCTATGGAAGATGGTAACGATTCCGTGGCAGCCACTGCATGGGCAGGATATGATGGAGTGAGCGTTATCTGTCGGGAAGTCTGAATACCGAAGTGTTCAAAGTCACAATGAAAAAATAAGCGTATGACACTCCAATAAATAGGTCCGGAAGACGAGGGAGGGTGGAAGAGGAAGGGCGCGGTGTGGGGTGGGGGAATTGTTTTTTCGAGAAGTCGTATACTCGGGAAATTGTTTTTTCAAGAAATCGTATGCAGCAAGTTTTTTTTTATGGGGGAAATCGAGAATATATGGGAAGTTGTAAACTAAAAATAGGGAAATTGTAATTTCGTGGAATTTTTTTCGGGAAATCGTAATTACGGGAAATTGTTTTCGGGAATTTGTTTTCGGGAAATTGTATTTCGGAAATTGTTTTCGGGAAATTATTTTCGGGAAATTTTCCGCAGACGGCTGATTCTATTACCAAAATTCATGAAGACTTTCAATAAGGAATTTATTACACTGTGCAACAAATTCAGGGTGTTTTCCTAGAAGGTGGAAGATTATTACGCTGGACGAATTTATAGGATTAGTATAACGTAACTCTCAAAATTGGTGATCAACATTTCAAAATCCCGGGATACGGAATTTTGTTACTTAAAATCACATTTAAGGAGTGAGATCGAAAAAAACTTCTTTCCCTTCTTCTCTCTTAACTTGTTTGATTTGCTAATGAATCAAAGATCTATCGTCAAATTATTTCCAATGTTATTAGAAACTATCAAGAGAAGTTGACCATCAATAGGAAACATGATTCGGGAAGAAAGAGATGTACACATGTTGTCTTTAAGGCCAAGAAAGTAGGAAGCATATTTTTAATAATGAGCTTCCAAAACATCCGGTAAAAAAGCATCCTGGTTAGTTAAGTGATCGGACGAAAACAAACTAAGTCCAAAATGTTCCACACAGCATCTCTGTAAAAAATTTAGAAGCTAAAATTAAAACACGAAAATTGGAATCATGTTTCATAAAAAACTACTATAGCTGCATAAGGACGATGAAACGTACATATGTCATGGCAAATTTTTAGCAGTTTCCAGCTCAAAATTTTTATGTTGCTAAATGCTGAAGATAAGTTTTGGACCCATAATATCCAAAAAAAAAGTTCCTGGTATGGAAATCAACATGCGTCTGTGGCAAAAGAAGTCGGTTGTTACAACGAGTTCTATAAATATCGAAATTTATATTTAAGAGTGTTTGAAAAAAGACTACTTCCTTTCTTACGCCAACAAAATGCACCACACATTTTTGGTCGCATTTGCTATACTGGTACAAGAACAACAAGTTAGTTTTTGTACCAAGGGAAGCAAATCATCTAAACTGTCTGGATCCTAGACCAGTGGACAGATATTGGGCTCCTCTATAAAGGAAGTTGAAAAGCACAAAAAAATATGCCTCAAAGTGTGGAAGATTTTAAATGAAGATGGACTGCCTGTTCCAGAAGAGTGGGAGAAACCACTATAAAATCTCTGATAGAAGGGTTTTCGGAAACGGTCCATAAGTTCACAAGTAGTGATTGATTTGATAGTATTTCAATTAAATAAAAAAATCGAAACTCTATGTTCCATGGTTTCCTTATTACTACATTTTATGTATGCTAGGATTTTTTTGAACCCACTCCTTAATATTTGGGTGTTTCAAAAAGTTTAAAAGAGTAAAGTGAACGATTCTTCTTTCACTTCAAAATTAGTAATAGAAAAATATTATTTAAAAATCTCGGGATTACGAAGTCCCAAAAAACCTGTTATTCGGGATTTGTTAATCCCGAAAAAAATCCAGGTATTTCGATATTTCCATTTTGATATCCATAGTTGATATAGTCAAATGTTATGACATTCTAAAATTTTTTACTTTCTTTGTCCAAAACTATGCAAAATAAGACGAAAATCAAGATAGACGTTTCCCTGAAATAATATATTTGTTTCGATGTCCTCTGTAGAACTTCACGAGAAATGTTTACGTACATCTGCCACTTTAGTACTTTATTAAAAGATCAACGATAAAGTCCACTAGAACGGACGTTTCGAGATGTATAATATTACGCAAATATTTTTTTATAGTGCGTGGTGGTGACAATGAAAGCAAACAGTGGGTGACAATACATTGGAACCACTTACAAAATTCTGAATTTGCCATTTTTGTTTTTTAAAAGTCCTAAAATAGTGTTTTTTTTTTTTTGCAAAATCACGCTTGACTAAATGTGAACCCGGAAAAGACTGAAATATGCCTCTTTACTGGGAAGACGAGAATAGTCGAATTCGATGAACCCCGCTTCCAGGGCAAAACGATTAGAATCACACAAACGGTGAAATACCTTGGGGTGATTCTCGACAAAAAGTTCACTTGGAAGGACCATATTGAGAGCAAAGTCGCGAAGGCTCACCGGATATGGGCCATTTGCAGAAGAGCTATAAGTTCAAAATGGGGTTTAAACCCGAGGATGACTCATTGGCTTTACACAAGCGACGTTAGACCAATTCTAACTTACGCATCCGTAGTCACATGGACATCAATGAACAGGAAATGCTATATTAAACCATTCCAAAAGATACAACGCCTCTGCTGCACAGAAATCAGCGGCGCCGGAATTCAACCCAGTGGATTTTAGCTGTGATAGAATCGCGGAAATGTCGACAAACATACCCTGCAGTATAAGGATACCTGACAGGGAAAGCTGGTTGAACGAAAATTTTCTACGAAACCTTCCAGGGTCACACTACTACACAGACGGATCTAGTCTGCATGGTAGGACTGGTATAGGTTTCTATGATGAGGACCGTTCCAATGGCATATACCTACGCATTCCGGACCACAACTCTGTCTTTCAGGCCGAAGTGTCGCGATAGCGGAATGCATAAGATCTATTGACGCACGGGCAATCCCAAGCCTCGGAGATGTGAAAATCTTTTCGGACAGTCTAGCGGCTATCTGGGCGATATCCTCGGACAAAACTAGATCAAGGACTGTCCTCAGATGTGAGGAAGAAATTGCAAACTTCACTACAAGAGGTAGACTTGAAATCATTTGGATACCAGGACACAGTGATATAATGGGAAACGAGATTGCAGATGAACTGGCCAGGAAGGGTTCTTTCCTGGAGGGTGTCAATTTGGAAAACTCAATACCTTTCCAGGCTCTCAAATTGAAACTATCGGAGTGGGAACTAATTCACATACTTCGATTTGGGAGGAAACTGACGTGGGTAAGGCTACGAAGATACTATGGGGCTCTCCAAACACTTCAAAGACTAAGGAAATCCTTAGTCTAAATAGAAGGGAACTGAGTAGGATTATTGGCATCCTCACTGGACACTCTGAACTGAGGGCTCATCTATACCGTGTAGGACGGGCAGAATCGGCCACATGTAGAGCTTGTGGAGAGGATGACGAGACCCTAGAACACTACCTTTGTTACTGTCCTGCATTTGCCGGAACAAGGGTCAGATATTTATCCAACGACATCATACCAGGCCTAGCGACTCTTAGGGGGATACGCTGGAAAGCACTCAGGAGATTTGCTATCGAGACCGAACTCCTAAGTTAAATAAGGAGAAGATTAACGGATGAGCACGAGGATGTGGAGCGCACAACAAGCCGACTTTCTGGCTTAAGTGTATATCCGGGTAAAACGGATATGTGCTATGTGTATACATGGCTCCTCTTTCTCAACCTTACCTAACCTAACCTACAAAAATATGTAGAGATGCCAAAATAATACAAACTTATTACCTTCTCTACCAGAGTTGATCAAAAAATGGATAAACGCAAAAGAAGAATTTTTTTTATTGATGCCAAAACAATGGAAACTTTCAAACTTATGCACTAGAGTTGTTCAAAACAATAAAATTGAAGATAATATGAAAGGAAATGTATTAAACCTTAAGCGCTATTTAAATATTTATAGTTTATGGTGTTTTTTTTTCAACTGTTTCTTAAGTTATTATTCTTATACCTAAATAATAATTATAAAATAAGTGAAAGAGTAAAGTTTTCTGTAGCGTTTCAGCTTTCATTTTATGATCCAACTTTTTGTTATTGACCGTTTAAGTCGTGAAATATATATTTTGTTAAAAGATTCCATTGTATTGTCACCCACTGCATTTCTAAAAATCATAAATACTCTGTATTCATAATCAGACCGGTTACTGACATTAAGCCTTCATCAGAGATTATATTAAACATTGTAATAATTCAGAAATTATATTTCTGACGGGCTTCCAAGGTCATTTCAAGATGTAGATAAAAGATTATTATTTAATTTTTTCTCGTACGATTCGTTGGGATTTTCCATTAAATTGCACATATTATTTTTTATATAAACAATAGTTTTCACAACATAAATTATTTGTCGGAAAATCCCAACGAAACGTAGGAAAAATAATGAAATAATAATCTTTTATTTTTTCATCTTAAAATGACCTTGGAAGCTCGACAGAAATATAAGTTCTTAATATTCATTAAATAACATAAAAATGTCGATATGTATAAAAAATTTAAATCATTGTAATAATTGTTGTGTTATAGTTATTGTTTCCATATGAAATTTTACAATTTAGGGTGGCCGTGAGGTTTAAACCTGCGTCTATTTAACATAAACTCGTACTTTCACTTTTTGGTCATGCGCTTTAACATACTCATACAAAGTCAGGTCTACTAATATAACCATCACCACAAAGCTAAAAATCTTTAACTGTAGTGTCAAATGGGTACTGTTGTATGGTTGCAACACCTAGAGTACAGTGCAATCTACACGCAGGAAATTGCAGTCCTTCTGCAATAAGTGCCTGAAATAAATTCTGCGAATTTTCTGGCCGAATTGGGTAACCAATGAATAAGTACTCTTGATGGCTAACTGCAAACCAATTGAATCGGAAATCTGCAGGCGCAAATGGTCGTGGATAGAAGGCCACTTGACGAAATCGCAAGACATGCACTGGACTGAAATCCCCAGTGCCATAGCAATCCTGGTAGGCCCCGAAACACATGGATAAGAATGATGAAAAATGAATGCAAATCTCGTAATTTGACTTGAAACCAAGCAAAGATCCCAGCCAATGATCGAATTTTTTAATGCCCCTTGTTCTTCGTGAACTTTTATCTAATTTGAAATTTTTTCTATGTAAATTACGTATAAATAAAGGAAATGTGTGATTAAGATTCAGTTTTATGCCATACAGCTTTTATGGTCCTTAAAGTCTTATGTTTACTAGTAATTCCCTGAATGACTTAACTTTTCCCTTAAGTTCGTATTAGGTTAGTAGAAACATTAAAGGATTTAAAAGGATTTCAGGCATTAAAAATCAATTCAATAAATTATCCATAAATTAAACAGTTTTAGGAATTTTTAAACAATTTATTAAAATTTTACACATTTGTTAACATTGATATGTTGTTTAAGGTATTTTAACGGAAAAGAAATCATTAGTTATAGTATATAGTAATAAGGCCTTCAAAAAAAGTACTTAATGTCGACTTAGAACGAGTTTTGTATGTAGAATTAGTTCTAGAATTACTTTAACCATTGAATGAATTGTAGTGGTAAAAGACAATTTTTTAGTCCAAAAATGTTTAAATTACAAAATGTTTTTTTAATAATTCGAACTAAAATATTGTAAATTTTTGAAAAATATTAGAAAATAATAATGCAATTTGGCAACTCTGCCTGGCCTGCATCATAATAAACTTCAAAATCAACATTATCGTCAACCTCCTCAACGCACACTCACGTCGTCATTGTCGTCGTCTCATCGCATTAAAGTGTGATGGCGATCAATGACCTAATACAACAACTACAAAAATATACATATAGAAAAAAAAAAAAAATAACACAGGCAGTGATCATTTTATGAATACTTTACACTAATAAAGTGAACTCGAAGAACCGCATTTACACAATTCAAGCAGAGAAACACACAATTATATCAAACAACAACAACACCATTAATAACAGCGACAGCAACAATGTCCAGAATGATGATGACGGCGACGTTTAACGTTTAAAAATCATGGAAATTAATATAAACAGCAAGCAAAACAAAAAAAAAGAACAAAAAAAAAAAATAAAATAACAATTGCAATGCAATAAATTGGTGACAAAATACCAACAACACAATAAAAGTAAAATATCTTTTTGCTTAAGACTGTGTATGCATGATTTGTTAAACTCGTTTGACAAGGAGAAGGAGCAAAGTTTTAGGGAATGTCAAAAAATCAGAAGAGCCACCGATCTTTTTTTACAATCTAAATTTTGCTGACATTTTTCATTTTAAATTTGAGAGCCAACAAAAACTTTTTTTTATTTAAAATCCAAAAAATTTTGATGGAAAAATGTAAGTTAAAACAATTTTTCTTCTTTTTTGAATTATAAAATAAAAACATATTTATCAATCTTTATCACGAAATCAATGACTGAAAAATGTAAAATAAAACATATTTTTTTTCTTTTTTAGAATTATGTATACATTTACTTTATTTCATTTTTAAAACTTTTCTGTTTAATAATAAAAAAAAAAATCACATAAGTCCGATTACATCTAGTAATTAAAGATCTTTTATGGCACTTTTTAAAAATCAAACAGAAATCGTATCTATGTATCACTTATAGCAATCAATTGCAGGGGCTTTGCTAATATAAAAATATTTATTATTTCAACTGGTTAATTTTTAGTTCTTTTTTCAATTTTTTATTTTTCATCTTTAATTTTTTATTTTTCATTTTTTTATTTTCATTTTTACATTTTTATTTTTCATTTTTTATTTTTAATTTTTTTTTCGTTTTTTATTTTTAATTTTTTTTTTTTTCATTTTTTAAATTTATTTTTCAATTTTATTATTTTTTATAAAAATAAAAAATCTTATTTTCGATCTTTATCATTTTAATGATTGAGTTTGAAATTATTCAGGCTCAAGATCAAATGTTTTTACTTT
This sequence comes from Cordilura impudica, assembly GCA_963682025.1. Taxonomy (NCBI): domain Eukaryota; kingdom Metazoa; phylum Arthropoda; class Insecta; order Diptera; family Scathophagidae; genus Cordilura; species Cordilura impudica. The sequence continues at coordinate 22,646,152 of OY821519.1, read as the reverse complement.
AAATAAAGCAAAAACATTGGCACATTTGTTTCAAAAAATTGATCTATATTCTGCATGACAGGTTATACAGCTGTTTCGGGAAGAGTCACCAACCCTCATCAGTAACCAAAAACAGTAGATAGTTTGTTTGGTAAAAAGTTAAATTCATATATATTTGCTGAAAACAACCAAATGAGAATTCAATCAATAGTTATACTATTTAAGCCTCTTCCAATATAACAAACTAAAATATAGAACAACTGTCATGCAGAATATAGATCAATTTTTTGAAACAAATGTGCTAATGTTTTTGCTTTATTTAAAGTAAAAACATTTGATCTTGAGCCTGAATAATTTCAAACTCAATTTATTTTTAATTTTTTATTTTGCATTTTTTATTTTACATTTTCATTTTCCTTTTTTTTCATTTTTATTTTTTATTTTTTATTTTTCGTTTATCATTTTTCATTTTTTATTTTTAATTTTTCGTTTTTCATTTTTCACTTTTTATTTTTCATTTTTTATTTTTCATTTTAAATTTTTCATTTTTCGTGTTTTAGTTTTAATTTTTAATTTTTCTTTTTTGTCATTTTTAAAATTTATTTTTCATTTTTTATTTTGCATTTTTTATGCCGTTTTCTTTTCTGACAAAAAATGTCGCACTTTATTTGCACTTTTTTCGAAAAGTATAATTTTTTGTATATTCTAAATTAAGAACAACCTTATCTTATACATCAATCGAAAGGTCTCAAAGAGCTGTGTTCATTAATTGCAAAAGAATTTGATTATTTTCCTCTTTGAAGTCATGGGGTGAAAATATTCAAAAAAGGGGAACAATGGGGAAATATTCTCACATTATGACCTGAAAAAAATCAATTACTGCAATTTTTGCGGTTTACGAGGGCTTGCCTTAGATACCTTTCGGTTGATGTATAAGATAAGGTAGCTCTTGAAAATATATAAAAAATATACTTTTCGGAAAAAGTGCAAATAAAGTGCGATTTTTTTATCAGAAAAGAAAACGGCATTATTTTTCATCTTCATTTTCCTTTTTTTAATTTTCGTTTATCATTTTTAATTTTTTATTTTTCATTTTTCGTTTTTCATTTTTAATATTTCATTTTTTATTTATCATATTTTATTTTACATTTTTGGTATTTCATTTTTCATTTTTTATATTTCATTTTGCATTCTTTATTTTTCATTTTTCATATCATTTTCATTTTTTTTTTCGTTTATTATTTTTAATTTTTTATTTTCAATTTTAAATTTAAAATTTAAAATTTAAAATTTTTCATTCTTCGTTTTTTATTTATTTTTAATTTTTTTTTTCTTTTTTGTCATTTTTTATTTTTATACCCTATACCACTATGTGGTTTGGGTATAATGACTTTGTGCTGCTGTTTGTAACAACAAAAAATATTTGACCTAGACCCATCTTTAATTATACCGATCCAATCAGAATCCGTCCGTCCGTCCGTCCGTCCGTCTGTGTGTCCATGTAAACCTTGTAATCAAACTGCAGGTCGCAAATATGAATATATTTTGATGAAATTTGGTATATAAGCTTTTGTCGGCCATGGGATGAACGCTGTTGAAATTGGTGAGAATCGGTCCAGGTTCAGACCTAGCCCCTATACAAATTACCCATATGAAATCGACATAAATTGCTATAAGATCCAAATTGTCATATAGATCTTACTCAAATTGGGTTTGTATGCGTTCATTACATCCATTAATGAGTAGTCCAAAAATGATCCTTTTGACCCCATATAGAGCTGCTTCCCGATCTGCACTTAAATCTTTCAAAAAACAAAAATATTGCACTGATTCTTTTCAAATTTTGTTTGTATATATATTTGCAAAATACAAGAGACTTTACCAAACATGATCAGGATCCGTCCAATTTTAGGCTAGTGCCCATATAGATATAGCATCCGATTTGAACTTTTTCATATCTGCAGCCAAAAAAATTAATAAAAATTCCAGTCAAATTTCCAGTTAGTTAGGCCTAAGAGATAGGGTGTCTAAACGCATGGTATAGGGTATCGTATAGTCGGTCTAAACCGACTATAATTTTCTTACTTGTTTTATTTTTCGTTTATCATTTTTAATTTTTTATTTTTGGTTTTTTAATTTTTATTTTTCATTTAAAATTTTTCATTTTTCGTTTTTTATTTTTCTTTTTGGTCATTTTTAATTTTTTATTTTTCATTTTTCGTTTTTCATTTTTTATTTTTCATTTTCTATTTTTCATTTTTAATTTTTTATATTTTATATTTCGTTTTGCATTTTTAGTGTTTCATTTTTAACTTTTTATTTTTCATATTTTATATTTCATTTTTTATATTTCATTATTCATTTTTCATTTTGCATTTTTTATATTTAATTTTTCGTTTTCTATTTTTCATATTTAATTTTTCATTTTTTATATTTCATTTTTCGTTTTTTATATATCATTTTACATTTTCTATTTTTCATTTTTTATATTTAATTTTTCATTTTTTATTTTTCATTTTGTTTTTTGTCATTTTTCCTTTTTTATTTTTCATTTCATTTTTATTTTTAATTTTTCATTCTTTATTTTTCATTTTTCAAATCATAATTTGTTCACCAATACAATCATAAGTCACACCGATTTTGTCTTACGTCTTATGCTGTTTTTGTGATTCTATTGTAAAATAGATTTTTACTCCCATGTGCATATAGATGTTTACACATCAAAAAAAGGTTTACAAAATTGTTTTTAAATGTAAGTTATAAAAAATTTTTAAAGTTACATTTTTTTTTGGTATTTACAAAAATTAGATTTTTTTGCTGAAGAACAATTTTTGTCAAAAAATAAATAAATATATAACAAATTGATAATTTTATTTAAAAAAACAAAATTAAAAAAAAAAAAACATAGTTTACTGTACTCAACTATCAAACGGGAAATCTCGAAATATTTTGTTTTTTTCGGGATTAACGAATGCCAAATTTTTTTTGGGTGATTTCGTAATCTTTTAAACTTTTTGGGATATTTAAATATAAAATATGATAACGATAAAAACTTCCGGTATTTTGGAATTTCAAATGTTGATCCCTTTTGTCATCCCTAATAGCACACAACCGTAATCCTTCTAAGACCAAAACACTGAATTTTTTGCATAGTGTAATAAATTCCATAAAAAAATATAAATAAATAAACAAATAAATAATTTTTATTTAAAATAAGTAAGAAAATTATAGTCGGTCTAGACCGACTATACATACGATACAATATACTATGCGTTTAGAGACCCTACCCTTAGGTCCCACTAATTAGATAGAATATTAGCATTTGCTGTAGTTTGTTACAAGGTTTACATTGACATATATGTAGATGGAGAGACGGACGGACGGACGGATGGACATCGCTAAATCGATTTAGAAAGTGATTCGGAGTCGATCGGTATAATAAAAGGTAGGTCAAATATTTTTGGTAGTTACAAACATCAGCACAAAGTCATTATACCCTGACCACATAGTGGTATAGGGTATAAATATTTAATTTATTTATATAAATATTAAATAATAAATCAGCCTCAATGCAGAACTCACTAGTTTACTTAATTACTTTAATTTAAAAATAAAAAAAAATTAAAAAAATTTTTTGAAAATTCAAAAAAAATTTTTAATTCAATTCTTCATTTACAAATATATTTGTTTTCTAAAATTATAAACTTTGCTGAAAACAATTTTAATCAAAAAAAAAAAAAAAAAAAAAAAAACAACAATAAATAAAATAATTATTAAAAAAATTTTTATTAATAATTTTCTTTCAAAAATATTTTCCTTTAATTTAAAAATAAAAAAATTTATTTAAATAAAATGTTTTTTTTTTTTGAATATGTTAAAAAAAAAATTATACGTACAAATCTTTCATTCAGGAACCAACAATTTTTACCAAAAAAAAGTTATTACAATTCAAAAAAATCATTTTATTTAAATAAATATTAAATAAGAAAATGGCATCAATTAAGATTAAAAAAAAGTTCTAAAAAATTATAAAAAATGGTGAAAAAGTAATTTTTTGTTTTATTTACTAAAAAAATTGTTTTCTAAAAGTATAAATTTTGTTGAAAAACAATTTTTGTCAAAAAGCAAAAAAAAAAAGAAAGAAATAAGAAAAACAATTATTTTTTAATAAAATTTTTTTCTAAAAGAATATTATATTTTTTAATAAAAAATTAAATAAATTTTACTTAAATATACCTTTCTAAAATAAAAAAAAAATAGTATATACAATTTTTTTTTTATTGAGAAACCAAGAATTATTTCTTTAAAAGTTATTACAATTCAAAAATTTTTAATTTACTTAAATCCATAATATTAGTAGGCAAGGCGATTTCTTGTGACCAATGTAAGTTTTACAGTTTTACTCCGATTTTGACAAAAAATTTATCATTTGAAAGGTATTTCTTTTTGGCTGTTATCCAGATTTACAGATTTTCATCGTCTGGAATATTTTTATGGAGTTATGATCGTTTAGAGTTGCTACTAAAACATACATAAAATTATACAATTATACACACACATGTTTATTAAATTTATTAATGTGGTTGTGTTGAGTTTGTTTTCTTCATTTAAAATGAGTTTTATTGTGAAGCATACCTTTAGGGTCTTTATTAAATGAAAAAATAAAATTTCGTAGAATTTGCACTCGAATTTCGAGTGCTGGAATCTGCTAATAAATATTAATTTAGCATTCATTAGATTAAATATATACAATATTTTAAGCAAGAATGACAATTTTTTTTAACAAAAAAATTCAAAAATATTTAAAAAATATTTAAAAAATATATTTTTTTAAATATGATTTTGAAAACAAAATAATAGTATATAATTTTTTTTATTGGTCAGCCAAAAATTGTAACTCAAATTAGGTACTTCAATTAAAAAAAAAATTATAATTTATTTAAATAAATATTATATAATAATGAAGTATTCATATGATTAAATATACACAACACTCATATAGAATTTAAAAATTTCCTTATTTGATGAACTCGTTAGCTCATTTTTATTATTAATATTATTTTCATTTTATAAAAATGAATATTATTAATGTTTAAGGACTTCATGCTTTACAACTCTGCCTATAGCGGAGTCATTGAACATTTCAAAATGAATGAAGCAACAACATACCATAGAACAAAAAAAAAAAAAAAATACAAAAACAACATGCAACTCAACTTCAATTCAATTTTGTGATTCAACAAAATCATATTCAAGAAAAACAAATATAAAGCTAATGAACTCTTTAATTCAAGCATTTCATTGAATACAACAGCGGCGGGGTCCGTCGTACGACAACATTGAGAACAACGAATGACTGGATAGCAAAAAGCACAGAACAAAAACTACAATAACAACAACAAAAAAAGGTAGACCAGAGCCAATAAATTCATAACAGTTGTAGTAATATGCAGTTGGTATGGTAGCCAAAAAGAATAGGAGTACGAAACTGAAATCATAAGTATGTACTAATTTATGTGTGAATGCATGCATTGGCTAAATGTAATCATTGCATTATATGGACATAGATACACGAGTATACACACAGTTGTATCTATGCAAAGTGTTGCGGTGAGTAATTTTCATTATGATTTTAGTAACAATTGGGCCAGAAAATTTCGGGTCGTAATAACAACTGATGTATCATCGCAATATCTTTTAATTAAATTTTTGAAAATTTTGAGTCCTGTTTATTTTAAAAGGTTTTTAAAAAAATCTCAATATTAATGCCAGAATTTTTAATATTTTTAATAATTAAAATATACTAGCAGATTCCAGCCCTCGAAATTAGAGTGCAAATTCTAGGAAATTTTATTTTTTCCATTAAATAAAGACCCTTAACATATCAATTATAGCCAATTCACAAATCAACACAAAAAAACAAACTCATTTTTATTGCAAACACATTAACAAATTTAATAAACACACACATAGCATTGTGTAATTTTATGTATGTGTTAGTAGCAACTTGAAATGCAATTTATTCAAAATAAAGGAAAAAATTTAAAAATATGTATATCTGCAAAACGGCTAAAAAGAAATATCTTTCAAATAATATACGTTTGGGAAAATCGGTAGAACAAAATATCGGTCACAAGAAATCGCCTAGCCTATTAATATTATAGATATACATATATATATTTTTTTTCCATCAATAATTTACAACCAAATTATATTTTAAAAGTATAAATTTTGGTTCCTTTTTTTAAGCCAACTTATGGTCTATAGGTTCATAATACAAGATCGCATTTTTATTTCGCTATTATTCTTCAACTATTTCATTACTAATATGTATACAAAAAAATGTGAACACTAAAAGTTCATATACTTGACACTTAGCGTAAAATAAAGTGAACTCTAACGAATTTACACTTGCTAGAAAAAGTATGCGTTCACCCAAAATTAAAACTTTCATACTACGAAAAAAAACATAAAAAAGTTAGAGTGTTAAATTTGGTTTGCCAAACGTTTGATACCACCCTCCACCTGGGTTTTTCGTTTACAATAACATTTCAACTTATTGCTCTATTTATGGCACATTTTAAAAAAAATTTTGGAGAATTAAATCAAACAACGAAACTGTAATGAACCACCGTATCTCATAACTTAACTGAGCTTAATATATTTGCATCATTTCGGTTATGTTTTTGTAGCTTTATATGCTAACTAGCAGATTCCAGCCCTCGAAAATCCAGTGCAAATTCTAGGAAATTTTATTTTTTCATTAAATAAAGACCCTAAAGGTATGGCAATCAATTATAGCCAATTCACAAGTCAACACAAAAAACAAACTCATTTTTATTACAAACACATTAACAAATTTAATAAACACACACATAGCATTGTATAATTTTATGTATGTGTTAGTAGCAAGTTTAAATTCAATTTACACAAAATAATGGAAAAAATTTAAAACTCTGTAAGTCTGCAAAACGGTTGAAAAGAAATACCTTTCAAATAATATATGTTTGGTCAAAATCGGAATAAAACGGTAGCACAAAACATCGGTCACAAGAAATCGCCTAGCCTATTAATATTATAGATTCTACGTAACAAGTAATTGGAGTCAATGTTGCCATGGAATAAACTGAGTAGAAAGGAAATGCTAAGCATTGTTCTACGACTTTTCAGTGTCGGTAACTTGATTGGAGCAAGTCTGGATTCATAAGAGGGTAAGACACGGGAGTTTCAACCAAGTCCACGAAGACAGAATTAAAGAAATTGTTTCTGGACAGATTCGACGAAATTTATATAACACGAATTCCATATTATAGAACCATATTCCAGGATGGGACGGACCAGGGATGTATATAGCTGTTTGGTTACATATGTATCAGAAAATTCTTTACTCCATCGCTTCAGAAATCCAAGAACGCCAGAAGCTTTGTTCATTGCTGAAGATATATGCGGACGAAAGTTAAATCTATGATCTAATAAAATGCCAAGATCTGACAATGTATCAACGGATTCCAATTCACTTTCATTCACAAAATAAGTAGTATGTGGATTATTACATCTGTAAAAGGACATATGCTTGCATTTTTTTATATTGAGCTCCATAAGGTTTACATTGCACCATCCACAAAAATTATTTAAAATGGATTGTAGCAAAAAATGTTGAAAGTAATTCTGAAGAGAGAAAAATAGTTTGACATCATCAGCGTATAAGAGAATTTTAGCGAGTTGAATAACAGAAGGGAGATCATTGATAAATAAAGTATAAAGTATTGGACCAAGATGACTTCCTTGTGGAACACCAGTAAACACTTCGATTTTTTAGAGACAGCGTTTCTAAATTCAACCCACTGAGATCTGTTCGTTAAATAACATTTGAACCAGAAAACTAAAGAATTACTGAAACCCATAGAATTCAGCTTGTATAATAACAAATCATGATTCACCTTATCAAAGGCTTTACTAAAGTCGGTGTAAATTACATCAGTTTGCATACGAGCTCTAAATCCGTCATTTATAATTGTAGAGAGTTCCAGAACGTTAGTGATTGTAGAACGAGATTTACGAAAGCCGTGTTGATATGGAGCAAGTATGGATGAAACTTGATGAGATAAAGAGTCTGTTATAATTTTTTCTAAAAGTTTGGGGATTGCACTCAATTTTGCGATGCCTCTGCAGTTAGACACATTGACTTTATTGCCTGATTTATATAAAGGGATGATATAAAATTCATTCCATAGAGATGGTAAATATCCTGTACGCAAGGTCTGATTAAAAAGTATTGTTTGTGGATGGGAGAGGGAGTCAGCACAGTGCTTAAGAATATTATTTGGTATTTCATTAGGACCAGGATCAAAAGAATTTTTCAGTGTTTTCATGTTACTCAAAACAGTGATGTTGTTAAGATAATTCACATTTATTATCGAAGAAGCTTTGGCAATTTCAAAAAGATATTGTACGGATTGATCAAAATTTTGTATTGAATATTGTTTAACTACAGCTTTCTTCAGTTCTCGCGAGAATCGGAGCTTGTCTAAATTCTAGCTCTGACTCCTGGTCATTTTTTGATAGGTTCGCCAATACTTGCTCCCCCGTAGTCTGAAATTAATGAATCTCCGATAAGTCTTGTTAATCAATTTCGAAAAATGAAAGCGTTGTCTCAACTTTTTTGTCACAGATGGAAAGAAGAATATTTAATGACGCAAAATAAGCGCTATAAATGGAAATATCTGGAACGCGATCTACAGAAAACGACTTAGTCGTTATCAAGCATGAAAATCTACCTCCGACATCGTGCCGTTTAGGTCGGGTCATAAAAGATTATCCGGGAAGTGACGGTCAAGTAAGGGTCGTGGATATTCGTACTGCTAATGGGGTTGTAAAACGACCAATAACCAAACTGACCATTTTGAACGAATAATTTACACTTTTTCTTCGATATTTTCTTTAAATTTTTTATTGTTTCATAGAAATATGGAATCTCTCCCTAACTTTTTTGATGATGCTCTGCTTGATTATGAGGATGGTATGGAGATTTCGGATCCTAAAACTTCTCCAGCAGCCGTTCCTAGTCCAGCAGTTACACCAACGACGACAAGCGTTCCAGTGGTAAATCCGCCATTAGAAGCAACGCCCGCTACTGAAACTGTCCATTCTGAGACAGTTGCATCATCTCCAGTTGTGGCGACAACGACAGCTGCGGAAGTCTCGGGTTCGAAGTCCTTGGCAACCTCGGCTCCGATTAAACCGCCATCTTCCCCGCTATCCAGACTCTGCGAACGATGTCACCCTTTCCGTTTCTGTCATTTGTTTCGGGATATGAGTTATGAGCGCCGCATTCGTATGGTGGTACTTTATCAATACTGCTCGAGATGTTTGGCCCATTCTCATATGGCCAAATCGTGCCCTAGCACGTCAAAGTGCCGGGTCTGCCAGGGTGACCACAATACTTTGTTCCATGTGAATTCAAGGTCACGTAGTTCTGACCACCAGAATCGTGCAAAACGTGAGTCTCGTCCATTGTCGTCCGCTTCTGAAGTTCGATCTTTGCCTTTACGTCATGTATTTAATTTGTCGCTTACGATTCAAGTTAAATTAAATATACCCGGAAAGTCCATTCCGATACGCGCAGTGCTCGACCCTTGCTGTAGTGCAAGTTATATTTGCGATCGTTGGTCCATCAGATACGGTTGCCAGTTTCAAAGATGGACAACAATCGGTTTTGTCGGTTAACGATTTCGTCAATATACGACTCGACCCTGAAAATTACGATCACCGCTAGAGTCACGAATATGTTAGGAATCAGAACTCCCTCCGAGTCAATTCCAGACGCGATAAGGGAGCATTTCGTTGGGTTCCAACTTGCGGATCCTACTTTTAATCATTCCGGGAGGGTTGCGTTAGGTTTAGGTCCAGAAATTAATCCACAGGTGATGAAAAATCGGATACAGGCGAGCCCGGGACTTCCAATGGCGCAATACACCATTTTTGGGTGGGTCATATCTGGCCCATCTTCATTGTAGAGTCCTTACTGGCTCAAATTGTAGAGTCCCTACTGGCTCAAATTGTAGAGTCCCTACTGGCTCATACTTCTTTTATAATCAATTTTCCATTGGGTATCCTACTGGCCTATGGAAAATTGTTACGTCGAGGTCCCTACTGGCCAACTTAACTTTAAGTGTTTTGAAAAAAAAAAATTTAATAAACTGTATTCAAGTTCACATTTTTAAACTTAACTATGCCTTATTTGAAGATATTTAAGTTATTTGTTTAAGTATTATTGTTGCAACATACCTTGATGTTGCAAGGTGGCCGGCAATGTTTAACTACAATTTAATATTTTCTTTGTACTTTTCCGCTTTTGAGTCAATTAGCCATTTCTGGGTTAATTCTGGGTTAAAATATTTTTTTTAACATCGTTAAAAGGAGTGTTTACATAGATTTTAATAATAAAACCGTTAACGGTACTTAGATATTGTTAGCCACCTTCTCTCTTTATTTTTTAAGTTATAAAATCAATCGTTTTGGTACCTTCGTACAATGCGTTCTACGCTACAAACACCATTTGTAAATTTTTAAAAAATGTAATACATCTTGTATATAAAAATAAAATAGAGATTTTATTTTCTTTTTATAAAAACCTTAAATTATATTGTGTTTTATTTTTATATCTTTTTGGCTACATACGCAAACAAATATGCAAAGAAATCATCAAAAACATTACTGATTGATAAATCAACATCGGCTGAAATTGATCCAAATTTCAAAGAATTAGGATATTCACGTGATCGACGTTTAGCATGTGCATAATTTTATGTATGTGTTAGTAGCAACTTTAAATGCAATTTACTCAAAATAAAGGAAAAAAAATTAAAAATCTGTAAAACTGGTGAACAGCTAAAAAATAAATACCTTTCAAATAATATACGATTGGTCAAAATAGGGATAAAACGGTAGAACAAAACATCATTCACAAGAAATCGCCTAGCCTATTAATATTATAGATATACTCGTATCTTTTGATAATGTAAGCTCTGTTATATTTGAAATTAAAGAATCTCTATCTGAAAGTTAAAAAAACTCAATTTGATGTTAAAATATATTACAGATGAAATTCAAAATAATCTATAATATTAAGAGGCTAGGCGATTTCTTGTAACCGATATTTTGTTCTACCGTTTTATCCCGATTTTGACAAAACGTATATTATTTGAAAGGTATTTCTTTTCAGCCGTTTTGCAGATTTACAGATTTTTAAATTTTTTCCTTTGTTTTAAGTAAATTGCATTTAAAGTTGCTACTAACACACACATAAAATTATACAATGCTATGTGTGTGTTTATTAAATTCGGTAATTTGTTTGTAATAAAAATGAGTTTGTTTTTTGTGTTGATTAGTGAATTGGCTATAATTGAGTAGCATATCTTTAGGGTCTTTATTTAATGAAAAAATAAAATTTCCTAGAATTTGCACTCGAATTTCGAGGGCTGGAATCTGCTAGTTTATTAAAATCTATACATATAAAATTCATTTTCTGTTTGTTTGTTTGTTTGACCGCTATACAAATTTTTATTTTTCAACGGATTTCTCTGGACTCTAGGAAACGTCGCCATGTTATTCTTACCGGCCACGCCTACTTTTGCGTCCACTTTTTGTATACAATTCATTTTCTGTTTTTTGGTATAATTGCTATACAAATTTTTATTTTTCAACAGATTTCTCTACGCACAATCTCTGTACTCCAGGCAAGGTCACCATATGATTCTTGCGGCCACGCCCACTTTCTATACAAAATCAATTTTCTGTTTTTTTTATATATGTTTGCTATAAAAATTTTTATTTTTCAACGGATTTCTCTAAAATTTGGTATGCACGATCTCTGTACTTCGAGAAAGTCGCCATATGATTCTTACCGGCCACGCCTACTTTCACGTCCACTTTTCGTATACAGTTCATTTTCTGTTTTTTGGTATATTTGTTCGCTATACAAATTTTTATTTTTCAATGGATTTCTCTGAAATTTGGTACACACAATCTCTGTATTACATGAAAGGTCGTCATATGATTCTTAACAGTTACAGTTACAGTATACAGTTCATTTTCTGTTTTTTGGTATATTTGTTCGATATACAAATTTTTATTTTTCAATGGATTTCTCTGAAATTTGGTACACACAATCTGTACTATAGGAAAGGTCATTCTTAACAGCCACGCCTACTTTTGCGCCTACTTTTATGTATATCAAATTTATTTTTTTTTCATTTTATTTGTTTCTTTGTTTGACTGCTATACAAACTTTTATTTTTCAACGGCTTTCTCTGAAATTTGGTAAACGTGATCTCTGTACTCCAGCGAAGGTCGGATTATATACCTTTCTGGCCACGCCTACCTTTACGCCCACTTTTTTATAAAACTCATTTTCTGTTTTTGGTACATTTGTTCGCTATACCAATTTGTATTTTTCAACGGATTTCTCTGAAATTTGTTACACACGGGAATAACTTCACAATTAACAAATTCCCCAAATTTAAAAAAAGGTCACCAAAAGAAATGAACAAATTCCCCATTTTTTTTAAAACGAAATAAAAAAATTAACTTACTCCCCAAATTCGTTCTTAAATTTTGACATATTTTTATTTAATGAATTTTGTTAAATATTTATTTAAGTGAAAATTTGCATTAAAATCTGTATTCTTTTCAATAGCATCAATAGTGGAACACAGCTCAGCTAAAATATCGGCAATTAAACTAAGTTGAAAACAACTGCGCGGCAGCACGGGTGTGGCTGCTAAACGCACGGACGCGGAACACAGCTTAGCTAAAATATCGTATGATCTGAAAAATTATTTTGGCGATTAAAATAATTTGACGACAACAACTGCACGGGTGTGGCTGCCAAACGCGCGGACGCGACGCGCTCGCGGAACACAGCTTAGTGAAAAGTCTTATGATAAATTTGATCTACGTATGTGCAATAACTACCAGTTGATCCAAATAGGCCACACATATGCTATAAACAGTTGCTTAAAGCAACTTCTATAAATTTGACGTCTCTGCTGAATGAATCAATTTTTAAAAGTTCTGATTCCTTTAATTTGCAAACGATTCCGTTATATTTGATGTTTGCAAAATAAATAAACTTCAAAAAAAACTTATGGCGGTTTCGCAGCTTATTTTTGATGTATTTTTTCCAAGGTTCAGAAAATACACACATGAAACACACAATGTTCTGTTCAAAAGCAGCCAACACATATCTTTATTTTCATATCAATTATGTGCGTTTCTAAATTTTCTACGTTGCCCAACACAACCATGACTGTGTTCGCTTTAATATTTCGTTATTTACACGAACATTTTTGTATCACATACTTTTTGTTTCAATCACACATAAAGCACACATTTTTGAGTGTTGCTTTATTTGAAGTTCATGTTCTGGTACGTGTACTGAAAAAAAAAACACAGAACATGTACAATAAACAGGTTCGAGTTCAGTTATATTTTAAACACGACTTAAAATATAACTGAACTCGAACCTGTTTATTGTACATGTTCTGTTTTTTCTTACTACACGAGCCACAACACGACTTAAAATATAACTGAACTCGGACCTGTTTATTGTACATGTTCTGTGTTTTTTTTTCAGTACACGTAACAGAACATGAACTTCAAATAAAGCAACACTCAAAAATGTGTGCTTTATTTGTGATTGAAACAAAAAGTATGTGATACAAAAATGTTCGTGTAAATAACGAAATATTAAAACGAACACAGTCATGGTTGTGTTGGGCACCGAAGAAAATTTAAAAACAAACATAATTGGTATGAAAATAAAAATATGTGTGTGTTGGTCTAAGTTATGTTTGTTTACATATATGTACGAGTTTTTTATTCAGTGTGTGTTTTTTTCTGAACTCTGATTTTTTCTGTAGCGTCTTATAAAAAAACTTCTAAATTAAAAAATCAAAATATTTTTGGTTGAAATAAAAAAATTAGTTTACTCCCCCAGTCCCATACAAATTTTTGGAGAGAAAGTTAATTTTTTTAGGAATTTGTTCATTGGGGACTAAGTACTCAGCGTCTGGTAAGCATAGTGAAACAATTTTTAAGTCAAAGGACTTTGGATCCCGGACAAGACCGAATAAAAACAGCTAGTTTAAAAATATAAATCGAAACTTATGTTTTATATTAATTTTTCTATTTAAAAACCAAAGAATTTATTAATAAGTATTTAATTTTACAATAAAAAGGTAATGAAATTGGAAAAAAATTTAGCATCTTTTTTTTTTTGCAATTTAGCATCTGTACAATTTCAAATTATGGCAAGACTAGTTCAAGTCTTCAAAAATATATTTTGTTAAAAATATCCATTGTATCGAAAACTAAGGGTGGTAGAAAAGAAGGCCCGCCAAACTATAACAACCCCTTGTAAATTGGGCGGTAACTAATTGTGGATTGCCACATCAAAAAATTACCCATAAAGTATGTTCATCATTTTTACACTGGCGACTAGGGCGCGTTACAAGTAACTAATTATTTCTTAGTCAACAACTTAAGCTACTTCTCGAATAAGTGACATTCAGCAACTTGAGTTTACACTGCCTTTAACCACTTAAATGGCGATTTTTTGATTTCATGCTTAACTAATAAATCCAAAAATTCTTTTAAAAAGATCATTGTCGTATTTAAAAAAAAAAATTGACCCATTTACAAATTGATCGATTGTCGTTAAAGAACAAAACAAATGCAAAACTGTTGCTATAAAAATTCATACAATCCCATAAACATTAAATATCCCGCATGATTTCTTGCTGACCATTATACTTATGTCACACTCCTTTCTCCAAAAAATGTCATTGTTTACATTTAAATATTCTACAAATGTCTGTGAGCTGACTTGGGCTATTTAATTTTTATATTTGCCCCAACAAAAACTAAATAGAAATAACTAAAACAACAACAAAAACGATGACCTAAAAAACAACAAAAATCAACATATAAAAAATACATTTAATAGTAAAAAAAAATGTTTTGAAAAAAAAATAACACTAAAACTATTCATGGGATTTGGTGTATAAATGTTTGAGTTGGAAGCTGGAGAATCCCAATATTACGACAGAGCAGAGTTTTATTCACTATTTAAAAATGATAAAAGTAACAAGTAAGACCATAAGTTATTGGTTTAGACCGACCTAACGATAAACTACACATTCAAGGCTTGGCTAAATTTTCTTTACAAGGAACTACTAGTCATTACTGGCGTGCGAGCTTGGAAATAAAAATTTGAATTTTCATTGGCCGTATAAAGCATTTAAATACCTCCCACACACTTACAAATATTGCTTGACCCTATTTTTTTCTCATATTCTTTAAAAAACATAATTTTTCAAGCAATTATATAATTTATTAGGCTAAATAGAGTGTAGGGCATTGAGAAGAATATAAAACCAACAAAATTATTTGAATTCTTGGGTGTGTTGAGTTGTTTATAAATGAATCTGCGCGTGTTTTGTTTTTGTTTTTTTTTCTTGTTGTCTTTGCTTTTCCATGTCAAATATGTATGTATGTTAGTATCCGAGAAGCATGTTACCATCGTATTGTTGTTGTTCTTCATCTGTTTGTTGTGCTGGTTGCTGCTGTTATTGCTGCTGATGTTCTCTATTCCAAGCCACCATGCCCAACAACTATCAACTGACAAACAAACGAATCAACCATCCATTCATTGTTGTATTTTTATTACAATATTGACCTAGATTTTTGAATTTCTGTTGTATCGGGCTGTGCATGTGTATGTGTGTGTGTATGTGCGTTTGTAAATAGGTGTATGTATGTATGCATTTAAAACCTATAAACATATGTATCTTTATTATACATCGTAGTAAGTAAATATTCTTTCTTATGTAAGTTTTGTTGTTGTTGTTTTTATGTTGGTTGATTTTAAGTTATTGTTGTGGCTCAATGTTGTTATTGTTGTTGGATGTACACATTTTTAAATCTTTTACGCTTTAGTCTACTTCATGTTCGATTCAAAATATTATGTATAATAACAATAAGAAGAAGAATAATACCACACCACATCGCTTTTAAGATTCAAGTATGATATTTCCGAGGTAATTGCTGCTCAGTAACTAACTGAAACACTACTCCCTCATAGAACAGGGCTTCGATATACGGCTACGTAAGGTTAGGTTGGAAAGAGGATTTATCTATAATTAAATAATCGCTTTACCCCACTCGGAGATTGTTAACAGGTCATGACACACTCAATCAAGACTTGTTAACAATCTCGGAGTGGGGTAAAGCGAATAGGGTTGATTTTAATGCGCTGAAGACTCATGGAATTAACAATGTCATATATATGGGTGGTATATGTATTGAGGAATCGGATACTTTTGATATTCTAGGCATGAGAATTCAATGTGATGTTCGTTGGAACGAGCATGTTTTTCAAATGCCGAAAGAAACATTCAAGTGTCTTGGTTTTCTAAAACGGTGTAAAAATTACTTCACTCCTTTTGATCTCCTTAAAATCTATACCACTTACATCCGACCGAAAATGGAATACAACTCCCATATATGGGCAGGAGCCTCAAAGTATATTTTGGAGCTACTGGACCGTGTACAAAGGAGGGCGTTGGCGCTCATCAATGATAGTAGGGTATCCAACTCTATTGATTCATTGGAACACCGTCGGAATGTGGGTTGTGTAGCAGTGTTCTATAGATATTACCATGGGAAATGTTCTTCTGAGATTAGCGAACTTATTCCACATGCCCGAGTTTCGGTTCGCTCTACCAGCTTCTTTAGTAGATCACATCCGTTAGTAGTCTATTGTCCAGTTGACCGCATTACAGAGACAATTCGTTTATCAATCGAACTAGCCGCATGTGGAATAAACTCCCCGCAGAGGTCTTCCCTGACAGTTATAATCTAATAAAATTTAAGTCAAATATCCACAAACAGTACTCCTTCCTCCATCCCACAACCTATTTTCTTGAAATATGCACAATGCACTGCATTTGTAGGGGGCATTCCCTGAGTGTTGGTTAATAAAATAAAAAAATCATGGAAGTCTCATATCCGGAAACAACATATCTGCACATAAGCGATAGAGTCGGCTTGTAGCGTTCTCTAAATTGGTCACATTCCTGTTCCATACTTTGTTCTAGGAATTCGTTGTCGATAACGTAGTTTCGAAGTATTTAAGAGGATATCTTCTCCAATTCAATGAAAATGAGGTCAGAGTCGAAAACCAATATCTGCAAAGGCCGGACAACTACAAATATTCAGTTCCATTTGTCCTCTTCACAGCGAGCCAAGTTGTAATCATTAAACGTACTGGCTTGCCAGTGCCGTTATACCACAAATACAAATACAAAGTTGAATTGATGGTAATTGATGGAACACTTTACGAACGTGGCATTAGAGGCTCTCGCATCTGTTGTGCAGAGGAGATTGCTGTGTGTGGCTTAGTAGGGAGTGTTTGTGGTGTAATGGAGAGCTGGTATGCTTAGGTTGGTTAAAGCCGAGCTGGTATGCGTTGCTGGGAAGAGGCATGTGTTGAAAATGAGTCGTAAGAAAAGTCGGATGCAAGAAGGTCGGATGGTAGCATGTGTTGGAGTCTTTGATGATACAAAAGTACGTGAGAGAGGTGTCAGAAAATTGTGTTTAAGTTAGCAATGTCAATGTCGGAATCTTTAATGAATCTTCAAGAGTATCTCATTGGGAACGGCCCTTCGGGGAGTTTAGCAGTGCCTATATCGCGGGCAGAACACAGATCGATGTGGAGGTGCATTCACCCAGGTGTTGATGCCTCTATAGCAAAAGGGTTTTAGGTAGGCCCGACACAATAACAAAGTGTGGAGAGTACGCCAAGTACATCTCTCCAGCTTGTAACCGTTTATGGTGGGGCGTAGGCGGGACGCATAATATCTATCCCAGTGCTCAAACACCGTGCGGTTAAGTCAACAAGACAGGCATGCACGTAAAACTCATAGAGACTTCTGTCCTCTCCACAGGCTCTACAGATTCCACTTTCTGGCCGATCCCTGCAGTATAGCCGAGCCTTCAGTCCAAAGTGTTCGGTTTGTTTATCCATAAAGATTCAGAATCTCCTTAATCTCTGTCCTGTTTCGGTTTGTTCATAAAAATTTCCAATTCTCGTCCAGTTTACAAGTTTCATCCTAAGAAAAGGTGTGAACATAATCAAAATGACTTCCTCTACTTCTACCTAGCCAGTTCATCAGCGCTATCGTTAGCGCTTACTCTACAATATACTGAACCTGAAACAATACCAAAATAAGCGCCTCAAGAGAAACTGGTAATTTCAGCCTTGCATTAACTGCTACTGTTAATCTTGAAAAGATGACTATACTTCAATTTAACAACACCGTGACTCTTTGAACTTTCCTCGTACTTAAAAAAATTTTTTGACCAAGCTGCATCATTCAGTTTTTGTTCCACAGCCATTGAAAGCAGACAACCTCGAGAATTTTTGAATGAATGGAAAACAGTAAATTTTGAGTGCTCATAAAACATTATTATTTTCTGCGGAAAAAATCATCACAGAAGCCGAGAAAGCCTTGATAAATACTAATACTAATAAGTACTACTGAATTTAGTTATGGTTTTACCAGCACCCAAAAGAGGTCACCACAGCAGAAAAAGTGGATAAAATTCATGGAATGAAATTGGTCGATCAGAGAATGAAAGTGAGTGTGGTAGCCGAGGCTATAGGCCTCTCAACTAAGTGGGTAAATCACATTTTACTTGTTTATTTGGAGATGAAAAAGAAATCCGCACGATTGCTGACTCTCGACCATAAGCGCCACCATGTGATTGAATCCGAATGAATTTCTGCAAAGTTTCGTAATCTTGGACGAAACTTGAATCTATCACAATACACCAGACACCAAGGAACTTTTCTGGGTGAACGTACACTAAAGTTGCTCAAGGTAGGGCGGCCAACTAGCACGGTCATGACGGCGTTTTTTTGGGATGCATGCGATGTTGTTCACATTGATTAAGCGCCCCGGTAGGTGAGTAGATAGCGTGCTCGCCTATCATGCGGGGGTCGTGGGTTCGATTCCCACCAGAGGCTTTGGTCTGTCGCTGCAAAAAAAAAAAAACTAGCCAAATTAGAATCTGCAGACAAGCCACTCGGCTTCGCGGAACTAGGCTTAAAAAAAAGGGGGTAAAACGATCAATGGAGAATATTATTCACCGCTGTTGGACAGATTCGATCTTTATTTGCAGCAAAAACAAAAGCATTTGGCAAAGAAAAAAGTGCTCTTTCAACAATGCACTGGCACACACGTGTGCAGTTGCCATGGCAATAGTCCATATATTGGGCTCCATCCAGTATATTTTGCAGATTTAACCCGCAGCTACTATTTTCTTTTTCCAAATCTGAAAAAACGCCTATTTTTTGAGGATATTGAGAAAACCTCTTAAATGAATGGTATATAAAATTTAAAAAATGCTGGACTAAATGTATCGAGGTAAAAATAGACTGTGTTGAAGAATGAAATACGTTTATGTCGAATAAAATTTGGTAAGAAAGATTATTTTTTAACCACATTTTATTATGATAATTACATTAATTTCACCGCCAGACATGTACCACAGCCATTCTGGGGGTGAGAAATTCCAAGTCAGAGTGGAAGTACTAGGCCAGTGTACTAAAACAGCCAAAGGGTTTGTCTTTTATATTTTTCCTCACCTTTATGTTTGGTTTCTTAGGTTTTGCTCTATAACTCGCATTTCATTTGGCCTGAGAACGCCAAGTATTTTCACCCTGACTTGGAATGATAGTTTTACAGTGTTATTTAAAAAAGTAATTCGAAATTGATATATTTAAAATAACGACAGTTTAAACAGTTTAGTGGTCTATAAAACAAAGATGTACATAGGTCTCTCTGAGGTCAGTTCAGAACGAAGTATTAGAGTTTTCTAGAAGTCTCTAAAAATCCACAATCCCATTCATAGATCTTAGAAACCCCCATCACTTGTAGCTAAACAGATCTCTTTGAGACGCCTTCGTAAATTTTTATTAAGGCTTGAGCTTTTAATCGTTTGACTTTTAAAATTGAATGCACGAGTGGCGGTAATATTACAAAACCTAAAGTGTTTTACCAGGCATGGGTGTATGCAATAAATAGTATTTCTTTGTTAAGGTTACATGTCTTCAAAACGAAGAGAACTAACAATCAATCAAATACACACAAGAATAGAACTAGATAAAGAACATCAATAACATCATCACATCGTGAGTAGTAATCATTTGCAACATCTTCATTTTAATGATTATCGACATTATGATTATCAGCAACAGCAGCACACTTGCATTGCCATTCAACAAACATTAACTGATATTAATGGCGTTTTTTAAAAATCAATAACAATCATGCATGCTGCTGTTGTGGCATTATTTGTAGTTGTTGCTATTGCTTTTAATGTTGTTACCTTCATAATTTGTAGCACAATGTTCTGTGTTTGACTTAAGTGTTCATTAGTACGTGTTACGTGTGCTACTACAGTGATGGGCACCAGTTAATGACCGAAGTGTCTTTTTTTGTTTGGATTAAATAATTTGATTTACAGTATTACTTGCAAGGATTTCAGAGAATGTCTGTTCGAAGTGAAAATCAGTTTAAAATATTTGATCCAATATGACACTGGAAAGAGAAATGATAAGAAGGATGATTACTTTAGCTATCTTTATCTTTTATGGGCACATTCATCCGCCACAGAACCATGCCTTCAAACGGGCATGTCAAGCGTACGAAGTTAAAAGGCCATTCATACTTTAGAAGTTAATTTGAACCGGTTCTGAGTTCTCAAGCAGTGACTGCAAAATTTCATAAAAAGTAAACAACAAAAACTAAAATGAAATTAGTTTATTTGTTTAATTCAATTTAACTTCTTGAAAAACGACCTTAGAAAACAGAACTCAGTTAGGCTTTTTGCAGAAAATCGCTGCGACCGAAGACGTACTTCATTTTTTCATTATTTCTTATATATGTACCATCAGGAAAATGTATAGGGGTAAGAGGAAAGAGGGAACAGTATTTGTGAATATTTGACTTCAATTTTTCTCTATTATAAGTGACAGGAAAAACCTCAGCGGGAAGTTTATTCCACATGCGGATTGTACGGGTAATAAATGGATGAGATCTACTAAATAAGCGGGTGGTGCGAACATGAACATGACCTCTAGGGATGAGTTCACTCACCTCATTAGAACACTTCCCAGTGTAATATCTATAATACCATGTAACATAACCAACGATGCTCCAATGTGTCAATAGAATTGGTATCCCTACTGTTAATAACGAGCATCATTGCCCTCCTTTGTACACGGTCCAGTAGCTTCAAGTTAGACTTTGTAGGTCCTGCCCATATATGGGAGTTGTATTCCATTTTCGGTCGAATGCAAGTGGTATAGATTTCAAGGAGATCAGAAGGATTGAAGCAATTTTTACACCGTTTTAGAAGGCCAAGACACTGAAAGCTTCTTTCAACAATTAAAAACTTCTACACCACTAATGGATACAGACGACATTAATGACTCCATGGTCTGTCTATAGATCAATAAACAACATTGGGTTTTACGAGCCATAAAATCGACCTTATTCACTCCTTATACAGAGGCTGTCAAAAGATCTTGATTGAGTGTGTCATATATATAGTTGCTCATGCGCCTAATCTCCCTAAGGCTTTTGTTCGAATGAATATGAATGACAAATATTGGTGTCATCTGCGAAAGAGTAGATGGAATTGGAAGTTGGACATATGTCATTAAGAATAATAAGAAAAAGAAAGAACAAAGCTTTGCGGTACCTCTGCGTTTGACTGAAACTCTTTCAATCCGACCCTATCTAAAGCAACACGTATAATGCCATCTCTAAGAAAACTCGATATAAATCGAGAAAAATCATTACCAAAACCAAAAGCAATTAGTTTTGATGAGAGTGTGCTGTACCTCACCCGATCGAGTCTTGGAAATATCCTTTACTTCACCGAATTGGTGAATGGACTGACTGAAACGTTCCGCAGAGCAAACTGCAATTGGGCGTTAATTTTCAGGGTTGTTAGCTGCACCTTTTTTGGGATTAGCTGGACATGACATTCTTACAACACGAGGGAAATGTACTCATACGGTACGAATCGTTAAAAAGGATTGGCAAAAGCGATAGCGTCGAAGAACATTATTTCAGAACTAGAGCTGATAAGCCATCAGGCGACACAAGCTCAAAAGAATACTTTGGGCATAGTACCTCCTTCAAGTTCGGGCAGCGGTTGATGGCTTTCCGGCAAGAAAGAACTGCTTGCGAATTGTTGCGAAAAACATTTGACCTAGATTCATCTTTTATTATACCGATCGAATAAGAATAACTAACTGATTCGATTTAACGATGTCCGTCCGTCCGTCCGTCTGTGTGTCCATGTAAACCTTGTAATCAAACTGCAGGTCGCAAATATGAATATATTTTGATGAAATTCGGTATATAAGCTTTTATCGGCCATTGGTGAGAATCGGTCCATGTTCAGACCTAGCCCCCATACAAATGACCCCTATAAAATCGACATAAATTGCCATAATAGCCAAATTGTCATATAGATCTTACTCAAATTGGGTTTGTATGCGTTTATTACATCCATTAATGAGTAGTCCGAAAATGATCCCTATGGGACAGCTCTTAGTCATAGGCCCCATATAGAGCTGCTTCCCGATCTTCACTTAAATCTGTCAAAAAACGAAAATATTGCGCTGATTCTTCTCAAATTTTGTTTGTATATATTTTTGCAAAATACAAGAGACTTTACCCAACATAGTCAGGATCGGTCCATTTTTGGGCCTAGTCCCCATATAGATATAGCATCCGATATGAACTTTTTCATATCTGAAGCCAAAAAAATTAATAAAAATCCCACTCAAATTTGATTTATGCTTATTTTCTATGTCCAGTTAGTTGGATCTATGCCGATAAAAATCGATCGTTGAATTTAGCACAACGAGCTTTTTCACATATAAATATAAGATGTTTCGTGACTTTTTTTGAAGCACTTCGAAGTTCGGAGTATGAAAAGAACCCAGAAATGGTAGTGTAATCCGAGTTGCCGAGAGGTGCATTCATTTTTACTGCCTTCTTGTCAGGGTGCAAAGTATCGAGAGTATTGTGAAATTTACCTGTAACACAGGCATTATGTGTCGGCTGATTCACTAGTCACTTAGATGATTATTCACGGCAAAAAGTTCAATGTGTCAGACCACGGAAGTTGTATGACTCGAATAACGAAGCCAGGAAGAATTGTGAACATTAAAATCACCAGCAACTACGATTTCATTGTTGGATTCTTGCTTGGACTCTGAAAGGGATCAAACCTATTGAGGCAGAGAGCCGCATCCATATTTGAGCTTTTATAAAGAAACCCGAAACTATTGATTTGTGCACTGATATCGAATTTAACGAAAAGACGGTTAAATTCTTCATCATTTTAATTCTTCTTACACTGGTACACAATGTCATTGCGAACATAAACTCCAAGGACCCTGAGGAAAGTAAAACTAAAAGTAGTTGATAACCAGATATGAAAATCCTGTAGTTCATCAGCATTCAAAATTTCCTGGGTCTCACTTAAGGCGAAAACAGCCGGCCGTTGGAAACGAATGTGAGCATATACTGCGAAAAAAATTTGTCCTCAGTCCACATATGTTGCAGAAGTCTATTTTGAACTTACCAGTCATCACAAATTAAGAAATTAGTTTAGTTTTAAGATTGTAGTGGTTCAACGTTTCAAATGTTGATAAATAAAAATTCTCGAGCTCGAGGTCCGTTTTAGTTATAAAAATATTTTTATTTATTTTCCAATATTTCGACATTCTTCGAATGTCATCATCGGGCAATATATATAATGTTTACATAAAAACTATTAACACTGCACTGTTGACATCTCGTCCTCTTTGCACTATTAGTGCACTATTAGTGCACTATTAGTGTCATCATCGGGAAATATATATAATGTTTACATAAAAACTATTAACACTGCACTGTTGACATCTCGTCCTCTTTGCACTATTAGTGCACTATTAGTGCAATAATAGAGGACGACATGTCAACAATGCAGCGTTAATAGTTTTTATGTAAACATTATATATATTCCCCGATGATGGCATTCGAAGAATGTCGAAATATTGGAAAATATCGAGCTCGAGAATTTTTATTTAAAAATCAGTTTTGGCTGTAACTCAGCAGTGGTTTGCTCGAATGCATGATTGTTTATGTGACATTAAGTTGTGTTGAATTATATATTCATTCATTTGAGAAAGTATTATCTTTTCAAAAACTTTTGACAAATAACATGAATTTGGAATTGGTATTATCTATAGTATTAATAGGCTAGGCGATTCCTTGTGACCGATGTTTTGTTCTAACGTTTTATCCCGATTTTGGCAAAACGTATATTTTTGGAAAGGTATTTCTTTTTAGGTGTTCACCAGACTTACAGATTTTTAAATTTTTGCCATTATTTTGAGTAAATTATATTAAGAGTTGCTACTAATACGTTCATAAAACTATGTATGAAATATGTTAATGTGTTTGTAGGTTTCCTTTCTTCATTCACAATAATAATAAACCAAAAAAGTGTTGGTTTGTGAATTGGCTAATTTGAAAAAAAGTCTAGAATTTGCACCCGAATTTCGAGCGCTGGCATCAGCTAGTATTAATAAATTTCGGATGTACATTATCATAGTCTACAGAGTTTGACTTTAGCATAGAAAGACATTTTGTAATATCATGTTGGTTATTTATTGCATTTAAATTCAAATGTAATTTCCTCGACAACATTTTTAGTATTTCGCGTATTATGTCGTATACTACTTATGATCCACTTCTACCGAAGGTAGATCCGTAAGTTTTAAATTGAATTCAGTACCGTCTATTGAACAGCTATTTTTGCTGCATCCTCCAATGTCAATATCTCTAATTGTGTTCCACAATTGTTTGAAGTTAATAGCGGAATTAAATTCCCTAAAAAAGAAATTGCTTCAGAAGTTATAATTTTCTTGTTCTAGACAAGACGATAAAACACTGAGAATACTGATGTGTTGTGGCAACACAATATGTGGCATATTATTTAGTTGCAGTACCTGAATTATTAATTTACCACAATACAACATATATTTTGATATCTAAATTTAAGTTCCCCTAACAAAAATATACCAGTTAATGCAATCAAATGTTGGCATTCGCAACAATCGGACTTTTGTCTTAATTTTTTTTTTGTTGTTGCCTGTTGAAAGTTGACTTTAGGCCGCTGTTTGTTACAAATGCCCATTATTGTATTATTGCTGTATTTCTCTTATTACTTGAGTTTATTTTATTTTTTTTTTATTTTTTTTTTATTGCATTTACAACAATTCGTTCTGTTCTGTTTGTTATTTATAAATGAATTTGAGTTGTGTTGTTTTCTAGTTGTTCTTTGTTTTTTTGTAATTTACGAATATTATTGGTGGGTTTGCGGTTTCAATTTCTGTATGCTGCTTTTGTGTTTAAATAGTTTTTATTTTATTTTTTGCTTCGTAGTGTGTCTGTTCAAATGCCAACGACATTTGACTGGAGGTCGCTTTTGTAAACAATATAAAAGGTGCTGTCATAATTTCATGTCATTATATCTCAACTTAAAATCATGTCATGATAATAATTTAATAGCAAATGTTTTAAATGAACTGGACACAAATTAGTTATGAAAGCATTAGCTATAACTTTTATAGGCCATGAAACATAATTGAGTTTATTTGAAGGAACTATGAAGGGAAATTTATGGAGCAGCTTTAAAAATAAGAGGTTTTCATAAAGGAAATTCTTAACTGCAATAAGTTATTAATGAAGTAGAATTACGAAAAAGTTAACCCAGGGTTTATAAACTTTTTCGAACGATGGATATGAAAAGTTTTTAGAAATGTTTCTAAAAATGAAAAAAACATCGGAATTCGAAAATAAAATCATGCAGACTGTCAATTTAATAACATAATCTTTTTACATGATGCGACTTTTTCATAACACTTGACTTTTTGACAGGTCGTATTACAAAGTGTGATAGTGTAAACTGATCTTATGTTCTCAAGGTATAAATATATCATACCGATCGACTCAAAATCACTTTCTGAGTCGATTTCGCGATGTCCGTCCGTCCGTCTGTGTGTCCATGTAAACCTTGTAATCAAACTACAGGTCGCAGAATATATTTCCATGAAATTTAGTATATAAAAGCCATATGATGAACGCTATTGAAACTGTTGAAAAACGGTTCATGTTCAGACTTAGTCCCCATACAAATGACCCCTATGAAACCGACTTAAATTGCCATATTATTCAAATTATCATATAGATCTCGGCTAAATTGGGGTTGTGTATGTATATTACATCCATTTATCAGTAGCACAAAAATAAAGCCTATAGGAAAATTCTTAGTCAGACAATTTTTTTTTCTTATGCATTTATTTATATAGTGAACTAACAACAATTACACTGTGGAACAAATTCAGGTTAGCAAAAGTTAGGTCGATTCTGAGAGTGAGGGTTGAAAATAGAGGCTATATTAGAAGACCCGTATCGCGGCGTTTGTTTATGTTAGTTCGAATTTTTTTTTAATCGACCTTCGAACTTTGCAGTCATATGCCGATTTTCAGCATATTGTTTATATGGTTTTTTGGCTATAACTCGTCTACTAATCGATATTTTTACAATCTGTAAATGAGTCGTCAAGATTTTGACCAAGTTCTGACAGACCGAGAATTAAATACATGGCTCGCATTGAAAGCAGTCATTAAAGGACTTTTGGGTAAAGAACGCAAAGACAACTACAGGCAATCTGTTGCAAACATGTTGGCAGCTTTCGATGCAATTGGGGTTAATATGTCGTATGAAATTCATCTCTTGCATCAGCATCTTGATCAACTCGCTCAACAGTTGCCAACTGAATCTGATGATAAGGCGAACGTTATCACCAAACTGCGCTTCCATTTGAAATAAGGTAACTATAGAGTGTGCATATTTTGAATTCCTCGATTTTTCTAATATCTTTGTCAGAGTGCACAATTTAAACATGTTAACGATTGAAAACTATTTTCGTTTCAGGTACAGAGGAAAGAAATCTCCGGATGCAATACTCGCTGAAATTTGTTGGTGGTATAAAAACACCTTTGAAGAAGAGGAAGACGAGGAAAAAGAGGAAGAAGGGGAGGACATAGATGAAATTCCAGAATATTTATTGGACGAAATTATCAACTTTTCTGATGATGATGACGATGACCAAGATATTAGAGAGCAGTGATGTTGATCCACAACCGCCTGCTAAATGGCAACTGACCAAATCATTAAACTAATTTATTTAATTTTTTAACTTAAAACTTTTCATAACTAACATTTCAAAATAATAAAAAAAATATCATAAAATAGATTAACTTTAGAAAAAAATAACAAAACTTAAAAGAATTAAATTTTACTAGCAGATTCCAGCCCTCGAAATTCGAGTGCAAATTCTAGATAATTTAATTTTTTCATTAAATAAAGAACCTAAAAATATGCCAATCAATTATAGCCAATTCACAAATCAACACAAAAAACAAACTCATTTTTATTAGAAACACAATAACAAATTTAATAAACACACACATAGCACTATATAATGTTATGTATGCGTTAGTAGCAACTTTAAATGCAATTTACTTATGTAAAACAAAGGAAAAAATTTAAAAATCTGTATATCTGCAAAACGGCTAAAAAGAAATACCTTTCAAATAATATACCCTTGGTCAAAATTGGGATAAAACGGTAGAACAAAAGATCAGTCACAAGAAATCGCCTAGCCTATTAATATTATAGATGCTGTTAAAAAACATTGAATAATATCCATTGATATTTTCTGCCGCTCTGAATTAACTGCCTCTGTCTTGTTTGTGTAATTAAGTATCCTTATTTTTTACGATCTAAAATTTCCCACAGATTTTCTATGGGATTGAGACATATGTAGTGGTTAAACCGGCCATTCCAAAATATAAACTGCATTTGATTGTAGGAATTCGGTTACAACTTTAGCGGTATGTTTTGGTTGATTGTTGGAACTTCCAGACCAGTGCATGTTTTCTTCCGCGTATGCCTGTATCCAATTCTAAGAGTAGGACTTGGCCTGCAATGCCAAGCACCATACCATAAGATTACCACCGTAAAACTTAACAATTTTATTTGTATAATTTGGGTATAAACTTTTTCCCTTTGGTCGTCATACGTCAAACGTTCTTCCATCATGACCCCGTAAATTAAACTTAGACTCATCCGAAAAGAGAGCAATATTTCAATTCCGTCTGGACCAGTTCGTGTGTCCTTTAGCAAGATTTATGTCAGCCAGACGATTTTTCTTTAATATGAGCGGTTTCTTCACAAGATGATAACAGGCAAGATCAGCCTCAATTGATCGTCGGGAAATAGTTCGAGCACGTATTTTAGTTTCATTTTTTAAACTCTCTTATTATTAATTTATCCTGTCTTTCAATCGTTTTACGGGGCCTGCCTCTTTCACCATATTTCCTGATAATTGTTAAAATTATGGATTTATTTATACAATATTTCTCACAAGACCGCCACAAAAATAATCTACTATTCTGGTTTTTAACGCTTCACAAAACTTTATTCTTGCCATTGTTTTATACCAATGATTCCCAAGTGGTGGTCCGCGGACCCCCAGGGTTCCGTGGAGGCCCTCCAGGGGGTCCGCGAACTGTTCTTGTAAAATTAACTTTTAAAGCGATATATAAAAAAAAAAGAAATTAACAGCACTCTTGATAAAGATACCCAACCCATTAAAATAAATTTACAAAATAATTAATTTCATAAAATTATGATAAAAAATGTATTTGTAAAATTTAAATATTTGTTTTTTAAGCATATAAGTAATTTAAATAAAATACTACAATTCTTGCAATGAAAAGAGCTTTTGATAATTGTGTTCTAAAATTGATAACGTACCTTTCGATCAACACTGATAGCACATATACCATGTTTACCATCACTATATAAATCAGCTGATTTTGTTTCTATTTTCATTTCATATTTATTGTCGTTAGTCGTGCGTGTGTTTTTTAACTAGTAATAAAATCCAAAATATGTCAAAAAAAAGAATATATGGCGAAAGTTATATGAATTTCGGATTTACATTGGAAAAAAATAACGATATTGTAATGCCTCAGTGTGTAATTTGCTTCAAAATCATTTCCAATGATGCTATGAAACCAGCAAAATTAGAGAGGCATCTAATTACAAACCACCCACAATTTAAAGATAAAAATGCAGATTTTTTTGCTTCTAAAATCAGATCACTCAATAAAGTAAGATTGGATTCCACAGGTGATTTAAATGTTGAACAGGAAAGGGCTATGGAAGCTTCCTATAAAATAGCAATGCTAATTGCTAAAAACAAAAAGCCACACACAATTGGAGAAGACTTGATCAAACCTTGTATTGCCGCAGTTGGTAACGAAATGCTTGATACAGCCAATAGAGATAAGCTGATGAAAGTAGCTCTGTCAAATAATACTGTCAAAGGAAGAATTAATGATATGGCACAAAATATTAAAGAGTAGTTATTAAAAAAAATTAAGAATTCACCATTTATTGCTCTTCAGTGTGATGAAACTACAGATGTTTCTTATTCAAGCCAACTTTTATTTTATTGCAGAAAAAGAATTTTGTGAAGAACTTTTATTTATGAAAGTGCTGCCTACAACATCAAAAGGAACTGATATTTTTCAAACCCTTTCTGATTTTCCAATGGAAAACAATATTCCCTGGCAATATGCACTGATGGTACACAGTCAATGATGGGTTCTCGATCTGGGTTTTTAAAATTAGCCAAAGATATGAATAAAGATATGATTGTGTCACACTGCATAATTCATAGACAATCACTTGCTGCTAAAACCCTTCCAGATGAACTGAAAAGTGCTCTGCAGACTGCAATAGATGTCGTTAATTTTGTTAAGACCAGTGCATTGAGAACTAGAATTTTTGGAGTGCTATGTCAAGATCTCAATGCATAACAAACAAAATTATTTTTCCACACAGAAGTGCGTTGGCTTTCAAAAGGAAATATGCTGAAAAGGTTGTTTGAATTAAAGACTGAGGTTGAAGTTTTTCTTTTGAAAGAAAAAAGTAGCAATCTTTATGAAAGATTTACGGATGCAACATTTATTTTTTATTTCGCATACATTACTGATTTTTTTGAAGCATTAAACAACCTTAACTTAAGATTACAAGGCAATCAAATTAATATTTTTATGGCACTTGATTCAATTAATGCGTTTATGTCTAAAATTTTTCTGTGGAAAAGTCGTCTTCAAACATCTACGCCGAAATATTTATCTTTTCCGCTTCTTAATGATATCATGGATTCTTGCGATATCCAAAATATAAATTTAAAAAGTATAATTACAAAACATTTGGATACGCTGCATGATGAATTCACCAGATATTTTCCAGAGTTCCAAACGGAATCTTGGCAAATTGATTTACTTCGCAATCCTTTTAATGTGACTATTGGTGACATACCCGATGCCTTTCAAGAGGAATTAATAGAGCTAAAGTGCAACTCATGTGCTAAAAATTACTTTGGTTCTATGGAAATAGAGACATTCTGACTGAAATATTACAAAGTGTATCCGCATGTTGGATCTGAATCATTGAAACTTTTAATTCAGTTTTCAACAATATATTTATGTGAAACCAGCTTTTCTGCCCTTTTATGCATTAAAAATAAGTACCGCTCACGTTTGAATGTTGAAAGCACTTTTAGATGTGGGGTATTTAAAATATCTCCAAACATTACAGACCTTGTCAAGCCAAAGAATTGTATCAGACTTTAAAAATATGAAACTCATTATACGGTATTTTAAATAATATTTTATTTTTAATAGACTTTTATGCTTGTGTTAGTTAAAAATGTATTTTGTGTTTCAAAAAAATTTTGAAGTGATATTTTATGTTTCAACTGATTACAAACGTGATCTCATGTATTTATTATTTTAGTTATTATTTCTATATCGATGGCTTAACATAAAAAGGCCCTAACTCGATTTTTTTTACTTGACAGGAGAAGGAAAAGACTTAATAAAATCCGTAAAATTTTAGATACAAAAATGTTTTAATGCAATTTTTAATAAAAAGAGGCAACACATTTTTGGAAATTGTATAAATTTTTTTTGTATCTAAAATTTTACGGATTTTAATAAGTTTTTTCCTTCTCCTGTCAAGTAACAAAAAAACGAGTTAGGGCCTTTTTATATTAAGCCATCGGTATATTTTAATTTTTATTTAGTATTCCTAAAATGGGATAAATCCATTTATTTTGAAATGTTTTGTTCCTTTTTGAATAAGTGCCTTTTTGAACTTTAAAAGTTTCTGATATTTTTATTTAATTTTGAATTATAAATCTTTTTTATTTATTAATTTAAACAGATTTTTTTTTTAAAACATTTTTTAAATTTTTTTTATTTAGTTTTTAACGTTTTTTTTTTAATAATAAACTTTTTTTTTTCATTATTTTCACATTTGTTTTATTAATTTTTTAAAATAAAAATATTTGGGGGTCCGCGAGCTTGCAAAAATGTCTGAAGGGGTCCGTGAAGCAAATTAAGGTGGGAACCTATGTTTTATACTAATTAATTAACAAATTAAAACATAAAAAAAATACAATTATATTTAAAAAACAGTGGAAAGAAATTGCCAGAAACTGTAAGTATTAAAATAACGGTTAGTATTTTATACATTTTCTCTTATAACATCTTTTATTTTTAACTCTGGTATAAAAGTTTAAAAGTTTCCATTGTTTTGGAATCACTAAAAAATACTTTTTTTTTCGTATTTTTTTTAACAAATTTTGTTATCTTTCGATAGAGAACACACCAAAGAGTGATTTCGAAAAAAAAAATTTTAGGACTTATTAAAAACAAAATAGAGCAAATTCAGAATTTTGTAAAAGTTTATTGTCACCCACTGTACATATTTCGTTATATTCCTTCAATCTTTTTTGAAGTAAGAAATTGATGTGGCTGCCTAAAATCTTGGGGTAGTTAAATGTAGTGACATAAATCCCCAAAAACACCAACTTTAATAGGGGAGAGTCTAACTCAAAAATTTTCCCTTACTAAATAGCAAAGTTCGTACCAAGTCATATCTCGTTATATACGCAGAACTTAAATATTTGTTTTAATATTTCACGATTTCATCATTTGCTTTATCAGTATTTAATGCTCTCTCAAACTATTTTTGTACCAAATAGTTTGTGAGTACTTAAAAAAAAAAAAGCATTCAAAATAGTTTATTGAACCCTTCACACTAATAAGTGTACATAGCAAAATAGAAATACGATAGATAAACAAATGTATTTCGAATAAGAGAGTATGCATTTATTTTTCAAGTTAATTAACACTTTAAACAATAACAAATTCGCACATATTGTTGCTCAATATTAAAACGATTTTAGCACATACCGGCATACATACATATATACCATAATATACGATAATGTGTATGTATATGTATGTGTTGGTTAGTTAGAGTGTGTTAGTTTTATTTTTTTTTTACCAATTAAATAATGAATGACATGAGCACACTTCTTTAAAGCATAAATATTTTGCACTATGATTTTATTTGTACGATTAGACAGAGATAGAAGAAAGTTCATTGACTTTTCAACGATAGTGTCCTTGTTGCAAAAAAATAAAATAAAAAATAAAGCGAAAACAGAAAAAAAAGAAAAAAGAAATAAGAAATATGAGAATGTTATGTTTAGCCTTAGCGAATATATTAATACCTTTCAAAAGGTTATTGCAATAGTTTAAAATAAATGGTAAGTAAAGCAAGGTAAACAGAAAATAGTGAATAAAACAGATAATAAAAATTATGTAAAAAAAGAAAGTTTACAAAAATCGTTGAAAATAAAGTTACAAAAAAACGAAAAATTTATTTCAATTGTTAAAACAGAAAAAAAAAACAAAATAAATCTTGCAAAACATTCATAATTTATAATTTATTATTTTCTATTTTTACATATGTATGC
The DNA here is from genome assembly GCA_963682025.1 of Cordilura impudica. NCBI lineage: Eukaryota > Metazoa > Arthropoda > Insecta > Diptera > Scathophagidae > Cordilura > Cordilura impudica. The sequence continues at coordinate 22,613,065 of OY821519.1, read as the reverse complement.
ATGTATGTATATAAAGATAAAAATCTTATTTTCGACCTTTATCATTTTAATGATTGAGTTAGAAAATAATCGAGCTCAAGATCAAATGTTTTTACTTTTAATAAAGCAAAAAGCCTTAGCACATTTGTGTCAAAAATGTATCTTTATGCTGCAAGACAGGTCGAGTTGAGTCATTAAGCCGCATCAGTAACCAAAAGTAACCAACCAAATTATCTACTGCTTTTGGTTACTGACGAAGGTTGGTTGTTCGGTCCGAAACCTCTGTATAACCTGTCTTGCAGCATGTAGATACATTTCAGACACAAATGCGCTAAGGTTTTTACTTTTAAAAGTACAATAAGAAAAATATTATAGTCGGTCTAGATTGACTATACCCTATACATGTGCATAGAAAAAGGGTCCTAAGTGCAACTAATCGTATATAGAAAACAAGCTTTAAGCAAATTTGAGTGGCATTGTTATTATTTTTTTTTCCAGCAGATATCAAAAAGTACATATCGGATGCTATATTTATATGAAGACACCGTCGAGAAATGGCCCGATGCAGACCATATATGTTAAAGATACTTATAAAAACCTAATTTTAGAAAAATTTCACAGCAATATTTTTATTTTTTTTTGGATGGATTTAAGTGAAGATCGAGAAGCAGATTTGTACGGGGGTTATGACTAAGAATAGTCATAGGTGACATTTGCATAGTAACTAGATCTGAACAAGTACCGGTTTTCACTAATTTCAATAGTGTTCGTCCTATTGCCGACGAAAGCTTATAAAGTGAATTTCATCAAAATATAATCTCATATTTGCCACCTGTAGTTTGATTATAAACTTCACATGGACACACAGGCAGACGGCCAGATGGACAGATGGACGGTCATAGTTAAATCGACTCAGAAAGTAATCGATATAATAAAAGATAAGTCCAGGTCAAATATTATTGGTAGGTACAAACATCAGCACAAACTCATTATACCCTCACCTCATAATGCTATAAGGTATAACAATTTGATCTTCAGCTTGATTAATTAAAACTAGCAGATTCCAGCGCTCGAAATTCGAGTGTTAACCCCATTTCCCCTCATCCAATCAATCTGAAACTTGGTCCATGGACTTGCTGTGACCAAAGATTAATTTTAAAATAGTCACGCAAAGTCACGCACAGTCATGGAGATATTCAAAACTCATATGCATAAGGAAAGAAAGAGTTTTAATAAACAATTCGTTTTTATGGGTTAGATTATTAATATCGACTAGTAGATTCCAGCGCTCGAAATTCGAGTGCAATTTCTAGGCAACATTATTTTTCAACTTAGCCAATTCACAAACGAACACTTTTTTCGTTTATTATTATTCTGAATGACGATAATAAACTCATTAAAAACACATTGACTAATTTAATATACACACACATAGTATAAGTATAATTTTATGTTTGTGTTAGTAGCAACTTTAAATGCAATTTACTCAAAATAATGGAAAAAATTTAAAAATCTGTACATCTGAAAAATAGCTAAAAAGAAGTACCTTTCATATAATATACGTTTGGTCAAAATCGGATAAAATGGTAGAACATATCTTCGGGCACAAGAAATCGCCTAGCTTAATTATAATATTATTATTATAGATGCTTTAATTTAAATAGATTTTCTCTTGTTAAACTTTATACCACTATGTGGTTATGGTAAAATGACTTCTTGCTGATGTTAGTAACTACCAAGAATATTTGACATAGACACATCTTTTGTTATACCGTCGACTCAGAATCACTTTCTTTAGAGATGTCCGGCCGTCCGTCTGTAAGTCTGTCTGTCCGTCTGTGTGTCCATGTTAACTTTGTAATCAAGCTACAGGTCGCAAATATGTTTTTCGTTTTTCATTTTTTTTATTTCATTTTTAATTTTTTATTTTTCATTCTTGGTTTTTAATTTTTTATTTTTTCTTTTATATATTTCGTTTTTCATTTTTCAATTTTATTTTTAATTTTTTATTTTTAATTTTTAATTTTTAATTTTTAATTTTTAATTTTTAATTTTTAATTTTTAATTTTTAATTTTTAATTTTTAATTTTTAATTTTTAATTTTTAATTTTTAATTTTTAATTTTTAATTTTTAATTTTTAATTTTTAATTTTTAATTTTTAATTTTTAATTTTTAATTTTTAATTTTTAATTTTTAATTTTTAATTTTTAATTTTTAATTTTTAATTTTTAATTTTTAATTTTTAATTTTTAATTTTTAATTTTTAATTTTTAATTTTTAATTTTTAATTTTTAATTTTTAATTTTTAATTTTTAATTTTTAATTTTTAATTTTTAATTTTTAATTTTTAATTTTTAATTTTTAATTTTTAATTTTTAATTTTTAATTTTTAATTTTTAATTTTTAATTTTTAATTTTTAATTTTTAATTTTTAATTTTTAATTTTTAATTTTTAATTTTTAATTTTTAATTTTAAATTTTAAATTTTAAATTTGTAATTTTTAATTTTTAATTTTTAATTTTTAATTTTTAATTTTTAATTTTTAATTTTTAATTTTTAATTTTTAATTTTTAATTTTTAATTTTTAATTTTTAATTTTTAATTTTTAATTTTTAATTTTTAATTTTTAATTTTTAATTTTTAATTTTTAATTTTTAATTTTTAATTTTTAATTTTACATTTTTGAATTTTTAATTTTTAATTTTTAATTTTTAATTTTTAATTTTTAATTTTTAATTTTTAATTTTTAATTTTTAATTTTTAATTTTTAATTTTTAATTTTTAATTTTTAATTTTTAATTTTTTATTTTTAATTTTTAATTTTTAATTTTAAATTTTTAATTTTTAATTTTTAATTTTTAATTTTTTAATTTTTAATTTTTAATTTTAAATTTTTAATTTTTGATTTTTAATTTTTAATTTTTAATTTTTAATTTTTAATTTTTAATTTTAAATTTTAAATTTTTAATTTTTAATTTTTAATTTTTAATTTTTAATTTTTAATTTTTAATTTTTAATTTTTAATTTTTAATTTTTAATTTTTAATTTTTAATTTTTAATTTTTAATTTTTAATTTTTAATTTTTAATTTTTAATTTTTAATTTTTAATTTTTAATTTTTAATTTTTAATTTTTAATTTTTAATTTTTAATTTTTAATTTTTAATTTTTAATTTTTAATTTTTAATTTTTAATTTTTAATTTTTAATTTTTAATTTTTAATTTTTAATTTTTAATTTTTAATTTTTAATTTTTAATTTTTAATTTTTAATTTTTAATTTTTAATTTTACATTTTTTAATTTTTAATTTTTAATTTTTAATTTTTAATTTTTAATTTTTAATTTTTTATTTTTAATTTTTAATTTTTAATTTTAAATTTTAAATTTTTAATTTTTTAATTTTTAATTTTTAATTTTAAATTTTTAATTTTTGATTTTTAATTTTTAATTTTTAATTTTAAATTTTTAATTTTTAATTTTTAATTTTTAATTTTTAATTTTTAATTTTTAATTTTTAATTTTTAATTTTTAATTTTTAATTTTTAATTTTTAATTTTTAATTTTTAATTTTTAATTTTTAATTTTTAATTTTTAATTTTTAATTTTTAATTTTTAATTTTTAATTTTTAATTTTTAATTTTTAATTTTTAATTTTTAATTTTTAATTTTTAATTTTTAATTTTTAATTTTTAATTTTTAATTTTTAATTTTTAATTTTTAATTTTTAATTTTTAATTTTTAATTTTTAATTTTTAATTTTTAATTTTTAATTTTTAATTTTTAATTTTTAATTTTTAATTTTTAATTTTTAATTTTTAATTTTTAATTTTTAATTTTTAATTTTTAATTTTTAATTTTTAATTTTTAATTTTTAATTTTTAATTTTTAATTTTTAATTTTTAATTTTTAATTTTTAATTTTTAATTTTTAATTTTTAATTTTTAATTTTTAATTTTTAATTTTTAATTTTTAATTTTTAATTTTTAATTTTTAATTTTTAATTTTTAATTTTTAATTTTTAATTTTTAATTTTTAATTTTTAATTTTTAATTTTTAATTTTTAATTTTTAATTTTTAATTTTTAATCTTTGATTTTTAATTTTTAATTTTTAATTTTTAATTTTTAATTTTTAATTTTTAATTTTTAATTTTTAATTTTTAATTTTTAATTTTTAATTTTTAATTTTTAATTTTTAATTTTTAATTTTTAATTTTTAATTTTTAATTTTTAATTTTTAATTTTTAATTTTTAATTTTTAATTTTTAATTTTTAATTTTTAATTTTTAATTTTTAATTTTTAATTTTTAATTTTTAATTTTTAATTTTTAATTTTTAATTTTTAATTTTTAATTTTTAATTTTTAATTTTTAATTTTTAATTTTTAATTTTTAATTTTTAATTTTTAATTTTTAATTTTTAATTTTTAATTTTTAATTTTTAATTTTTAATTTTTAATTTTTAATTTTTAATTTTTAATTTTTAATTTTTAATTTTTAATTTTTAATTTTTAATTTTTAATTTTTAATTTTTAATTTTTAATTTTTAATTTTTAATTTTTAATTTTTAATTTTTAATTTTTAATTTTTAAATTTTAATTTTAAATTTTTAATTTTTCATTTTTCATTTTTCATTTTTAATTTTTAATTTTGAATTTTAAATTTTAAATTTTAAATTTTAAATTTTTAATTTTTAAATTTTAATTTTTAATTTTTAATTTTTAATTTTTAATTTTTAATTTTTAATTTTTAATTTTTAATTTTTAATTTTTAATTTTTAATTTTTAATTTTTAATTTTTAATTTTTAATTTTTAATTTTTAATTTTTAATTTTTAATTTTTAATTTTTAATTTTTAATTTTTAATTTTTAATTTTTAATTTTTAATTTTTAATTTTTAATTTTTAATTTTTAATTTTTAATTTTTAATTTTTAATTTTTAATTTTTAATTTTTAATTTTTAATTCTTAATTTTTAATTTTTAATTTTTAATTTTTAATTTTTAATTTTTAATTTTTAATTTTTAATTTTTAATTTTTAATTTTTAATTTTTAATTTTTAATTTTTAATTTTTAATTTTTAATTTTTAATTTTTAATTTTAATTTTTAATTTTTAATTTTTAATTTTTAATTTTTAATTTTTAATTTTTAATTTTTAATTTTTAATTTTTAATTTTTAATTTTTAATTTTTAATTTTTAATTTTTAATTTTTAATTTTTATTTTTTAATTTTTAATTTTTAATTTTTAATTTTTAATTTTTAATTTTTAATTTTTAATTTTTAATTTTTAATTTTTAATTTTTAATTTTTAATTTTTAATTTTTAATTTTTAATTTTTAATTTTTAATTTTTAATTTTTAATTTTTAATTTTTAATTTTTAATTTTTAATTTTTAATTTTTAATTTTTATTTTTAATTTTTAATTTTTAATTTTTAATTTTTAATTTTTGATTTTTTTCTTAATTTTTATTTTTTTTTTTAATTTTTAATTTTTTGTTTTTCATTTTTAAATTTTTAAATTTTTTTATTTTTAATTTTTCACTTTTGTTTTTGAATTTTTTATTTTTCCTTTTTTATTTTCTATATATAATTTTTAATTTTTTTTCTTCATTTTTCTTTTTTCATTTTTTATATTTAGTTTTTTGTTATTCATTTTTGATTTTTCAATTTTATTTCTAATTTTTCATTTTATATTTTTTATTTTTCATTTCTCTTTTTTCATTTTTCATTTTTTTAGGTTTCATTTTTCATTTTTCATTTTCATTTTTCATATCGTAATTTTTTCACTAATGCGATCATAAGTCACATCGATTTTGTCTTACCTCTTACGCTGTTTTTGTGATTGTATTGTGAAATACTTTTTTACCCCCCTGCGCATATAGATATTTACACATCAAAAGTTTGGCCTGAGAATGCCAAACCCTTTGGACGTTTTACTATACTGTCCTAGTTTTTTTACACTGGCGTAGTACTTCTAATCGCCCAGAATGGCTGTTGTACAGGGTAACTAGATATTATTTAAAAGAAATGTTTTATGTTTTAAATTAATACTAGCGGATTCCAGCGCCCGAAATTCGAGTGCAAATTCTAGGAAATTTTATTTTTTTCATTCAATAAAGGTATGCTTCACAATTCAACTCATTTAAATAAAGAAAACAGACTCAACACAATAACACAAACACATTAACAAATTTAATAAACATACACATAGCATTGTATAATTTTATGTATGTGTTAGTTGCAACTTTAAACGATCATAACTCCAAAAAAATATTCCAGACGATGAAAATCTGTAAATCTGGGTAACAGCTAAAAAGAAATACCTTTCAAATGATAAATTTTTTGTCAAAGTCAGGGTAAAACTGTGAAACTTACATCGGTCACAATAAATCGCTTTGCCTATTATAGTATAGATAAAATATTTCACAAAAAAAAAAAAAAATGTTTGTTTTTTCAAAAACGCTTTTTTTAATTTTTTATTTTTTACAAAAATTTTTTTGTTTAAATTTCATTTTAACTCTTTCACGATTTTTGGAAGTTTCCAATTTTGTTTCATTTTTGTTTTAGTAATTCTTACCTTTAGGACAATTTGGCTTTTGAGGGAAACATTTAGCAAAAGTCTTGAACTCGGCTGTAGTATTTTTATTTTATACCAAACCAATATTCTACACAAAAGTCAGAAAGTAGGGTATTCAAATTTGCGTTATCTGAAGCAGTTTTTTTTTTTCTTAAGTAAACAGCTAAATAAATTAAAAATAATTTGAATAACTTTATGTATAAGAAATAAAAAAAAAGAATGTTTGAAGGTACTTAAGCATGTGTGAGCGTATGAGTGATAACAATTTATGCGTGAATGTTATTTATTCGGAAGTTAGAGGATATTGACGCACCTGATAGAGATTATTTGCTTAAATGTATTTAACATAATTATAAAAGAATTTCGGGGTTTGTGTTTATTTGCCTATGTATGTAGGTGGTAGCACCACTAACGCCGCATATTCTAGAAGGTACTCAAATCTAGGAAGTGCGTGAACAAAATTCAATAAAGAGAATATTTATGTTATTTTTGTCAACACAAGCTATGTGTATCTATTAGATACACATTTGTGTTTCAGTGCGTTATCAAGAAGTGAAAAAATAAAAGTTTGCCAAAAAGTTTATACTACAGTTGAAGGTCGTTTTTTTTTCTTCTTCTTCTTTTCCATTTATGTTTATATAAAAACTTTGTTGTTTTTAGTTTTGAGGTCAATGTATGATAAAGCCGCAAAAACAAACATAAACTTGCATATACACATGAATATGCCAGCCCTCACACTTCTACTACACACATGAGAAGGAAAAAAAAAAACTGAATAAATAAACAATCAAATAACTAAACGCAAATAGTTAATCGATTCCCAAACTATTAAATTTTTTAGATGTGGTTGCCATAACAAAATCTAATAACAAATTATTATACTCGTATCCCAAACTCTCGGAGAAGAGACTTAAGAATATTTGAACATGTGTATTATGTATGACTGCAGGTTTATGATATTAAAACAACAGCTACAACAACATCTTAAATATTTGCCTACACGTTTGCTGACAGGTGTGTGTAAGCGTGGGTGGCTAAAGTAGCAGCAGCAGCAGCAATAAAACTACAATCCAGAACAATATTTGCAAAGGCATGTTTTCTAGTAAATCTGTAAATCATTAAATGTTTTCTTTAGATAAAATGCAAAATTTATGCGCAAAAATTTAGATAAACTTAAAATCAAAATGCCATTTAAAAGAAACACCATTTTGCCGTATTATAAAACTGAATGCCGACAAGTTATAACGAAATAAGGAAGTCCAACCATAAGAAATACTATAAACTAGTAAGATAATTAAATTCTGTTGTACCGAATCTTTGATATCAATGTTGTTCTAATACCATTTCAATTTACAGTTAATCTTTTTTATTTTTGATGTGTAAACATCTATAGGCACAGGGTATAAATCTATTTCACAATACAATTACAAAAACAGCGTAAAACAAAATCGGTGTGACTTATGATTATACTGGGGAAAAAATTATGATATGGAAAATGAAAATGAAAAATGAAAAATGAAAAATTAAAAATGAAAAATTAAAAATAAAAAATAAAAAATGCAATATATAAAATGAAAAGTAGAGAATAAAAAATAAAAATTGAAGAATAAAAAATGAAAACTGAAAAATGTAAAATAAAAAATTAAATTAAAAATAAAAAATTAAAAAAGAAAAATTAAAAATTAAAAATAAAAACTGAAAAATAGAAAATTAAAAATAAAAAATAAAAAATGAAAAATAAAAAATGCATAATTAAATATAAAAAATGCAAAATGAAAAACAAAAAATTTTAAATGAAAAATAGAAAATTTTAAATGAAAAATAAAACATCAAAAATAACAAATAAAAATCAAAAATGAAAAATAAAAAATGAAAAATTAAAAATTAAAAAAAAAAAAAATAAAAAAAAAATAAAAAATGAAAAATTAAAAATGAAAAATAAAAAATGAAATATAAAAAATGAAAAATTAAAAATAAAAAATGAAAAGTAAAAAATGAAAAATTAGAAATGAAAAGTAAAAAATGAAAAATAAAAAATGAAAAATAAAAATTAAAAATACAAAATAAAAAATGGAAAATGCAAAATGAAAAATGAAAAATGCAAAATGAAAAATGAAAAATGAAAAATTAAAAATAAAAAATAAAAAATGCAATATATAAAATGAAAAGTAGAGAAGGAAAAAAAAAATTGAAGAATAAAAAGTGAAAACTGAAAAATGTAAAATAAAAAATTAAATTAAAAATAAAAAATTAAAAAAGAAAAATTAAAAATTAAAAAGAAAAACTGAAAAATAGAAAATTAAAAATAAAAAATAAAAAATGAAAAATAAAAAATGCAAAATTAAATATAAAAAATGCAAAATGAAAAACAAAAAATTTTAAATGAAAAATAGAAAATTTTAAATGAAAAATAAAACATCAAAAATAACAAATAAAGAATCAAAAATGAAAAATAAAAAATGAAAAATTAAAAATGAAAAAAAAAAAAAAATAAAAAACAAAAAAATAAAAAATGAAAAATGAAAAATGAAAAATAAAAAATGAAATATAAAAAATGAAAAATTAAAAATAAAAAATGAAAAGTAAAAAATGAAAAATTAGAAATGAAAAGTAAAAAATTGAAAATAAAAAATGAAAAATAAAAATTAAAAATAAAAAATAAAAAATGGAAAATGCAAAATGAAAAATGAAAAATTAAAAATGAAAAATTAAAAATAAAAAATGCAATATATAAAATGAAAAGTAGTGAATGAAAAATAAAAATTGAAGAATAAAAAATGAAAACTGAAAAATGTAAAATAAAAACTTAAATTAAAAATAAAAAATTAAAAAAGAAAAATTAAAAATTAAAAATAAAAACTGAAAAATAGAAAATTAAAAATAAAAAATAAAAAATGAAAAATAAAAAATGGAAAATTAAATATAAAAATGCAAAATGAAAAACAAAAAATTTAAAATGAAAAATAGAAAATTTTAAATGAAAAATAAAACATCAAAAATAATAAATAAAGAATCAAAAATGAAAAATAAAAAATGAAAAATTAAAAAGGAAAAAAAATAAAAAACAAAAAAATAAAAAATGAAAAATGGAAAATTAAAAATGAAAAATAAAAAATGAAATATAAAAAATTAAAAATTAAAAATAAAAAATGAAAAGTAAAAAATGAAAAATAAAAAATGAAAAATTAGTAATAAAAAGTAAAAAGTGAAAAATAAAAAATGAAAAATAAAAATTAAAAATAAAAAATAAAAAATGGAAAATGCAAAATGAAAAATGAAAAATGAGAAATGAAAAATAAAAAATTAAAAATGAAAAATAAAAATGAAAAATGAAAAATGAACATGTAAGAGTGTTAAATTCGGCTGTGCCGAATCTTTGATACCCTCCACCTCGGTTTGAGTATTGATAATAAATGTAAACAAAATATTTGAAAAACTAAACAATTTGTTAAACTTAATACCAAATTATTTCAGCAAATTCGTTGGTTTGATCCCGATTTTTGTTGTGGTCCAACGAGGAAACATCGTTTTCGTCTTTTCTATTATTTCGGATAAAAGAAAACACGTTTCGGTGTTTGCTTTTTGGTCATCGTGGTTGCTGACATAACCTCTCGTTTAATTTAGTTTAAGTTTTTGCAAATTAATGGCTGTATAGTTTCTTTTAACTGGTCAAATAATTCTTCATTGCGGCCGTATAGGTCAGATGGAATAACAAAGTAATAACCAAAAAAAAAAGTTTTCTCAATTTTTTTTTGTTAAAATATTGCCATATTTGGAAAATTATTTTTTTTTTCTACTTATTAAAAGGGAGTTTTCACTATTAGATTTTGTGGTAACATAAAATAACACAATACAATACAAAATCTTACTTTCATTTATTGACTCCAAATACTACTACCTGGGAATTATTATCGAACTTCAATTTTTTGGGTTTTACTTTGCCTAACATGAAGCCAAATTTAGAAGTCATCACGAACACTGGTTCGAATTAGGGAAATAAAATAAGTTGTTATCTTTTTTTTTCTGAATAACTTCAAATTTGCATCCCAAAAAATTATGACAAATATTATATTAATAACATTTTCATCAAATTGTGCTTTATTTATGTAACAATTTTTATGTTCACAATTCTTAAATATCATTTGAGGTTTTCTAAACTTCGTTGAATTTAAATTAATGTTTTCTTATCCTGAAATGCTACTAATGTCGCCTGAATCGCAATATTTTTTTTTAATTTCAGTAGATTTTTTAAATGTAAACATATTTGGTGTTTTCTGAATTTCAATTTGTGTTTAAAGAATACAATTTATATTATAAGAATTCAATTGATGTCTTCTAAATTTCAAGTTATTATTTCCGACGTTTTAATATGATTTTATAAAATTCAATTGATATTTTCTAATTTATAATTGGAAATCTGAATTCCAATTTTTAGAATTGATATTTTCTTAAATTTGAATGCAAAATTTAAAAGGTGCAATTTTGTATTTATGTCAAGAGTAAAGCTTTAGTAATTATAAACAAATTTTGAAAAATTATATGTAATCGCAATCAGATATTTTGTAGGTAAAGCAGCATAATAATTTCATATATGTAACTATGTAGAACTGTTTTTAAAGCAAAAAACTCATTGCTTCTTCTTTACTTAGCTCTGTATATACTTTTAACATTGTTGTGTTGGATATCTAATTGAAAATGTTGACATTCATGTTAAAATAGAAATAACGATTGCAAAGCTAATTAGAACAAAACTTGTGGCGCCATCTACTGTGGCATAGTCACACTGCGCAAAATGAAGTGACACTCTGTTTGTTAATGCAAAAGATATGTATTTTCCCTAAAACAAAACTTTGCAGATATTTTGTAGCTAAAGCAGAATAACTATGTAGAACTGTTTTGAAAGCAAACAAGTAAGAAATTATAGTTGGTCTAGACCGACTATACGATACCCCATACCATGGTTTAGAGACCCTATCTCTTCGGTCCAACTAATTCGATATAGAAAATAAGCATAAACCAAATTTGAGTGGCTTTGTTATTAATTTTTTTGGCTGTAGATATGAAAAAGTTCATATTGAATGTTATTTTTATATGGGGACTAGGTCGAAATAAGGACCGATCCTGATAGATTTAAGTGAAGATCGGGAAGCAGCTCCATATGGGGCCTATAACTAAAAATTGTCCTATAGGGATTATTTTTGGACTACTGATTAATGGATATAATAAACACATACAAACCCAATTTGACTGAGATCTATATGATAATTTGGATCTTATGGCAATTTATGTCGATTTCATAGAGGTCATTTGTATGGGAACTGGGTCTGAACATGGACCGAATTTCACCAATTTCAATAGCGTTCGTCCTATGGCCGATAAAAGCTTATACACAAAATTTTATCAAAATACATTCATATTTGCGACCTGCAGTTTGATTACAAGCTTTACATGGACACACAGACGGACGGACGGACATCGCTAAATCGACGCAGAAAGTGATTCTGAGTCGATCAGTATAATAAAAGATGAGTCTAGGACAAATATTTTTGGTAGTTACAAACAGCAGCACAAAGTCATTATACCCAAACCACATGGTGGTATAGGGTATAAAAACTCATTGCTTCTTCTTTATTCAGCTCTGTATATACCTTTAGTATTGTTGTGTTTGATATCTAATTGAAAATGTTGACATTCATGTTAAAAGAGAAATAACTATTGCCAAGCTAATAAGAACGAAAATTGTGGCGCCATCTACTGTGGCATAGTCAGTCTGAGAAAAGTGAAGTGACACTCTGTTTGTTAATGCAAAATAAATGTATTTTCCTTAAAACAAAATATTGAATTTTATATATAAATAAAATAATATACCAATTGATTTCTAACATGCGGTTATTATGGATATACATACATATATAGAATATAAATATGTATATTATTTTATTATTTAATATATGTGCATACATATGTATGTATATGCAAATACTACACACAAAAATGCAATACCAAAATATTACAAAATGAACATCAATATATTTTATATTACTTTTTTTTTAGCTAATAAATATTTTTTTTTGTGACATAGTTAGGTTGGCGCTAGCTCCAGCTAGTCATAATGTCAGGTAATACGACATATGGATCCCTACACAACCTATGGCGTCGCAAGTGAGGTTAGGGAGAGCCATTTGATTTCAATCCTTAAAACTATCGGAAAGCATATGAATTACAGTTAGTCGAGACACCGTGTTATAAAAATATACACACAAAAAATACAACATCAAAAGTTATTGTTGTGTTTTTTTTTTTTGGCAAATTTACATTGTTTTTTTTATTAACAACTAGTTAAGCAGTATTTGCTTTAAATGTTGTTGAATTTTTACTCCCTTTATATTAACTCGTAGTGTCTGCTCGTCGAAAAAATTTTGGATGGATCTTTAACACCTTTCCCGTAACCCAATCGCTCTGAAATTTTGCAAGCAGGCTCGTGGTGATGACAAAAATGATCTAACAAATTTTTTTAGTGATGCCAAAACAATGGACACTTTTAAATTTTTCTACCAGAGTTGATAAAAAAATTTACAAAGGGTTGGTTTTTATTATATTATTACCAACGACCACAAAAACAACAAGTCCAGATATGACAACAATACAACATTTAGAATAACAACAAGAGCAATATAGAAACATCTTATTTTTCATTTTTTTTTTTACTTTTTTAGAGATTTCCCTGGATCTGTTGCACCGATTTTAATGATTTTTGAAATAGAAATATTCCCATGATCTTGGTACATCATTCTCACTAAAAATGATCACCCTAGCTATTTAACCGATTTGGACGATTTTAAATAGCAAACAACATAGAAAATCATATGTTTTCAAGACTTTTTTTAGTTCTTCATTCAAATCTCGGGCCCTATTCAACCGATTTGGACGATTTTAGCAAACTTCTCAGAAAATCAATGAATCATTTTTTATGCCAACGAGCACCCTAGCTGCCAGATTGAAGTTGTCATCGTGATTTCCACAGACGGACAGACGGACATCGATATATCAACTCCGCTTGTTATAAGGATCACAAATATATATATATATATATTTTTTTTTGGGGTCCAGAATTTTTTATCTAATTATTACAAATGGAATGACAGACATATATACCCTCTGCACACTGGGGTGGAGGGTATATAAATGAAATATAAAAAATTAAAAATGAATAATTAAAAAAAAACATCTTTGGGTTATAAAACGCACTATTCGATGGCTTAAAGGAAGGAATAATTATTAATATACCAAAAAGGGAAGACCTGTCACAATGCAAAAATTGGCGTGGCTAAACCAAATTTGAGTGGCATTGTTCAAAATTCGTTGCCCGCAGATATGAAAAAGTTCATATTGGATGCTATGTTTATATGGGGATTAGGTCAAAAATTGCACCGATTATGATCATATCTATTAAAGTTAATTTGAAAAAAATTTGTGCATTTTTATGTGGGGCTATGACTGATAATGGTCCTACAGGGTTAAGTTTTGGACTACTCTTTAATGGGTGTATTAAATAAAACCAAAACAAATTTTAGCGAAATCTACATGATCTATATGATTTGGATCTTAGGAGAATTTAGGTCTATATCTTAAGGGTCATTTGTATAAGGGCTAAGTCTGTACATGACCCAATTTTCATCACTTTCAATAGAATTCGCCGTCTACGAAATAGATTCATATTTGCGACCATAATTTGAGTACAAGGTTTACATGGATAAACAGATGGACGGAGAGCCGGATATCGCGAAATTGACTAAGAAAATGATTATGAGTCTATCGGTAGAATAGAAAGTCAATCTTGAACAAATATTTTTTGGTTAGTTGCAAACATTAGCATTAACTCCTTATACCCTGACCACAGAGCTGTATAAATATTCCGATTAACGGCCACAAGTTAATCGGATTATTTTTTTGTAAGTCGAAAATCGCCATTTAAAAATAATTGTAATTTACTCTTCTTGCGTTAATTATAAATAAAGTAACAGCAAATAAAAATACTGAAGCAAATAAAAACACTGAACTAATGCTTGAGTTAAAAAATGTTTTAATGAGGCTTCTGTAGATGTTAATTTATTATCTCGAAAAGCTAATTAATTAATTTCTAATCCTTCTCAGGCTCCTAAGCAAGAGTTAGCTGAAACAGAAATTAATACTTCAGCCATTAAAATACAAAAATAGAATTTTTAAAAATTCTTTGATAAAAATTTTTAAGGAAAACATATTGGAAAGTAGTTCGGAATTCCGATATCAATAGCGAATTTCTAGATTATTTATGAGGAACGAACCATATTCTTTTTATGTTTGCACTCATAACTTCGGACTCGCTTGATCGATTTTGTCCATTATTACTAGCTATGTTCAGATATTTCTTCTATGGATGTGTATTATAGCAATAATCGTGATTTCCACAATAAAACAGATAGACATATTTCACTATATTTCAAATCTTTTAGGCATAAAGTGAGAATTTCAACACAACTGTGTAGGTGTGTTTTTTTTTTTTTTTTTTGAAAGTTCAGTTTGGTGCAAGATGATTTATTTATTATTAATTCAAATTTGTTGAAATGATACGTATCATTTAACAGGGCCACCATCTGTGATTCATAGGTAAAATTTTAAAACTGAGGCTTACAAATTCAAAGTTGACAACATATGTATCTACATATATTATAGGTCTCGAGGGTAACATTTTCTCAGATTTTATTATTGTTTCAACTTAAACGTTAGAAAACAACCGTGTAGTAGACATTTTTAAAAATGATTATGAAAAAGATTAAATTTTCTTCGAAGTTTGTATAAACATAAAAACATACATATGTATATATACATTCATATACATACATACATATATGTACCTATTATGTTTTTTTTTTATTTTTTGATAAATTTTGTTTTCTTTACCAACACTATTTATTATTGTTATTTAAATACATTTATATAGCTTTCTATTTGAAAGATGTAGGGGGAAGTAAACAACAAAAGCAACATAGTTCGCCTATTAATATTTTTTTACAGTTTTGATAACAAAAACTAAAAACCAAAAAAACAGATATAACAATTACCAAAATAAAAGAAAAAACAAAATTATAACATTCATGAAAGCTTAATAAAAAAAATAATAGTGGTGAAACCATGTCGAAAAACCACTAAAAAAGCAACGGTATTTGTAGTAAAACGGCCAATAAACTATGAGCAGTGAGTTCAAGGCTTTGCTTTATTTGCAAATTCAAAAAAAAAAAAAAAGAAATACAAAAAAATATACTATAGTTTTTACACACATTAAAAAAACAACAAATTACTATCTATAGCTATCAAAAAAAAATTATAAAACAAAGAAGACAAAAAAAAAATATAAAAACAAACGTTTAAACTATTGTAATGTTTGTTAAATTGCGTTAGCAACTTAGCTAACAACAACACAACCAGCAACTTCGACAATGACTATTGCTCGATTCTAATCGTAGATGAGGCAGACGATGAGAATGAGAGTTTTAAGAAGTAGACGAAAAGAGGTGCTTAAACAAACTAATTTTTGCAATTCACTTTAATGTTTATTATTGCACAATGAAAGCATTTGATAGCTTTGTAAAGTTTAAATCTTTTAAGATGTTGTTTTTGTTTTGTTTTTAGGCAGGCTTTATTAATCATGTACGATTGCCAATAAATATAAATCAAAAAAAAATTAATTTTTCAGATTATTTGCTATAAAATCGAATAATTTGTGAATCGAGCAAATTCATATTTTTAAAAAATTTGATTAACAAATTTTTTTTTAAAGTTAAAAAATTTTATTTAACACATCTAAAATTTATTTTTTTCTAATTAAAAAACCAATCGATAAAAACCAAGTTTTTATTATGCTCCCTTTATTAGTAAATTAATTTACCATCGTGTAATTAAATAATTGATTGACTGAATACCTCAAAAATCATTTC
Organism: Cordilura impudica; assembly: GCA_963682025.1. NCBI lineage: Eukaryota > Metazoa > Arthropoda > Insecta > Diptera > Scathophagidae > Cordilura > Cordilura impudica. Next base: position 22,596,538 of record OY821519.1, on the reverse strand, counting down.
ATTTCATTTAATTTTTGTCGTCGCCATGAGTCTGCCTGCAAAGTTTCAGCTCGATTGGAGCACGGGAAAAGGGTTAAAAATCGATCCAAAATTTTGTCGACACTACGTGTTAATATAAAGGGAGTAAAAAGCTTATGCTCCAAATTCTAAAATCTTTACGACACAAAAAATGTTACTTTGATTTATAGTGATGCCAATTCTGCTCTAAATTTTCCTGGTACTTCAGTGAATGGTCTATACCGGAATTTTATGATCTCCAGAGTATTTTGGAAATAATTTCAGGGAACGAAAACTTAGATTCCACAACACTTTTGATTTTTTGGATCAATTGTTGCGGCTTTAATAAGCCTCAGATCTTAAAAAATTGTGACCACAAATTTGAGATTAATTTTCCGGGAGTAAAAAATTTAATAAAATATCTGCATCAAATATATATATTCCCTCAATGTTGTACCAAAAAGTTTTACGTTAATCGATATATGCATAGGAATAGTTTTTTAATTTATTCGAATGAATGGGGAAATTATTCGATCTATCGAGTAAGAATTGGACATAGATAAAACGCTTTACAGACCTAATAAAATATATATATTTTTGTTAATGTTATGCTAAAAAGTTATAAATTAATCAATTTAGTGGAATATTTTTTTTAAAATTTATTCGAATAATTGTAGAAATTATTCGGTTAATCGAGCAAATGTTGGACTTAGAAAAAATACATTAAAAATCTACATAAAATATATGTTTTTTCTTAATGTTGTGCTAAAAAGTTTTAAATTAATGGATTTACTGGATATTTTAAAAATATATTCGAATAATTGTGCTAATTATTCGAATAACCGAGTAAGAATTGGACTTGGATAAAGCATTAAAAATCTTCATAAAGTATATATTTTTTCTTAATGTTCTAAAAAGTTTTAAATTAATGGATTTACTGGATTTTTTAAAAATATATTCGAATAATTGTGCTAATTATTCGAATAACCATTAAAAATCTACATAAAATATATATTTTTTTCTTAATGTTGTGCTGAAAAAGTTTTAAATTAATCGGTTTACTGGAAAATTTTTAAATTTATTCGAATAATTGCAAAAATTATTCGATTAATTGAAAAAGAATTGTACTTAGATAAAATGCAATAAAAATCTACATAAAATATATATTTTTTCTTAATGTTGTGCTCAAAAGTTTTAAATTAATGGATTTACTTGATTTTTTAAAAATATATTCGAATAATTGTGTTAATTATTCGAATAACCATTAAAAATCTACATAAAATATATATTTTTTCTTAATGTTGTGCTGAAAAAGTTTTAAATTAATCGGTTTACTGGAAAATTTTTAAATTTATTCGAATAATTGCAAAAATTATTCGATTAATTGAAATAGAATTGTACTTAGATAAAATGCAATAAAAATCTACATAAAATATATATTTTTTCTTAATGTTGTGCTCAAAAGTTTTAAATTAATGGATTTACTGGATTTTTTAAAAAAATATTCGAATAATTGTGTTAATTATTCGAATAACCATTAAAAATCTACATAGAATATATATTTTTTTCCTAATGTTGTGCAGAAGAAGTTTTAAATTAATCGGTTTACTGGAAAATTTTTAAATTTATTCGAATAATTGCAAAAATTATTCGGTTAATTGAAAAAGAATTGTACTTTGATAAAATGCAAACAAATCTACATTAAATATATATATTTCTAAGTGCTAAAAAAAGTTTTAAGTAATCGATTTGCTGGAATATTTTTTAAATTTACTCGAATAATTGTAGAAATTATTCGATTAATCCAGTGAGAATTGGTCTTACATAAAATGCATATAATAAATGTTTTTCCTAAAGTTGTGCTAAACAGTTTTAAATTAATAGATTTACTGGAATATTTTTTTTGATTTATTCGAATAATTGTAGAAATTATAGTTTTATAAATTATTCGATTAATTGAGCAGGAATAGGATAAAAGGCATATAATATATTTTTTTTCTTAATGTTATTCTAAAAAAGTTTTTTGTTAATCGATTTACGGGAAATTATTTGGTTAATCGAGTAAGAATTGGACTTAGGTAAAATGAATTTAATACATATTTTGTCTTAATGTTGTGCTAAAAAAATTTTAAATTAATCAATTTACTGGAATATTTTTTTAATTTGTTCGAATAATTGTATAAATTATTCGATTAATCGAGTATGAATTGGACTTAGATAAAATGCGTAAAATATCTTTTTTCTTCAGGTTCTGCTAAAAGGTTTTAAATAAATCGATTTACTGGAAATTGTTTTAATTTATTCGAATAATTGTAGAAATTGTAATTGTAGAAATTGTTCGATCGATCAATTAAGAATTGGACTTAGTAAAAGGCATAAAATATATTTTTTTTCTTAATGTTGGGTTAAAAAAGTTTTAAAATAATTGATTTACTGTGGAAATTATTCGATTAATGGAGTAAGAATTGGACTTAGATAAAATGGATAAAATATATAGTTTTTCTTAATGTTGTGCTAAAACAGTTTTAAATTTTTCGTTTTACTGGAATATTTTTTTAATTAATTCGAATAATTGGAGAAATTATTCGGATAATCGAGTAAGGCTTGGACTTAGCTAAAATGCATAAAATATATGTTTGTTCTTAATGTTGTGCTAAAAATTTTAAATTAATCGATTTACTGGAATATTTTTTATTCGATTAATCGGGTAAAAATTGGACTTAGATAAAGTGCATAAGAAATATATTTTGTAATATTGTGCTAAAAAAGTTTCAAATTTATCTCTGTACTGAACTTTTTTTTAATTTATTCGAATAATTGTGCTAATTATTCGATTAACCGAGTAAAAATTGAACTTAGATAAAATTCATTAAAAATTTACATAAAATATATATTTTTTAATGTTGTGTTAAAAAGTTTTAAATTAATCGATTCACTCGAATATTTTTTTCATTTACTCGAATAATTGTATAAATAATTCGATTAATCGAGTAAGAACTGGACTTAGATAAAATGCATTAGCAATCTACATAAAATATATATTTTTTCTTAATGCTGTGCTAAAAAATTTAAAATTAATCGATTTAGTGGTATATATTCTTAATTTATTTGAATAACTGTAGAAATTAATCGGTAAATCGAGAAAAAAATTGGACTTAGATAAAATGCAATAAAAATGTAAATAAAATATAAATTTTTCTTAATGTTGTGCAAAAAAAGTTCTAAGTTAATCGAGTTACTGGAATAAATTTAAATTTATTCGAATAATTGAAATATTATTCGATTAATCGAGTTAGAATTGGAATTAGATACAATGCAAGAAAAATCTACATAAAAATATATATGTTTTCTTAGTGTTGTGCTAGAAAAGTTTTAAATTAATCGATTTTTTTATTCGAAAATTGTGGATATTATTCGATTAATCGAGTATCGAATAAAATTCGTTAATTAATTTTTTGATTCATTAATTTTTTTCGTAACGGTGTGATAAAAACTTATTATTTAATGGATTTACTGGAATATTTTTTTAATGTATTCGACTAGTTGTGCTAATTATTCGATTAACCGAGTAAAAATTGATCTTAAATAAAATTCATTAAAAATCTACATAAAAAACATATTTTTTCTTAATGGTGTGCTAAAAATTTTTAAATTAATTTTTAAATTATATGTTTTCTTAGTGTTGTGCTAGAAAAGTTTTAAATTAATCGAGTTTGTTATTCGAAAATTGTGGACATTATTCGATTAATCGAGTATCGAATAAAATTCGTTAATTAGTTTATTAATTCATTAATTAATTATTATTAATTAATTAATTATTATTATTATTAATTATTATTTAATGGATTTACTGGAATATTTTTTAATGTATTCGACTAATTGTGCTAATTATTCGATTAACCGAGTAAAAATTGAACTTAAATAAAATTCATTAAAAATCTACATAAAATATATATTTTTTCTTAATGTTGTGCTAAAAAAGTTTTAAATTAATCGATGTTTTTATTCGAAAATTGTGAATATTATTCGGTTAATCGAGAATCGAATAAAATTCATTAAAAATCTACATAGAATATATATTTTTTCTTAATGTTGTGCTAAAAACTTTTTAATTAATCGATTTACTAGAATATTTTTTAATTTATGCGACTAATTGTGCTAATTATTCGATTAACCGAGTAAAATTGAACTTAGATAAAATGCATTAAAAATCTATATGATAGCGTTTTTAATTGCACGGAAAACTTTTAAAATTATTTGATTAATTATTGAAATTATTGTTGAAATTGTTCAACTATTTATTAAAACTGGCAGATTCCAGCCCTCGAAATTCGAGTGCAAATTCTAGGAAATTTTATTTTTTCATTAAATAAAGACCCTAAAGGTATGCTAATCAATTATAGCCAATTCACAAATCAACAACAAAAACAAACTAATTTTTATTACAAACACATTAACAAATTTAATAAATACTCACAACGCATTGTATAATTATACCCTATACCACAATGTGGTTTGGGTATAATGACTTTGTGCTGCTGTTTGTAACAACCAAAAATATTTGAACTAGACCCATCTTTAATTATACCGATCGAATCAGAATCACTTTCTGAGTTGATTTAACAATGTCCGTCCGTCCGTCCGTCTGTGTGTCCATGTAAAGCTTGTAATCAAACTGCAGGTCGCAAATATAAATATATTTTGATGAAATTTGGTATATAAGCTTTTATCGGCCATGGGATGAACGCTATTGAAATTGCTGAGAATCGGTCCATGTTCAGACCTAGCCCCCATACAATTACCCATATGAAATCGACATAAATTGCCATAAGATCCAAATTGTCATATAGATCTTACTCAAATTGGGTTTGTATGCGTTCATTACATCCATTAATGAGTAGTCAAAAAATGATACCTTTGGCCCCATATAGAGCTGCTTCCTGATTTTCACTTAAATCTATTAAAAAACAAAAATATTGCACTGATTCTTCTCAAATTTAGTTTGTATATATTTTTGCAAAATACAAGAGACTTTACCAAACATGATCAGGATCGGTCCATTTTGGACCTAGTCCCCATATAGATATAGCATCCGATATGAACTTTTTCATATCTGCAGCCAAAAAAATTAATAAAAATCCCACTCAAATTTGGTTTTTGCTTATTTTTTATGTCCAGTTAGTTGGGCCTAAGAGATAGGGTTTCTAAACGCATGGTATAGGGTATCGTATAGTCGACCTAGACCGACTATAATTTTCTTACTTGTTGTGTTAATAGGAACTTTAAATGCAATTTACTCAAAATAAAGGAAAAAAATTAAAAATGTGTAAGTCTGCAAATCGGCTAAAAAGAAATGCCTTTCAAATAATATACCTTTGGTCAAAATCGGGCTAAAAAGGTAGAACAAAACATCGGTCACAAGAAATCGCCTAGCCTATTTATATTATAGATGCTATCTCATTTAAATTAAACAAAAGGAAAATCGACTAGTTTTAATACCTTAAATTCCAAGTTGTACATAATCTCATTTAAATTTGGTAATTCGATTTGCTCGAATAATTTTTAATTTATTTTTAATTTATATCATTTTTTTAATAATCGATTAAATATTCGTTTAATTGTTAAAATGTTGCGACTATTTTTTGAAATGTTATCGGCCAATCTCAATTCTATCGATTAAAAGGTAAATCGGATAATTCGAAGTTGTTCATAATGTCATTCAAATTTGGTTATAATTATTTGATTTACTCGAAAAATAATTTTTAATATATTTATTTAATAACAATTTTTGGTATTATTCGATTGATTGAATAAATTTTAAATTGTTTGCTAAATTAATTTATTGTCATATATTCGATAAGTTATTTAAATTATTTTTTTTTTCGTTTATTTAGTTTATTTTATTAAATTTCAAAATTTTATTAAATTTTTAAAATTTTATCGTTTAATATATTATTAGAATTATTCATTTCAATTGAATAAAAGTCATATTGATCAATTTGACTACTCTAACTTTCATTCAAATTTGCTTAATCGATATACTAGAATTATTTTTATTTCTTGGATTAAAATTTTTTTTCAAATAATTGATTAAGTATTCGTTTAGTAGTTAAAATTTTTCGATTATTTATTAAATAAGCGCCCCGTTAGGTGAGTAGGTAGCGTGCTCGCCTATCATGCGGGGTTAGTGGGTTCGATTCCCACCAGAGGCTTTGGTCTGTCGCTGCAAAAAAAAAAAAACGAGCCAAATTAGAATCTGCAGACAAGCCACTCGGCTTTGGGGAACTAGGCTAAAAAAAAATACTTATCATTCAATTTCATTTCAATCGAATAAAAGGAAAATCCTAAAAACCTAACATTCAACTTACCCGAATAACTTTTAATATATTTATTTTGATAAACATTTTTGAAATTATTAATTTATTTTCAATTATTCGATAAATTATTTAAATTATTCGATTGATGTCAAAAAAAAAATTTGAATTGATTACGATTAAAATTCTATCTTAAAAGTAAATATTTGATCATAATAGAAAATGGTGAGATGCTGTAAAATTTCTGTTGATACAATCGAAAATACCTGTGTTAAACTTTAGAACAATTCGATATGCGATTTTTTTTTTTTTTTTGTGCAGGAACTATCAAAGAAGGGGTGAAATCTAACATTTTTGTAAAGCACAAAACGCAATGAAATAAACAATCAATTTGCTTCAATATAAAGCCTTTTTTCGAGAACAAGACATTCTATTATGGTGTGACTAAACCACTGTTGTCCTCTATTTTGAAAATAACAAATGAAGGCACTTTGTAGAAATGGAGAAAATTCTAAATTTTTAGACCAAAATCACCGTAACAACAAAATTATTGTCGCCAACGTTTGTCTACCTTATCGATATTGCTAGTTCTGATGACTTCAACTACTTAATTATAAAACTTTGGCTGCCATTGTTATTTAACGAGTTCAACTCTAAAAACATATCTTTCTTCAGAAAATAAGTTTTTTCTAATGAAAATGTTGCTAGTTCGATTCTTGAATAAAACAAAAATTTAAAGTAGTTTACGTGCTCTTCTAACAACATCAAAAAAAAAAAGTCAAACCAAAAGAATAGGAAAAGAAAACTAAACTGGTAACAACCTCAAAAGTTTTTTAACCTTTTTTTTTCATCTTTCTAATATACCAAAACAAAAATGTGGCATGACTTCCTTATAACTTTTCTAATGCACTCTAATGCTGGGCTGGGTAAGCTTAATATTGTCGACAACAACTAAAACAAAAACAAAATTGTCGAGTAACAGGAACTACAAGATTTCAATATGATGATGAATACGACGACAACGAAATGATAATGATGATGATGATATTGGTGTTGTTGCTGGTGTTGTTGCTGTTGTTCAAGATGATGCTCTGGTTGATACTGTTGCAGTTTTTTTTTTTTTTTTAAATATATATTTTACTTACTGCTGCTTTTTTGCTGATGAGGATGCTGCTTACAAAGAAAGCGAGAATTTTGTTTGTTGCCGTTTTCGTATTTTTTTTTTTATTTTTTTAAGAAAGAAAACAGGTTCCTTTTTACATGCATATGAAATAAAAAATAAAATAAAACAGAATTGTATAAAGTAAAATAGAAAGAACAACAAGCGACAGAGTAACTTCAGCAGCAGCAACAGCGATGAAATTTCGTTATAGGGTGCAACGAACCTACAAACATGCATACATGTAAAAAGCCAGCAACAAACAACATCAACAATAACAACAACAACAACAACAACAGAAACTAAGTAGAAGTATGTTGGCAAAAAGCAAAAATATTGCGAATTAACACAGGGAATGTAAGCCAAAGGAAATTGTCGGTTTAACTATAATCGGTTTTATAATTTTGATGTTAATGAAGACGTTAGATTTTTTAAAGCTGCTACATTTAAGTGACAGTTACTTCATAATAAAGATTAAGTCACTGTTCCAGTGTAGGTTGGTGGACATATTTTTTACTTAAGTTTCAGAGAGTTTCAACCTTGTTTATATTAGTTTAGTTAGTTAGTTTATGTCTAATAAATTTAATAATTACACTTTTGCTAAAAGTTACCTCATATCTTTACTATATCTCCGGGAGATAATAAAATAATCTACGTTTAATAAACAGAGAATTTTTGAACTAATAATTACTCGTGCAATATAAAATGCAAATATTTGATTAATGAATAGATTGAATAAATTTATCTATAATATTAATAGGCTAGGCGATTTCTTGTGACCGATGTTTTGTTCTACCGTTTTATCCCGATTTTGACCAAACGTATATTATTTGAAAGGTATTTCTTTTTAACTGATTGGCAGACTTACAGATTCTTAAATTTGTTCCTTTATTTTGAGTAAATTGCATTTAAAGTTGCTACTAACACATACATAAAATTATACAATGCTATGTGTGTGTTTATTAAATTTGTTAATATGTTTATAATAAAAATGAGTTTGTTTTTTGTGTTGATTTGAGAATTGGCTATAATTGATTAGCATAAATTTAGGGTCTTTATTTAATGAAAAAATAAAATTTCTTAGAATTTGCACTTGATTTCGAGGGCTGGAATATGCTAGTATTTATAAAATTATTGAATTATATTTCAATGGTGCGTGGTAAAGAAGAAGAAGAAAGCATAAATTTCAAAAATTCATAACTGCACTTTATTCTTAATCGGACCGGTTTCTGGCATTTCAGCCTTCATCAGCGATTTATTGAGGTTTGAACCATGAACCTTCACATACACTCGTACTTGCACTTTTTGGTCAGCGCTTTAACACACTCACCTAAAGTCAGGCCTACGAGCAGTGTGGTTAGATTCAGTTTTCGTGCCATACAGCTTTACTTTGTATTAATTTCAGAAGATACAACTCTGTCCAAACAAACAATCTCTATTTTTGAATTTTGAATATTTTTTTATTGAATTATATTTTTCATATTATTTATGAATTATTTATTTATTTTTTTTTTGTTTAAAAAAATACAAAAAGTAAACAGGTAAATGCATTTTTCACACAAAAGTTATTTCTTTCTTTAAAAAAACCTTCAGTGTTGTCATAAAACACAATAAATAAGAAATCTATAGTATTAATAAGGTAAGGCAATTTCTTGTGACCGATATAAGTTTGTCAGTTTTGATCCTATTTTGACCATACAACACTCATTTGAAGGTTGTTTCTTTTCAGCTGTTCACCAGATTTATAGATTTTAAAATTTTTTACATTTTTTGGAGTAAAATGCATTCAAAGTTGCTACTAACACATATGTAAAATTTTGTTAAATTTGTTAATGTGTTTGCAAAAAGTCCTGTGTTGAATTGAAAAATAATTTTGGACATAAACCAATAACGACCATAAAAAGTAATGAATTGTGAATTGGCTAAAATTATTTAGCATACGCTTAGGGTCGTATAAAATAATTTATTAAATGAAATAATAAAATTTTCTATAATTTTCTGATCAAAAAGAAAAGCAGTTAACTTTAAATTTAAATATTATTAGAATTTAAAGGTGCAGTATACTGAGTAACGAACCGAATAAGTCAAGTTAATGATTACTCCCTCCTAGATTGTCCAATGGACAGGACTGAGAAGAAATACGATTTCAAGAAAAACTTTATTACAAAACTTATTAATAAGAAAAAATGGAGCGGTTTAAGTGCAGCATATTCTCTAAAAGAGGATACGATCAAATGGTAAACAGATGGGTCAAAAACCGGAAATGGAAGAGGGGCAGAAGTCTTCGGGCCTAGAACCAAATAATTATAATACTCACAACTATTTTCCAACCGGAAGTTTATGCCATCGATAGATGTGCACAGATTAACTTGAATAGTAAGTACAAAAGACGGGACATAACCATACTATCAGATAGTCAAGCTGCTATTCGAGCACTAAGCTTTTATGAAGTAAACTCTAATGCCGTTTTCTTTTCTGGCTAAAAATGTCGCCCTTTTTTTGCCCTTTTTTCGAAAAGTGTATTTTTATATATATTCTGAATTAAGAGCAACCTTATCTTATATATCAATCAAAAGGTCTCAAAGTCGAGCCCTCATAAATTACAAAAAATTGGAGCCATTGACTTCTTTCAGGTCATATTGGGAGAATATTTCCCCATTGTTCCCCTTTTTTGAATATTTTCACCCTATGACTTCCAAGAGAATAAAAATCAAATTTTTTTTGTATTTGTGAACACAGCACTTTGATACCTTTCGATTGATATATAATACATGGTTGCTGTTAATTCAGAATATATAAAAAAAATACTTAATTCCAAAAAAGGGCAAAAAAGGGCGACATTTTTTGTCATAAAAGAAAACGGCATAAGTTAGTATGGCAGTAAATGGGCTAAGTAAACACAATAAGATCAGTCCTTGTTGGGTCCCGGGGCATATTGGAATTCAAGGTAATGAGCAAGCTGATGAGCTTGTTAAAAGGGGAACTTCCACGAAGCTAATGGGGCTTGAACCGTTTTGTGGCATAGGAAAAGGAGTATGGGAAGGCATACTCAGAGAACATGAGAATCACATCAGACAGGAACTTTTCTCGAGCCACTTGGCCTTAAGGCAATCCAAACTCTTGTTAGGTAACTACAATAGTTGGGTTATCAAAGAACGAACGAAGAATACTAACTGAAATATTAACTGGTCACTGTAAGCTCAGGGAGCACCTGAGCAAGTTAGGAATTGTAGCAAACCCTATGTGCAGATTCTGCGATGAGAAGGTAGAATCACCGGATCACATACTGGGGCATTGTAGGGCGTTAATGCATAACAGGAAAAACCACCTAGGTTCTTTCCAAATACCAGGGAGCGAAATAAAATCACTGGAACCAACCATCATCCTCGAATTTCTGAGGGCTTCAGGATTGGGTGAGATTTTATAGGGACAAACTATTAGCAGAGGGCAGTACAATAGATCATTCGGTTGCAGTACTTTGGACACCTCTTTATACAATACAATAATAATGGCATTGTGCAACAGTCCGCAAATTGTTGTACACTGTAATGTAATAGAAACTAGCAGATTCCAGCCCTCGAAATTCGAGTGCAAATTCTAGGAAATTTTATTTCTTCATTAAATAAAGACCCGAAAGGTATGCTAATCAATTATAGCCAATTCACAAATCAATACAAAAAAACTAATTTTTATTACAAACACATTAACAAATTTAATAAACACTCACATAGCATTGTATAATTTTATGTATGTGTTAGTAGCAACTTTAAATGCAAGTTACTCAAAATAAAGGAAAAAAGTTAAAAATCTGTAAATCGGCTAAAAAGAAATACCTTTCAAATAATATACGTTTGGTCAAAATCGGGATAAAATGGTAGAACAAAACATCGGTCATAAGGAATCGCCTAGACTATTAATATTATAGAATCTAAAAACTATTTCTTTTAACATGACCGCTTTTATTTATATAAAAATATTATTAAATTTATTAAAAACTATTCGAGTCTGAGGTTGTTGGTTTTAAATTTTTATTTTTTAGAATATTTCGGGCCACTTCGAAGACCATCATCAGCAATTTGATTAAAAAGACGCCACCGCTAAACATGTCAGCAACTCAGTTCATGTAATGACAACGAAGAGGTGTTTAGCGGTGGTGTCTTTGTAAGCAAATTGATGATGATGGTCAGCGAAGTGGACCAAAATATTCAAATTGTGTACACCACAATTGACCATGCAAAGGTCAAACCTTAGGTCCAATTTTCAAATTTTAATTTAAATAATTTTTATTGATACCATTTCAAAGAAGAGGGTTCAAATGGCATGAAAATATGACAATAGTTTGTTGTATATATTTTTATAGTCCCTATTTTTCTAGTAAAAAAGGAAAAGTGTAGTTAAGTAATTTTGACACTAAAAGAAGTGTCATGTCTGTCACATTACAAAACACTTTTAGGTGCTTTATTAATAAATTCGCTCTTATATTAACTATGTTTCTTATTTGTCATACAAATAACTTCAGATGTTTTCTGTGTTTTCAAACATTTTCTAAAATGATGTCTGTTTGTTGTCATGTCTGTCACGACTGCTATTTGCCTCCCAATTACTAATAAGAATATTACTTTCCCTCTTTTTCTAATGGTAAATATGTCGTTCAGGTGCGTCTGCATATTTTTGTACATTTATAATATTGGATTAGAAAGATCTGAATGTCATGTCCGTCACTATGGAAGTAGGCTATGGACAGCCATTCTCGCTTAAATTTTAGGGGTCAATTTAAAAAAAAATTTAACATTATAACAAAACAAAGCTACTGTTCTTCAGATATAACAACACATTTGATTTTTCGTAATAATTGTTGCGGAAACACCAACTTATCAGATCACCGCTTATAAGCCTCAGATTATAAGAAAATAATAAGCGATTCGTTATCAAATTGTAAGCACTATATTGGGTTTAATTTCCGGGAGTAGCCAGAAATATATCGAGTAAAATATTTCATAAAAAAATCTGCATAATGTTGTGCTAATAAAATTTTAAATTAATCGAGTTAGTGGAGTATATTTTTAATTTATTTGAATAATTGCGGAAATTATTCCATTAGTCGACTCAGAATTGGACTTAGATAAAATGCATTAAACTTAAAATATAAATTTTTCTTAATGTTGTGCTAAAAAAGTTTTAAATTAATCGATTTACTGGAATATTTTCTTAATTTATTCGAATAGTTGTATAAATTATTCGGTTAATCGAGAAAGAATTAGACTGAGATAAAAGGAATTAAAAATGTACTTAAAGTATATATTTTTCTTAATGTTGTGCTAAAAAAAGTTTTCCGTTAATCGATTTACTGGGATATTTTTTTAATTTATTTGAATAATTGCGGAAATTATTCGATTAATCGACTCAGAATTGGACTTAGATAAAATGCATTAAGCATCTACGTAAAATATAAATTTTTTCTTAATATTGTGCTAAAAAAGTTTTTAATTAATCAGTTTTTAAATTTATTCGAATAACTGCGGAAATTAATCGATTAATCGCCTCAAAATTGGACTCAGATAAAATGCAATAAAAATCTGCACAAAATATATTTTCGTTGTGCTAAAAAAGTATTAAATTACTGGATTATTTTTTTAAATTATTCGAATAATTGTAGAATTATTTTATTAATCGAATAAGAATTGGACTTATATAAAATGCTTAAAAATGTGCATAAAATATAATTATTATAGCTAATAAGTTAATTATTCGATTTACTCGGCAACTTTTCAGATTAATTATTGAAATTATTCGATTAATTGTTAAAATTATTCGATAATTTATGAAAATGGTATCGCTCTATATCACTTAAAAAGAATTAAAAGAAAATCGAATAATTTGGATCACCTAACTTCCAGGCTTAATATAATCTAATTCAAATTTGGTTATTCGACTTACTCGAATAATTTTTAATATACTTGTTTAGTTAAAAATTTTTGGAAATTATTCAATTTACTCGAATAAATAAATTTTTTTCAATCAATCCATAAATTTTTAAATTATTCGTAACTGTTACAAAAATTCGTTTAAATCTTAAAATTTTATTGTTTAATCCAGTAATCAACATTTTCATTTAACTCGAACAAACGTAATATCGAATAATTTGAATATCGTGACTTCCAGGCTAAACTCAATCTCTTTAAAATTTTCTTCTTCGATTTATTCAAATAACTTTTATTTCGATTGTTTGTTAAAATGTTATCGTTCAATCTCATTTAAATAGAATAAAAGGAAAGTCGCAGAATTTGCATGCCCAGGCTCCACTTAATCTCATTCAAATTTGGTTATTCGATTTACTAGAATAATTTTTAATAAACTTTTTAAGTTATTTTGTTAAAAAAAAACGGAATATCGAATAATTTGAATACCAAAATTTCCAAGCTAAACTCAATATCTTTCAAATTTGGTTATTCGAGTTATTTGAATAACTTATAATTTCATTAGAATAGTTAAATTTTCTTTTTAATAATCGATTAAGTGTTCAAATTATTCGATTATTTATTTGAATGTTATCGCTCAATCTCATTTAAAGAGAATAAAAGGAAAATAAAATAATTTAAATGCTCTAACTTCCAGAGTACACATGATCTCATTCAAATTTCTGTGGTTTTCTGGAATAACCGCGTATGTCCATTTTTGTCAGTTTGGAGTTGACGATGCCAAATATATTAATTTTTAACGTTATTTCGATGTGTTCAATTTAAAAAAAAATATTGACCATTTCTGAGTTTTTTCTTTAAATAACGACGTAACTTAAATGTTTATTAAATTAATTTGCAGCACTAACGACGTATGTCAACCTAGGTTTGATCGTTGACAAATTATTTTCTCAGAAAACGACACATAGCGACATACGTTGTTATTAATGAAAAAAAAATGCTAAATAATTTTGGATTATTTTTCAGTTATAACCACTTATAAAAACTTGTGTGTTTATTTCTATTATATTTTGTCACTATTATTCTTGATACGTTGTTATATTCTCATACTAAGTCCCGTTAACTTTTTGTTGACGAACAAAAAAATCCATTTTTCAAGCAACAACAACTTATGTCTACATGGGTGGTTGCGTTGGTAGTTTTCCTTTTTAAAGAAAACGACGTTTGTCGACACACACTTTAAGTGTTATTCACATATTGTTTTTTCGTCCTTCTCTAGGATCTATTCCTCTGAAGATTTTTGACTCAAAATTTTATATAAAGTATTTATTGATCATATCTACTGGACTGTTAAATAAAAAACTTTAAAAACTTTATATCGAGCCCATAATTTTAAATATAACGTTTTTTGGCTCCCCTGAACATTTTTATTTTATGACATACGCGGTTATTCTAGAAAACCACAGATTTGGGTATTCGATTTGCTCGAATAATTTGTAATATATTTATTAAGTTACAAAATTTTAATATTATTCGATTTATTCGAATAAATTTTAAATTGTTTACTAAATCAACATATTTAAAATTCTTTAACAAATTATTAAAATTATCCGATTAATTATTAAAAAAAAATCGTTTAATTTTAAAAAATGTTATCATTTAATCTATTAATGAAATTATTAATTTAAATCGAACAAAAGGAATATCGAACAATTTGAATACCCAAACATCCAAACTGTACAAAATCTTATTGAAAATCAGTTATTCGAGTTAATCGAATAATTTTTAATTTCTCGAAATAGTTAATATTTTTCAAAATAATCGATGATTTATTCGATTAATTGTTAAAATTATTCCATTATTTATTAAAATAAGTTCGTTAAATTTCATTTAAATAATTGGAATACCCACCCCAGCTTCCAGGCTGGACATAATCTTATACACCTGATACTATTTCTTAACTGTTTGTCGGCCTAGTCTGATTTGATTTTACCCAAAAAAGACTCCAGTATGAATTTACAGTTTTTTTTTTAACAAAGAGTAAACTGATACATAATCTTAACTTAACGCAGATTTACATATGTATGTATGTCATATGTAATAATAATCCAACTTTTCAATGAGCCATCCTTCCCCATGTAAGAGGAGGGCCTACCAACAAACAGAGGATGTTAAAGTTTAGATTTTTAGAAAGAAAGAAGAACGAACACACATACAGAAAAAAAAAACCAGCTAGATTATATTATTTTTATGCTTAGTTAGTTAAGTAGAGCATTTAGATTGACAAAGTAGAAATAAGAAAAAACTAAAAAAAAATCAAACACGGGCAAGTAATGACATGTTGTCTGTTTGTGCTACAAAAGCAACAGTTGTTGTTGCTGTTGCATTAAATGCACAATAGAAAAGACTTAAAATTAGATTAAAAAATCACAAAAAAAATAATCAAAAATTAAATTAAACTACAAAAGTTTGCTTACAATTTACCATTAAAATGAAAAAATCCAAAAACAATAAGATGATAAACGAAACAGATGAACGAACTCCTTCTTCAGCTGTGCAGAAGCCTTAAATAATTGAGACTGTTTTTGGTGAATTACAGATGCATAAAAAACGTTTTTTTTTTGGAAGATTCGTCACTTTTTTTTTGTTATAAAATTTATTTGTGGTTAAAATGCTTATCACGTTTAAAACTTTTATTTGTTTCTTAATTTGTAATTTATTTTCTTTTTATTTATTTTAAATGATTTGTTTCAAAATCTTTTTTTGTGTGTAATAAATATTTAAATATATTTTTTATTATTATATTTTTTTTTTTTTTTTTTTCAAAATTGTAATCTTTTAATGTGCTGTCGCTCTTTATTTTTGGAAAAACGCACTCTGTATGTGACTTTATTTCGATATTTATGTATTTTGTTGTTACTTTACTTTAGTTGCACTTGCTTTGCGAATTAAAAAAAAAATTATTTTAGAATCGCATTGAATTGAATGCGAGGAGAATGCTTGAAATGTTGGATGCAAATCGGCATTTAATGTCGAGTCCATTCCACTTCACTTCATTTTTTATTTTTGTGTGGAATTTTGCACTTCTGCTCCTTCATTTATGCTTTTAAAGTTTTATTTTGTAAATTTAATTTATTTGTGTAATTTAATTTAATTTTTTTTTTGCTCACCAATATTATTTAAATTGAAAAAAAATCAATTTTAAAATAGGAAATCCGTTACTTTATTAAAATAAAATCACTTTAAAATTGTTTGTTTTTTTTATACTAAATTTAAATTTAAAAAAAAAAATATTAAATTCTGACCAACTTCCAAATCAGTTAATCTGTCGTAAAAAAAAAATGTATAATTAAAAATCTTTTTTATCTTTCAACCGTCGTGGCCCGTTTTCAATGAATGTCAAACGATAACTGCGAAAGCCGACAAAATCGTATGCAGATACACAACAAACATATACTGCACATTCACATCATACAAACAAGAGAGATCGAAGGAAAACGATTTTCTCTCTGCGAAGATACGAACTTAGCAATATGTCTAAAAACGAAGCACCTCGCCATACTTACATACATAGATATGAAAAAAAAAATCAAAACATCAACACAAGCCTTAAGCCCCAAACATTACTTCCCATTTTAGAGCGCCAGAGAAAGCACGAAATACAGATGCACAGAGAGTGAGAGAGATATAAAAATCATTCGGTTTCCCTATTGGAAAAGCCGATACCTATACTACCGCAACAAAGAGTGGTAAGATTGTAATAGGCAGACATAATATGAACAAAAACAGAGAATAATAAACCAACAGCTTTTTTCCATGTAATAATGGCACGTGCAGAGAGTTATCACAACGGAAAACAACAATAAAAAACAAACCAGTATAGGTAGAGGAAGAAGTAGAAGAAATTACAATACGAAGATGATAACAACAACAACAACAACAACAACATTATTGCTTTGCTCCAATCTTTAAATATTTACAAAAAGTTCAATATCCATTGTGTATGCATGTGTGTGGTGCAATGTATGCATATATTTTGCATTTTCTGCTCCAGAGGAGTTTTTTGACATTCTAAAGATGCTTTGCAAAAGCAAGCATGTAACTGCTTTGTTAATTTGACTATCATCTCATTGGAGGAGGTTTGGTTATATAATCTTGGTAACTATCTCTTTTGCATGTGTCTATGTTGTGCTTGTGGGCAAGTCAAAGGAAAAGCAAAAAAAAAAACAGTTAAAACTAAATTTATATG
Source organism: Cordilura impudica (assembly GCA_963682025.1). NCBI lineage: Eukaryota > Metazoa > Arthropoda > Insecta > Diptera > Scathophagidae > Cordilura > Cordilura impudica. The sequence continues at coordinate 22,578,901 of OY821519.1, read as the reverse complement.
CCAATATCCGGGTTCATGGAATATCCATACAAATTGTTTAAGCTTCTAATGTTTAAATTAAAACTAATGCAAATGTATCTGATTTCCTGAGAAATCTTAAAGCTATAGAGACACAACATGGCTCTTAGGTACTATAAAATTTAACTTGATATGTATTAAAACTATTGTTTAGAACCTTTAAGCAACTTAAACAAAGGTGGGTCGAAATAGAAATAAATAAATATGTGTGTCCAAAATTCATTTAATTTTTCAACTTATGCCGTTTTCTTTTCTGACAGAAAATGCGCATTTTATTTACCCTTTTTTTCAAAAAGTGTATTTTTTTATACGTTCTAAATAAAATGCCATCGTGTTTTATGCATTTGTGTAAAGGTCTTTTGACTTCTTATAGGTCATAGGCTAAGAATATTGACCAATTGTTCCCCTGTTTCGCAATATTCTGACCCTATGAGGAGCCAATTATCCCAATTGTGTGAAATTTACGAGAATAACACTTTTAGACCTTTACATGAATGCATGATATGGTTGGATTTTATTTCGAATATATAAAAAATACACTTTTTGAGAAAAGTAAATGAAATGCGAATTTATTGCTTATTTAATTTTTTCAACCTTAATAATTTTTTATACCCTCCGCACTTCAGAGGCAGAGGGTACATAAAGATTTATCATTCCGTTTGTAACACATCGAAAAACTAATTTCCGACCCCATAAAGTACATATATATTCTTGATCCTTATCACAGCTCAAGTTGATATAGAGATGTCCGTCTGTCTGTTGAAATCACGCTCATTCACAAAAAAAAAAATTTTTTTGCTGGGTAAGGTAACAATAATATCATTTGCCATAATTTCCAGCAGGATGATAGTGAAAATGGGTTAAATCGGGCATCATTGTGCTTAGATACGAGCAAAATTATGTAGATAGCACTAAAAAAAACATAACACCCAGTGTATTTTTTGTAATATTTTAGTGGTTGAACATAATAGTTGTACAACTACAACTAAAATGATGCAATCATACCAAGAAACACAACTACCATGAGCTATGCTAGCAGTATTGCCACATATTTTATTGATCGTTATCACGATATAATAAAAAATAAAATCGCCAATATTAAAATTGCAAAACGAAAAAATGGAAAATGGAAAATGGAAAATGAAAAATTAAAAAATTAAAAATTAAAAATTAAAAATTAAAAATTAAAAATTAAAAATTAAAAATTAAAAATTAAAAATTAAAAATTAAAAATTAAAAATTAAAAATTAAAAATTAAAAATTAAAAATTAAAAATTAAAAATTAAAAATTAAAAATTAAAAATTAAAAATTAAAAATTAAAAATTAAAAATTAAAAATTAAAAATTAAAAATTAAAAATTAAAAATTAAAAATTAAAAATTAAAAATTAAAAATTAAAAATTAAAAATTAAAAATTAAAAATTAAAAATTAAAAATTAAAAATTAAAAATTAAAAATTAAAAATTAAAAATTAAAAATTAAAAATTAAAAATTAAAAATTAAAAATTAAAAATTAAAAATTAAAAATTAAAAATTAAAAATTAAAAATTAAAAATTAAAAATTAAAAATTAAAAATTAAAAATTAAAAATTAAAAATTAAAAATTAAAAATTAAAAATTAAAAATTAAAAATTAAAAATTAAAAATTAAAAATTAAAAATTAAAAATTAAAAATTAAAAATTAAAAATTAAAAATTAAAAATTAAGAATTAAAAATTAAAAATTAAAAATTAAAAATTAAAAATAAAAAATTAAAAATTAAAAATTAAAAATTAAAAATTAAAAATTAAAAATTAAAAATTCAAAATTAAAAATTAAAAATTAAAAATTAAAAATTACAAATTAAAAATTAAAAATTAAAAATTAAAAATTAAAAATTAAAAATTAAAAATTAAAAATTAAAAATTAAAAATTAAAAATTAAAAATTAAAAATTAAAAATTAAAAATTAAAAATTAAAAATTAAAAATTAAAAATTAAAAATTAAAAATTAAAAATTAAAAATTAAAAATTAAAAATTAAAAATAAAAATTAAAAATTAAAAATTAAAAATTAAAAATTAAAAATTAAAAATTAAAAATTAAAAATTAAAAATTAAAAATTAAAAATTAAAAATAAAAATTAAAAATTAAAAATTAAAAATTAAAAATTAAAAATTAAAAATTAAAAATTAAAAATTAAAAATAAAAAATTAGAAATTAAAAATTTAAAATTAAAAATTAAAAATTAAAAATTAAAAATTAAGAATTAAAAATTAAATATTAAATATTAAAAATTTAAAATTAAAAATTAAATATTAAAAATTAAAAATTAAAAATTAAAAATTAAAAATTAAAAATTAAAAATTAAAAATTAAAAATTAAAAATTAAAAATTAAAAATTAAAAATTAAAAATCAAAAATTAAAAATTAAAAATTAAAAATTAAAAATTAAAAATTAAAAATTAAAAATTAAAAATTAAAAATTAAAAATTAAAAATTAAAAATTAAAAATTAAAAATTAAAAATTAAAAATTAAAAATTAAAAATTAAAAATTAAAAATTAAAAATTAAAAATTAAAAATTAAAAATTAAAAATTAAAAATTAAAAATTAAAAATTAAAAATTAAAAATTAAAAATTAAAAATTAAAAATTAAAAATTAAAAATTAAAAATTAAAAATTAAAAATTAAAAATTAAAAACTAAAAATTAAAAACTAAAAATTAAAAATTAAAAATTAAAAATTAAAAATTAAAAATTAAAAATTAAAAATTAAAAATTAAAAATTAAAAATTAAAAATTAAAAATTAAAAATTAAAAATTAAAAATTAAAAATTAAAAATTAAAAATTAAAAATTAAAAATTAAAAATTAAAAATTAAAAATTAAAAATTAAAAATTAAAAATTAAAAATTAAAAATTAAAAATTAAAAATTAAAAATTAAAAAATAAAAATAAAAATTAAAAATTAAAAATTAAAAATTAAAAATTAAAAATTAAAAATTAAAAATTAAAAATTAAAAATTAAAAATTAAAAATTAAAAATTAAAAATTAAAAATTAAAAATTAAAAATTAAAAATTAAAAATTAAAAATTAAAAATTAAAAATTAAAAATTAAAAATTAAAAATTAAAATTAAAAATTAAAAATTAAAAATTAAAAATTAAAAATCAAAAATTAAAAATTAAAAATTAAAAATTAAAAATTAAAAATTAAAAATTAAAAATTAAAAAATTAAAAATTAAAAATTAAAAATTAAAAATTAAAAATTAAAAATTAAAAATTAAAAATTAAAAATTAAAAATTAAAAATTAAAAATTAAAAATTAAAAATTAAAAATTAAAAATTAAAAATTAAAAATTAAAAATTAAAAATTAAAAATTAAAAATTAAAAATTAAAAATTAAAATTAAAAATTAAAAATTAAAAATTAAAAATTAAAAATTAAAAATTAAAAATTAAAAATTAAAAATTAAAAATTAAAAATTAAAAATTAAAAATTAAAAATTAAAAATTAAAAATTAAAAATTAAAAATTAAAAATTAAAAATTAAAAATTAAAAATTAAAAATTAAAAATTAAAAATTAAAAATTAAAAATTAAAAATTAAAAATTAAAAATTAAAAATTAAAAATTAAAAATTAAAAATTAAAAATTAAAAATTAAAAATTAAAAATTAAAAATTAAAAATTAAAAATTAAAAATTAAAAATTAAAAATTAAAAATTAAAAATTAAAAATTAAAAATTAAAAATTAAAAATTAAAAATTAAAAATTAAAAATTAAAAATTAAAAATTAAAAATTAAAAATTAAAAATTAAAAATTAAAAATTAAAAATTAAAAATTAAAAATTAAAAATTAAAAATTAAAAATTAAAAATTAAAAATTAAAAATTAAAAATTAAAAATTAAAAATTAAAAATTAAAAATTAAAAATTAAAAATTAAAAATTAAAAATTAAAAATTAAAAATTAAAAATTAAAAATTAAAAATTAAAAATTAAAAATTAAAAATTAAAAATTAAAAATTAAAAATTAAAAATTAAAAATTAAAAATTAAAAATTAAAAATTAAAAATTAAAAATTAAAAATTAAAAATTAAAAATTAAAAATTAAAAATTAAAAATTAAAAATTAAAAATAAAAAATTAAAAATTAAAAATTGAAAATTAAAAATTAAAAATTAAAAATTAAAAATTAAAAATTAAAAATTAAAAATTAAAAATTAAAAATTAAAAATTAAAAATAAAAAATTAAAAATTAAAAATTAAAAAATTAAAAATTAAAAATTAAAAATTAAAAACTAAAAATTAAAAATTAAAAATTAAAAATTAAAAATTAAAAATTAAAAATTAAAAATTAAAAATTAAAAATTAAAAATTAAAAATTAAAAATTAAAAATTAAAAATTAAAAATTAAAAATTAAAAATTAAAAATTAAAAATTAAAAATTAAAAATTAAAAATTAAAAATTAAAAATTAAAAATTAAAAATTAAAAATTAAAAATTAAAAATTAAAAATTAAAAATTAAAAATTAAAAATTAAAAATTAAAAATTAAAAATTAAAAATTAAAAATTAAAAATTAAAAATTAAAAATTAAAAATTAAAAATTAAAAATTAAAAATTAAAAATTAAAAATTAAAAATTAAAAATTAAAAATTAAAAATTAAAAATTAAAAATTAAAAATTAAAAATTAAAAATTAAAAATTAAAAATTAAAAATTAAAAATTAAAAATTAAAAATTAAAAATTAAAAATTAAAAATTAAAAATTAAAAATTAAAAATTAAAAATTAAAAATTAAAAATTAAAAATTAAAAATTAAAAATTAAAAATTAAAAATTAAAAATTAAAAATTAAAAATTAAAAATTAAAATTTAAAAATTAAAAATTAAAAATTAAAAATTAAAAATTAAAAATTAAAAATTAAAAATTAAAAATTAAAAATTAAAAATTAAAAATTAAAAATTAAAAATTAAAAATTAAAAATTAAAAATTAAAAATTAAAAATTAAAAATTAAAAATTAAAAATTAAAAATTAAAAATTAAAAATTAAAAATTAAAAATTAAAAATTAAAAATTAAAGATGCCGGTGGAGGGTATCAAAGATTCGGCCCAGCCGTATTTAACACTCTTACTTCTTTTTTAATAATATGGATTTTTTAACCCTTCGTAATAGGCGTTTGTGTCAGTGATCGCCAACTCGCTTGATTAAGCCATTTCATTTTCCGAAACAAATATACATACAATGTGTGACAATACAATGGAAACTTAAAAAAATACCATAACTTCCAGGCTATACATAATCTCACTCAAATTTAATTATTCGATTTACTCGAATAATTTTAAATTTATTTAATTAGTTACTAATTTTTGAAATTGCACGATTTACTCGAATAAATAATATTAATGTTTTCAATTATGCAATAAATTATTGAAATTATTCGAATAATTGTTAAAAAAAATTCGTTTACTTTTTTAAACTCTACAGTTTAATCCATTCAATTAAATCGTACAAAAGGAATATTCAAAAGAATTGAATACCCCAACTTCCTGGCTGTACAAAATCGCATTTAATTTTTGTTATTTGATTAACTCTAATAATGTTTAATTTATTGGAATTGTTAAAATTTTTTTTAAATAATTGATTGTTCGGTTATTTTTCAAGTGTTATCGTTTTCGGTCTGAATTTGGGGTATACTCAATTTATAAAATTTAAGATCATCAAAGTTTCCCTTAAACAAATAAGTTTAACCGCGTAAATTTTTTTAGTACGGTAGTACTCCTCAGAAGTGATTTATCTGGTTTTGTGAAAATAAATCACGAGAGAAAAAATTATTGAATGTAATCGATTTCAACGACCTCTAAAAAATCTGAAAAAATTTTCAAAAACCTCTTGGGCTATAAGAACTCATATTCTGCTTAATTACTTCACTCCTTCTGATCACCTTACGTCAGACCGAAAATGGAACACAACTCCCATATATGGACAGGAGCTTCAATGTCTATTTTGGAGTAACTGGACCATGTGCAAAGCAGGCGTTGATGCTCATGTATGATAGTAGGGTATCCTATTTCATTGACTCGTTGGAACATCGTCGAAATGTGGGTTGTGAAACACTGTTCTACTGATACTAGCATGAGAAATGTTCTTCTGAGATTAGCTAACTGATTCCAAGTGCCCGAGTTTCAGTTCGCTCTACCCGCTTCTCTAGTAGATCACATATATTTGTAGCCTATTATCCAATTGACCAAACAACACATTACAGAGATTTGCCGATTTTTATGATTCGATGATTATGATGATGTCATTAACCCATTTGGACTTGTCGCCACAAATTAACCCAAGCTAGGGTCGGCTGATTAAGTCACAAAATTCAAATATTTTGCAAATACTGCAGAATTTTGGATAATTTTAAAGCTAGGATTAATTTTTGATACAAATTATTTAGAAAGAGTACATTTACTGAATATTTCACAAAAAACTTATTTTTCTCGGAATCCGCAAAAAAGAATTCTTTGTAAAAAAATTCTGACAGAGCAATTTACTTAAAAGTCCTCACAGTTAATCTCTAACTTATATTTAACAAAACTGTAAAGTGGTAGATCCATTTTTGGAAATTTTTTTAAAGAAAATTTTTTGAACTTAAAAAAGGAGTTTTCAAAATTTTATCAAAAAAATGTTCCATCTTTGGTCTCATTTCGCAATATGTTAAGAACGTGGTAATAAAACAATACTTCATGTCTGAGTGCTCCTAGGTATAGTGACAAAAAAAAAAAAGAATGATGACTGTAATTAATTTCGTAAAGTTAAAAATATTTCCGTCAAATTTCACGACCTAGTTTTTTTTAGGGGCATTTGTTATGCCTTGGCTAGTTTTTATTCAATTATGAAGTTATATAGCTTTTTAAAGAGATACTTTTAGTACTGAAATCGATTCATATAACAACTTGTCGAAAAAATTAAATTATAGAAATGAAATTTTGGTAGAATCTAAAAAAAAGTCATATTTTCCCCATATAAACAGATAAACACACTTGAAATTTTCAGTCGCGTTGAGGCACATCAAAATTTTTTTGATTGATCCAAAACTTTGTATTGTTTATTGTTTTTATGTCACTCGCATATTTCTAGGGGGGTGAGACCGAGAGTTAAACACTTTTTTTCTTTAGGCCCACCCTAGTGTGCATCCGTACATTGAGACAAACATTGTTAAAATTTTACAATAATCGTACATTTCAAGAACACAGTGCCCATGGTCAGTGAGATTCCTTTCACTTTTTTGACGATGCGTTGCCTCGAAAAGTCCCCTGTATTAATTAACTCGTGAACATTCGTTTCTAAAACGTGACCTAAAACCCTTAGCTAACCATTTAACATGGACATTCCTTTGTGTTCAAGTGTGAACAGTTGATGCAGCAATTTCTGCAAATTCAATTGTCATTCTTTAACATATTCTCGCGTAACTGTCATTCCTGAATATATTCTGGTGTAAAGACCTGTACGGATAACCCGGAATTCTTGATTAAAAGTGCATAATTAAATTCGGCTGTCTTAATATTGCGTTGGTTCTAACCAAGGAACAGAGCCCTCAAACACGTCTCTGGCATTTTGTCTCATCAATAGTTTTCTTCTCCAAAGACAAATATTTGAATACTCTTCGCTAATAAATTGTTCCATACACAGTTGATCGCTTCCAATGGCTCTTAAAAATTAAACTGAATGACTCAAGCCCTAAACACATTCACTGCGAGTTGCGAGTGCGAGTAAAAATAAGCTTTTTGAATGCGAGAGTTTTGCTATTGTGCTTTTACAAAATCATCAAAATGCTTTTGACAAATTTTACAAATCTACAAGTAAAACAACTTATCATTTCGCAAGTCACAATGCACAATACAATAAGTACACACTGATTCTCCTGTCATATGTTCATAAATTCAGCTAATTCTCCTGTCACCTGATATTTCTCGCACAGAAAATAGAATCAATTCTATTTCCCTTGCGAGTGTTTTTACAACCTAAGCTGGTAACGCCACACAAAAAAGCTTTACTCTCGATCTCGCTTCCCGTCTGCGGAAAATTTCCCGAAAACAATTACAATTGCCCGAAAACAATTGCCCGAAAAACAATTCCCCGAAAAAACAATTCCCCGAAAACAATTTCCCGAAAACAATTTCCCGAAAACAATTTCCCGAAATTACAATTTCGCGAAATTAAATTTCCCGAAATTATGATTTCCCGAAAAAAATTCCCGAAATTACAATTTCCCTATTTTTAGTTTACAACTTCCCATATATTCTTGATTTCCCCCATACAAAAAACTTGCTGCGTACGATTTCTTGAAAAAACAATTTCCCGAGTATACGGCTTCTCGAAAAAAAGAAATCCCCCACCCCGCACCGCGCCCTTCCTCTTCCACCCTCCCTCGTCATCCGGACCTTTTTATTGGAGTGTAATACGCTTATTTTTTCATTGTGACTTTGAACACTTCGGTATTCAGACTTCCCGACGGATAACGCTCACTCCAGCACATCATGCCCGTGCAGTAGCTGCTACGGCATCGCTACCATCTTGCATAGCGAAGTTTTTTAGTTGTAATACTCAGTTACTATGCCACTCGGATTCCTGGATAGCGAAAAAGTTAAACCGAGGTTGCTTTTGAATGGTTTCTTGTATCATGACGACGGTCAGTCCGTTGATAGCGTTTATTGGCGTTGTACTCTTTATCGAGGAAAACACTGTACCTGTAGGGTCATAACAATCACAGTGCCGAAGAGGCTTTCGTTGCTAAAGAAAAAATCGTTAATGAGCTGAAAGATCTTGCCCGGACCACTACATCAAGTGGTCATGAACTGATTGCTCGCGCTTCGTCTGGAATTTCTGATGACATTGTTTCGGAAATGCCATCAACAAGCTCTTTGAAGAAATAGTAATTTCGGGAAATTGTACTTTCGGGAAATTGTGTTCGGGAAATTGTATTTCGGGAAATTGTAATTTAGGGAAATTGTAATTTCGGGAAATTGTGTTCGGGAAATTGTAATTTCGGGAAATTGTCATTTCAGGAAATTGTGTTCGGGAAATTGTAATTTCGGGAAATTGATTTCGGGAAATTCTTTTCGGGAAATTTTCCGCAAATCCTCGCTTCCACATTAGAAAAAATCATACTGTCTCATTCTCGTTTTTTCTCGCACCCGCAACTCGTAGTGATTGTGTTTAGGGCTTCAGATATCTGAAAATTTTACAGTAGTTATGGGGAGGATTAAATTTAAAAACAAAAGATTTTGTTTTAATAGAAACAATGCCATTTCTGAAAGATGTAGATACGATCCTCATATAAAATTTTATGTACGACTGCGGGTAGAATGCACGATCCAAATCAGCATGTTCATATTATGTCAAATACCGGAGTACGTCCTACTAGCACAAATCACATATTTTACAAAAATTTGTATGTATTCACCATTATGTTCCAGCTGTGAGCTCGTGTTTATGAAAACCTAAAAATAGTAGCTCTGTCGTTGAAAAAATTTTATTACAAAAAGCGCCTTTGGCTGTATTTTTTTGAACCAATCAGCGAAAATACTGTTTTATCTGTGGTCCGCTGAAAATGCTTGTCTCAGATATACATAAGTACATATACAGTATGTTTTATAAGCTTTTATAGAACTTGTGAACTTCCTCGATTTGAGATTTTAGGGCCTTTGGCAACACTAATAGCTATGACTGCTGTATTATCGTTAAATGTCATTTAAACACAAAGAAAAGTACAAATTTAAGGTCTCGCTAGAGCCGAAGTAGTGCTCGCAGTTTTTTTTTTCACTATTTATCACCATTACAATCTAGTATTCTAACCACTTCAATTTAATTATTACAAAAGTTGTAACAAAAAATTTTAACGACTCCTCTGATTAATCAAGTCAACAAGTTTTCATGTCTGTATTTTGCATACATAACCACATTTTTTCTGAAGGTTAAGGTGAATAACGCATTTGAATAATTTAAATTACTTACGGCAATGACAGGTTTACAGCAACAACAACAACAACAGCAACAACAACAGAATCATTTTAAAAATTAACTCTTACTAAGTGATTGCCGTCTGGATAACTTCCTGATTATGTACCTTACTTAAGTTATAACGAGAGATAACAAACTGATTTGACCAATACGCGACGCTCCCCTTTCTTGTCCTCTTACGACAATTGTATCGTTATCATAATAATGTACAAGTCTAATTCCAGTGTATAAGTATGTTTAAAAATAAAGAGCTTTGACTTCATAATCCAGTGGATACGAGGAGACAAATTTCGTGCAAAGTGTTTATGCATTACAAATCAATCAACTGTAACGAGTAAAGCAAATATAACTACAACAAGTGTGGGCAAAAACATAGCAGTGAATGAAAAGGGTTACTTTTGATTTGAAAAACAAATTATACAAAATAAATTTCGGCTTCAATATAACTGGATATTGCTTAAAGGAGTACTGGAATGTATAAGTAACAAGTAAGAAAATTATAGTCGGTCTAGACCGAGAAAGGGTCTAACTCCAACTAATTGGATATAGAAAATAAGCATAAACCAAATTTGGCCCACAGTTATGAAAAAGTTCATATCTTATGCTATATTTATATGAGACCTAGATCGAAATATGGACCGATCCTAACCGTATTTCGTAGACACTTACTTATTGCAAAAACATATATAAACCAAATTTGAGAAAAATCTGTACAACATTTTTGATGAATTTCAAAAACTGCGTAACATGTAAGCGTAACATGTGAGCGCAACATGTGAGTCGTACGACAAAATGTGATTGTATTGGTGAAAAAAGTATGATATTATAAAAAACGAAAAATGAAAAATTAAAAATGAAAAATGAAAAATGAAAAATAAAAAATGAAAAATGAAAAATTAAAAATGAAAAACGAAAAATTACAAATGAAAAATGAGAAATAAAAAATGAAATATAAAAAAAAGAAGTATAAAAAATGAAAAATAAAGAATGAAAAATGAAAAATAAAAAATGAAAAATGAAAAATTAAAAATGAAAAATAAAAAATGAACAATAAAAATGAAAAATAAAAAATTTATACTAAAAAATTAAAAATAAAAAATGAAATATGAAAAATAAAAAATTAAAAATAATAAATGAAAAACGAAAAATTAAAAATGAAAAATAAAAAAAAGAAATATAAAAAATGAAATATAAAAAATGAAAAATGAAAAATAAATTAAAAATGAAAAATGAAAAATGAAAAATGAAAAACGAAAAATGAAAAATAAAAAATGAAAAATAAAAAATGTAAAATGAAAAATTTAAAACGAAAAATGAAAAATGAAAAACGAAAAGTGAAAAACAAAAAAAAAAATTTAAAATGGAAAATAAAAAATTAAGAATAAAAATGAAAAATGAAAAATAAAAAATGACAAATAAAAAATTAAAAAAAAAAATTAAAAGGAAAAATAAAAAATGAATAATAAAAAATTAAAACTAAAAAATGAAAAATAAAAAATGAAAAATAAAATATGAAACATGAAAAATAAAAAATGAAAAATAAAAAATGAAAAACTAAAATTAAAAATGAATAATAAAAACTAAAAAATGAAAAATAAAAAATGAAAAATAAAAAATTAAATATAAACAATGAAAAATAAAAAATAAAAATTTAAAAATAAAAATTGAAAAATAAAAAATGAAAAATGAAAAGAGAAAATAAAAATTGGAAAATGAAAAATGAAGAAAAAAAATAAAAAATAAAAAATGAAAAATAAAAAATTAAAATTAAAAAATGAAAAATTAAAAATGAAAAATTAAAAATTAAAAAAAAAAATTAAAAATGAAAAATGAAAAATAAAAAATTAAAATTAAAAGATGAAAAACGAAAAATTTAAAATTAAAAATAAAAAACGAAAAATTAAAAATTAACCGGTTAAAATAATAAATAATAATAATAATAAGTGATACCCTTTCTGTTTGATTTTGAGAAAGTGCTATAAAAAAATCTTTAATTACTAGATGTTTACACATCTCCCCTGCGATCGGACTCACATGATTTTTTTTTTATAGATTCAAGTGAAGATCTGGAAGCCGATTTATATGGGGGCTATTACTAAAAATTTTAAAAAGTGTAATAAACAGACGTAAACTAATTTTTACTATGATCGATATGACAATTTGGATCTGGATGGCAATTTAAGTCGATCTCATAGGGGTCATTTGTATGGGGGCTAGGTCTGAACATGCAACAATTTTCACCAATTTCAATAACGTTCAGCCAAAAGGCCGAGGAAAGCTTATATACCAAATTTATATACCATATATTCATATTTGGGATCTGAATTTAGACGGGCGGATAGACAGGCGGACGGACGGACGGATCGGTATAACAAAAGAAAAAGGGCCGTATGCAAAAAAAATTAAAGTGTAATTCAAGTAGACTTTATCAACAAATTTTGTATGAAAAACATACAATAAAGTCTACTTTAAGTACACTTTGATTTTTTTGCATACGGCCCAGAGTATTTTTGATAGGGACAAATATCAGTACAAGCCTATTATACTCTGACCATATAGTGGTATAGGGTATAAAAAGCATCTCTTGCGTTAGAAAATAATACGTATATTCTTGAAGACTTCTTCCAAAAAAAATTTGGCTACACGAAGCCACAAATTTTCATAAAATTCTAGATTCCGGAAATAGAGTAAAATTTTCTAAAGGTCTTTGGCGCTCTCAATAAGGATTTGTAAATTTGAGGTCAAATTGGAATCAGGCCGTTAGGAAAGTTCAGTTTGGTCTCAGAATCTGGAAACGAATACGCGAATACTATGAAATTTCAACGCATGTTTTGACCAAGAAGAAATACGATAACTGAAAAACTTCAAAAAGGGTTTTGCGGAGCAAGAATTAAACTTTGAAATACCCTAAAGGAATCTGTTAAAAAAAATTTGAGCGGAAAGTAGTGAAGTCTCAGATATAGCAAAAAAAATGTAGGATAAACTTCCGAAAAGCTCATACCACCGATCGATCTGAAATTTGGTATACTAACGTATTGTGACCTGCTAATCATGAATATCTGGTGAAAATTGCCGCAAATGACGTTTTCAGTATAAAACTCGGAAAAAACATTGTTTTTTTTTGCTGTGCATTGCCGCACTATCCTGACCGATTTATTTAGATTTAAACTTCTAAAGTGGAAAATAGTCAAAGTTCAAGTACTGCAGCTAAAAATATTTAGAGCGAAGCTACTACAACGGAAAATATTGAAAGTTAAGCGACGAATTGTTTTGGAGTTCACAATTTTATTTGAATTGTATAATCTGTAATTCCGTCTAAATCATATTGCAAGATCACGTAAAAACTTTACAATGGTTACGCGACATTGAAATGATCCCTACCACAAGATATTGTGGCCTACATAAAAAGTACATGACACTGTACGAATCACGTCAGGGCTGTTGTCAGTTCGTTTGCCAAAGAAAAGGCAAATACAAGCACAAATACACATACACACAAGGAATGCTTACAGACTTTACCTCCACGTGGTACATTCTGGGGAAATCAAAAATTATCTAAATTGGTCAATATAGTGCGGCAATGCACAGCGGAAAAAAACTAGTTTTTTTTTCCTATTTTGATACTGAAAACGGCATTTGCGGCAATTTTCACTATGATATTAGTGATAAGCCGGTCAAAATACGTAAGTCTACCAAATTTCAGACAGATCGGTGGTATGCGCTTTTCGGAAATACACCCAAAAGGTATTTTTTTTTTTGCAATTTTAGGTTAGAATTTCTTGATGTGATACAGAAATTCCAAGTTCCGATGTGAATTGATGAGGGTATAAAAAAAAGTGGGACATATTTGAATTATTTCGAAATTTTTATTTTTCAATTAAGAAATGAGGAACTGCTAAATTCTTGTTCCCATCTGTTCCTGCAAACAATAAAATAAGTCAGTTGAGACATAATCAAGAGACCAATGCCCATTTCGAATAAAATTTGTTGCAAATGCTTCTTATTAATAAACATTGGAAAGTAACAGCAACAACAATATCGAATGATGGTAAACCGTTTATTGCAGCTGCATTCAAAAAGGGAAGAAACCGAAGATACCGAACCGTCTGAACAATATAGATTTTATAAGGAGTTGTTAAGATAAGTTTGGCTAAGTAGTAAATCTCGATTCTCGTATAGGACGGGCGGAATCGGCCACATGCAGAGCTTGCGGAGAGGATGACGAAACCCTAGAGCACTACCATTGTTACTGTCCTACATTTGCGGGAACAAAGGTCAGACATCTCTGCAACGGTATCATACCAGGCCTAGCGAGTCTTAGGGGGATACGCTGGAAAACACCCAAGAAATTTGCTGACAAAACCGAATTTCTAAGTTAATATAGAGGTGGATAACCGGACGAATATGGAGATGTAGAGCGCACAACAAGCCGACTTTCTGGCTTAAGTGTATATCCGGGTATAACGGATATCAGTTATGTATATACATAGTTCCTCCTCTGGTTTACCTATTAAGAAATGAACGAACGAATAAGTGGACAGCCTGAAAGTATTCTACATGAGTTAACTTACTTATGGCGATTTACTTATCTAACCTTGCTGGAGCTTGTAAGACTTAATTCTATTCTCAACTAATTCCAGAACATTATTGAATCCATTATTGAATTAAAAAATTAATAACTTCCATACTGAATGACTTATTTAACATTTGAAAGAAACTTAAAAATTTTGAATGATACAAATATGAGAAAATGTTGTAATTGAATGTTGTCGGGGACTTAAATCATAAAGAAATGTATTCCTCTAAAGTTCTAAACCTTACCTAGCATTCAATTGAATAAAGCTTCCAGAATCGTGAAAACACTCATCAAAATCTAGTTTTTAATGAAGTTCAATATCATCTGGCCAATTTTCTCAAGAATGTGGGCAATTTGGAAATACAATCTATAATTGTTGTAATGTATTTACTGGAGAACTTTGGTGAAGATGGCGAATTCTAGTTTCAACAACACGGAGCATATCTTGTGGGGAATCTTTTAAAAAAAAAATGGCTTGGTTGCAAAAGTGCTATAGAAATCTCTGTCCATTCTCCAGCAAGGCCCTTAAGTGGGAGTATCGTGGTGGTTGTGGTTTAAACCCAAATCGCGGGAAGAGCACAGCTCGATGTGGACTTGCATTCAACCGGGCAGAGGTGTATTCGGTAGGCCTCGACTCCCCACCAAGCAGTGGGATTTGTTGCCCAAATGTACAAATCTTGAATAGGTACCGGAGTGTGGTTTAACTACACGTTGGGGCGGCAGTCGGCGCATATTCCGATCCACTGTTCAGAGCACAGTGGGGTTATGTCAACGAGACAGCTACTCACCTTAAACACAAGAGACTTCTGTCCGTTCTCCAGATCCTGTAGGTATATCTTAAACACAAATTCCACCGTAAATAACCGACCACATTGGAAGAATTCAAAGTCAAAATTGAGGAATAATGGACATAGAACTAAATGAGATGACAGTTGAAATTTGTGAATCAATACATAAGCCTTGTCAAGCGAATGGTAAAAATTTTGAATATCTCCTTTAGAAGGAAAAGTCATAAGTATATTCTGAAATCCTTAACTCATTTCCACACTCTACTTGAAAGCGTTCGCACTTACTGCTGAAACTTTCAGCGTTTGCTTCTTTTAGGCTGACTAATGCCGTTTTCTTTTTTGGTAAAAAATGTCGCATTTTATTTGCACTTTTTTTATAAATGCGTATTTTTATATATTCTGAATTAAGAGCAACCTTATCTTATACATCAATCGAAAGGTCTCAAAGTGTTGTGTTCATAAATGCATTTTGATTATTATCTTCTTTAAAGTAATAGGGTGAAAATATTTAAAAAAAAGAGAACACTGGGGAAATATTCTCACACTACGACCTGAAAGAAGTCAATGGCTGCAATTTTTTGCGATTTACGAGGGCTCGACTTTGATACCTTTCGATTGATGTATAAGATAAGGATGCTCTTAGTTCAGAATATATAAAAAATAAACTTTTCGAAAAAAGTGCAAATAAAATGATACATTTTTTGTCAGAAAAGAAAACGGCGTAAGAGGAACTTAAAGTTTATAAAATTTTCGAAATTTCCATTTTGGAATATGATGAAAAAAATCTAAAAATGGTAAATGTTGTCCCAAAGCAGAAGAAAGTCCATAAATAGTATTGATCTTTCGACACATAAATATGGCATTTATTTGATTTCTCGAACACTTAAAAGTAGATATGTCAAACATGAACAAACCGTTATTATTTTGCCTAAACAATATCGGGTCTTAAATTTGGCTTTTGTTCAAATTTTTTAAAAAAGAGTTTGAATTGCATTAAGTTTTTCCATTATAAAAATTCAGATTGCTATTCGAAAAATTAAAACTCAATCCTCGTTTTAGTCATTTCTATGTTCGTACGACTATTATCAAAAATTTCGTTGAAAAATGCTCAGATTATCTTTCGAATACTCACATGTATAATTATCTCTGTAGTTAAAAAAAAATCATGTGAGTCCGATTGCAGGGGAGATGTGTAAACATCTAGTAATTAAAGATTTTTTATAGCACTTTCTTAGAATCAAACAGAAAGCGTATCACTTATAGCAATCAACTGCAGGGGCTCTGTTTATATAAAAATATTTATTATTATTTATTATTTTAACCGGTTAATTTTTAATATTTCGTTTTTTATTTCTAATTTTTCGTTTCTCATTTTTCGTTTTTCATTTTTAATTTTTCATTTTTTTTTTTCAATTCAATTCAATTCTTTATTTACTATTTATTATAACATACATATATTATCTTAAACATAATTTATCTCAAGAGTTTAGGAATATTAAATCCTTTTCTGCTTTGTTCTACCTATACATAAACTATTTTTAATATGGACACCAGCTATTTATAATATCACTTGGTATGAAGGAAAAATTAGCAAAACAAAAAACCTTTCTGATTTTAATTTTTTTTTTTTTAATTTTTCATTTTTTATTTTTAATTTTTCAGTTTTTAATTTTAATTTTTCATTTGTTATTTTTCATCTTTTATTTTTAATTTTTAATTTTTTTCTTCATTTTTCATTTTCGAATTTTTATTTTTCTTTTTTAATTTTTTCTTTCTCATTTTTTATTTTTCAACTTTCATTTTTTATTTTTTTTTTATTTTTAATTTTTTATATATAATATTTTATTTTTAATTTTTTTTTTAATTTTTAATTTTTTATTTTTCATTATTCATTTTTAATTTTAGTTTTTCATTTTTCATTTCTTGCTTTTAATGTTTCATTTTTTATTTTTCAGTTTTTATTTTTAATTTTTTAGTTTTAATTTTTTATTATTCATTTTTTATTTTTCATATTTCCTTTTTATTTTTTTTAAATTTTTTATTTTTAATTTTTAATTTTTTATTTTTCATTTTTCATTTTTCATTTTCTATTTTTCATCTTTCGTTTTTCATTTTTAATTTTTCATTTTTTAGTTTATATTTTTCGTTTTTCATTTTTCATTTTCATTTTTCGTTTTTAATTTTTTATTTTTTATTTTTCATGTTTCATTTTTCATTTTTTATTTTTTATTTTTTATTTTTTATTTTTTATTTTTCATGTTTCATTTTTCATTTTTAACTTTTTATTTTTCGTTGTTATTTTTCATTTTTATACCCTATACCACTATGTGGTTTGGGTATAATGACTTTGTGCTGCTGTTTGTAACAACCAAAAATATTTGACCTAGACCCATCTTTAATTATACCGATCGAATCAGAATCACTTTCTGAGTTGATTTAACAATGTCCGTCCGTCCGTCCGTCCGTCCGTCCGTCCGTCCGTCTGTGTGTCCATGTAAAGCTTTTTAATCAAACTGCAGGTCGCAAATATGAATATATTTTGATGAAATTTAGTATATAAGCTTTTATCGGCCATGGGATGAACGCTATTGAAATTAGTGAGAATCGGTCCATGTTCAGACCTAGCCCCCATACAAATTACCCATATGAAATCGACATAAATTGCCATAAGATCCAAATTGTCATATAGATCTTACTCAAATTGGGTTTGTATGCGTTCATTACATCCACTAATGAGTAGTCCAAAAATGATCCCTTTGACCCCATATAGAGCTGCTTCCCGATCTTCACTTAAATCTATTAAAAAACAAAAATATTGCACTGATTCTTCTCAAATTTTGTTTGTACATATTTTTGCAAAATACAAGAGACTTTACCAAACATGATCAGGATCGGTCCATTTTTGGACCTAGTCCAGATATAGCATCGATATGAACTTTTTCATATCTGCGGCCAAAAAAATTAATAAAAATCCCACTCAAATTTGGTTTTTGCTTATTTTCAATGTCCAGTTAGTTGGGCCTAAGAGATAGGGTTTCTAAACGCATGGTATAGGGTATCGTATAGTCGGTCTAGACCGACTATAATTTTCTTACTTGTTTATTTTCCATTTTTTCTTCTTCATTTTTTTATTTTCCATTTTTTATTTTTCATTTTTCATTATTCATTTTTAATTTTTCGTTTTTCATTTTTTATTTTTGATGTTTCATTTTTCATTTTTAATTTTTTATTTTTCATTTATCATTTTTCATTTTTAATTTTTTATTTTTCATTTATCATTTTTCATTTTTTTTTTTTCATTTTTAATTTTTCGTTTTTCATTTTTAATTTTTCATCGTTTTTTTCATTTTTCATTTTTTATTTTTCATTTTCAATTTTCAAACAGGTTATCATAATATCATAATTTTTTCACCAATACAATCACATTTTGTCTTACGACTCACATGTTACGCTCACTTGTTACGCTTACATGTTATGCTGTTTTTGAAATTTCCTCCCATGCGCGTATAGATGTTTACACATCAAAACGTTTTTATAACGCTATTCGCTCCCTGATTTAATCTCCTCACACTTCATTTTGTCTCCAAACACTTCCAATAAATTGTGGCTTCTTTTTATTTCCAGACACTTCCTTTTTATTTTTTATTTTTATTTATGTTTGTTTAGCATTAATATTAAATTGTGTTAATATATGTGGAATAAATTATAATGTGGAAAATACTTTTAAATGTTTGAGAAAATTATAGAAAAATTACAAAAAAAAATTACAGAAAACAGCGACAAATCATAATTTTTTCACCAAACAATCATAAGGCACACCGATTTGTCTTAATGCTCACATCTTACGCGTAAGATGTTATGCTCACATATTACGCTGTATTTGTGATTGTATTGTGAAATGGCGCGTATAGATGTTTACACATCTAAAAAATATTTTTCATAATACCAAAATTAATAATCCAAATATTATTTAGAGATGACTTCCCTTATCAATGACTTAAACACACACAAACACACTCATTTCACTTTTATTTTTTTTGCATTGAGAAACGATGATATTGAAGACGAATCAGCAACAACAACAAGAACTAACTGAATTAACGATTATGATAACAGCACAATAACAAAAAAAAAAATAAATAAAAAAAATCAACAAGAGAAAGAGTGGCTACCACAAAAACCGCAATTACGGTTAAAGATAATTTCCGCGTTCCCCCTTTTATTACACTTTACACAAAAGTTTAAAGGCAAATTCAAAATCCAGCCAAGGAGTCAATGAAATCATAATGAATAAGTACATAAATATGTCTGTCTGTCTGCTTGTAAGTGCAAGTATGCATGTAAGTGTGTGAAGAAATTATGAAAAACAAAGTGAGATGTTAAAAAATAAACCAAACAGCAGCAGCAACAACAACAACAACAACAATAACGACAGCGGTAATAGCAACAACAATAAAATCACTTCTCGGTAGGTGATGTTGATGTTTTTTTGAACTTTTCTTGAAAATCAACAGCAACTTTTGTTAGGGGGGACGAGGAGAAGAATGCAAGCATTCAACTCCCTTACAAATAACAACAAAAACAATGTTCCTACACACACACACACACTCACACACACAAACAAAAT
This sequence comes from Cordilura impudica, assembly GCA_963682025.1. Taxonomy (NCBI): domain Eukaryota; kingdom Metazoa; phylum Arthropoda; class Insecta; order Diptera; family Scathophagidae; genus Cordilura; species Cordilura impudica. Next base: position 22,558,902 of record OY821519.1, on the reverse strand, counting down.
TCTTATGTACACACTCGTTCAATTTGTTGTTGGTCTAGCAGTTAAATGCACTTAAAAGTCATTGCATTTTAGTTTATTTCATCTTCTTTGCAATCACATACACACACACACATGCATAGAAAGGAACGATATTAAGTTTATATACTGACGTACATATTCAAAGAAATATCTAACAATGAGTAAAAAGGAAAAGGTCAACGATTTCTATCATTCGTTTTTCCTCTTTAGTTGATGAACCAACAAATTATAAGGAATCTCATAAAAAGCCATAACGAAAGACAGGGGTTTATGGAGAGAAAATGAAGGGGGGGTGCATGTTATTCACTCTACTTGTATCTTCTTCTTGTACTTCTGGTAAAACAATTAAAATTTTGTAACACATCATTCTAGATCAATTGAATAAGTCAGTCTTGGATGATATCATATCAGGGTTTAGAAAAAAAAAGTCAAAGACTGATTTTTAACAGGACTACTAGAGGACCCGTGATGCTTCGCAGCATTATATTATGTTATATTAATTTTTATAATTATTTTGTGGGTTTTTATTTAAAACTTGAATTTTTTTATTTTTCCCATTTTTTTTTATTTTTTTAATTTGTTTTTATTTTATATTTTTTTTTATTTTATATATATTTGATATATGTATATAGTTTTTAATAATTTTTGGTATTTATACCCTATACCACTATGTGGTTTGGGTATTATGACTTTGTGCTGCTGTTTGTAACAACCAAAAATATTTGACCTAGACCCATCTTTAATTATACCGATCGAATCAGAATCACTTTTTGAGTTGATTTAACAATGTCCGTCCGTCCGTCCGTCCGTCTGTGTGTCCATGTAAAGTTTGTAATCAAACTGCTGGTCGCAAATATGAATATATTTTGATGAAATTTGGTATGTAATCTTTCATCGGCCATGGGATGAACGCTATTGAAACTGGTGAGAATCGGTCCATGTTCAGACCTAGCCCCCATACAAATTACCCCTATGAAATCGACATAAATTGCCATAAGATCCAAATTGTCATATAGATCTTACTCAAATTGGGTTTGTATGCGTTCATTACATCCACTAATTATTAGTCCAAAAATGATCCCTTTGGCCCCATATAGAGCTGCTTTCCGATCTTCACTTAAATGTATTAAAAAACAAAAATATTGCACTAATTCTTCTCAAATTTTGTTTGTATATATATTTTTGCAAAATACAGAAGACTTTACCAAACATGGTCAGGATCGGTCCATTTTTGGGCCTAGTCCCCATATAATATAGCATCCGATATGAACTTTTTCATATCTGCAGATAAAAATCCCACTCAAATTTGGTTTATGATTATTTTCTATATCCAGTTAGTAAACGCATGGTATAGGGTATCGTATAGTCGGTCTAGACCGACTATAATTTTCCTACTTAATTTATTTTATGCTTATTTGTGAAAAAACTTTTTAGTTTTTTGGGAACCGCTTTTTTGCCCTTGTTTGAGCCGGGGTTTTTAAAATTTGCAATTTATTTGTCCGTCCTTCCGCACTTTGTCCGTCCTTCCGCACTTTGTCCGTCCTCTTGCACTTTAGCATGGAAAACTCCTCGAAGACCCGCAGCATTAGGATAGACTATGTATGAGAGGGCGTAATTATTACATAAAATCATTTTACCATACTTCCTTCCAGACAATATTAGCTGTGCGCCGGCCCTTAGGTTTAATTCCTATCTTTACATTTCTGAATGTTCTTCCTCGAGATAAAGCACAGTGTACTGATAGTACAGTAATACCAAAATATGCGGGAGAAGTTAACGTACAGTAAAACAATATCGGAATTTGCCCGGAGAAGTTAGCGAACAGTATACCAAAATTTGCCAAGAGAAGTTAACGTACAGTAATGCCAAAATATACCAAGAGAAGTAAACGTATAGTAAAAGTTAAGTTGGTTGTCCACGCAAAACTTTCCTCAAAGCTTGATGCACTGAGTGTTCTTAGACTTATGTCAACAGCCTACGTTAATTAGAACTCTAGTTATAGAGGTTTGAGTGAAGGAAAATATTGAAAAAATTTTGAAAGTATAACTTGAGTAAGGTGGGAGTTGAGTAAATTCCAATGCTTAATGACATATGTATTTGTGTCTAAAAACCTTTCATTTAAAAAAAATTAAGGAAATTGGCCGGATAGAATGGCCAGACGGACTGACTTTAGTTTTCATAAATTCTTTTAATATATAAGATGACATGTAGAGCTATCAGGATTATGACATATAGAGCTAGCATGTTCAATTCAGATGTACCGAATCGTTTTATATACTGCGCGGTGTCACTGAAATAAAAACTTTTTATACTCTATAACACTTTGTGGTCAGGGTGTAAATGGGTTTGTGCTCATGTTTGTAATTAACAAAAGCATTTGACCTAGACCCATCCTTTTATTTCAAATCAGCTTAGAACCACTTTTTGAGTCGATTTAGCAATATCCGTCCATCCGTCCGTCCATCCCTCCATCTGTCTGTGTGTTCATGTAAAGCTTGTAATCGAACTACAGGTCGCATATATGAATATATTTTGATGCAATTTGGTATATAAGCTCAAGCTTCGGCCATAGGACGAACGCTTTGCAATCGGTGCATGTTCAGACCTAGTCCCTGTAAAAATGTGCCCTATGAGATCGACTTAAATTGGCATAAGATCATAATTACACTCGATAATAGTCCGAATATAAACTTTGTAGGACCATTCTTAGTCATAGCCCCCATATAATGCTGCTTCCCGATTTTTACATTTACGGTCAGGACCCGATATGAACTTTCTCAAATCTGCAGAAAAAAAAAAATAACAATGCCACTCAAATTAGGTTTGTGCTTATTTTCAATATCCAATTAGTTGGACCTAAACACATGGTATATAGTGTCATGTAGACGGTCTAGACCGACAATAATTATAATAATGATAAAAAAAATCATGTGAGTCCGATCACAGGGGATATGTGTAAACATGAAGTAATTAAAGATTTTTTATGGCCCTTTCTTATAACCAAACAGAAAGCGTCATCCATGCATGTATCACTTAAAGCAAATGGCTGCAGGGGCCCTGCTATGGTTAATTTTTAATTTTTCGGTTTTCATTTCCCAATTTTCATTTTTAATTTTTTACTTTTTATACCCTATACCACTATGTGGTTTGGGTATAATGACTTTGTGCTGCTGTTTGTAACTACCAAAAATATTTGACCTAGACCCATATTTTATTATACCGATCGAATCAGAATCACTATCTGATTCGATTTAACGATGTCCGTCCGTCCGTCCGTCTGTGTGTCTATGTAAACCTTGTAATCAAACTGCAGGTCGCATATATGAATATATCTTGACGAAATTCGGTATATAAGCTTTGGTCCGCCATGGGATGCACGCTATTGAAATTGGTGAGAATCGGTCGATGTTCTCACCTAGCTCCCATACAAATGACCCCTATGAAATCGACATAAATTGCCATAAGATCCAAATTGTCATATATGTAGATCTCAGTCAAATTGGGTTTATATGCGTTTTTTACATCGATTAGTGGGTAGTCCAAAAATAATCCCTGTGGGACAACTCTTAGTCATAGGCCCCATATAGAACTGCTTCCCGATCTTCACTTAAATCTATCAAAAAACAAAAATATTGCACTGATTCTTCTCAAATTTTGTTTGTATATATTTTTACAAAATACAAGAGACTTTACCAAACATGGCCAGGATCGGTCCTTTTTGGGCCTAGTCCCCATATAGATATAGCATCCGATATGAACTTTTTCATATCTGCAGCCAAAAAAATTAATAATGACCATGTAAAGCTTGTAATCAAAAGCTTGTAATCAAACTGCAGGTCGCAAATATGAATATATTTTGATGAAATTTGGTATATAAGCTTTTATCGGCCATGGGATGAACGCTATTGAAATTGGTGAGAATCGGTCCATGTTCAGACCTAGCCCCCATACAAATTACCCATATGAAATCGACATAAATTGCCATAAGATCCAAATTGTCATATAGATCTTACTCAAATTGGGTTTGTATGCGTTCATTACATCCACTAATGAGTAGTCCAAAAATGATCCCTTTGACCCCATATAGAGCTGCTTCCCGATCTTCACTTAAATCTATTAAAAAACAAAAATATTGCACTGATTCTTCTCAAATTTTGTTTGTACATATTTTTGCAAAATACAAGACTCTTTACCAAACATGATCAGGATCGGTCCATTTTTGGACCTAGTCCAGATATAGCATCCGATATGAACTTTTTCATATCTGCGGCCAAAAAAATTAATAAAAATCCCACTCAAATTTGGTTTTTGCTTATTTTCAATGTCCAGTTAGTTGGGCCTAAGAGATAGGGTTTCTAAACGCATGATATAGGGTATCGTATAGTCGGTCTAGACCGACTATAATTTTCTTACTTGTTTTTTATTTGTCATTTTTCAAAACGATTTTATAACGCTATTCGCTCCCTGATTTTATCTCCAAACACTTCCTAATGAAATCGTGCCTCCATTTTATCTCCAAACACTTTCTTATATTTTCACCAACACAAAATTCTACCTCACACCGTTTTTGTCCTACTCTGTTTTTGTGATTGTATTGTGAAATATATATTTTAACCCCCTGCGCGATGTTTACACATCAAAAAGTTTTAGGAAGAAAAAGATCTTCCCAATTTATAAAATTAAAAAAAAAAGCACTACGTTACATTTTTAGGTTTAAGGTTATGGCGATGGGTCTTTTCGCAGATATTGAAAGTCTCTGATTGCCACTACCTTAGTAATAGCGATTTCTATATAAAACTAACTAAGCTAACTAACGAATTGAAAAAATCACCCGATTATACGATGGGAGTAACAGGAATTCACTCATATTTAAGATATCTTCAGTTTTTACCTCATAACTTTCAAATCATTTGACCGATTCTACTAATTTGTAATAACTAACTGCTCATTATAATAGCAAACACTTGAATAAAAAATCACATGTATATCGATATTGGCAGATCGACTTCGCGTGTTAGTGGATCAAGGAAAAGTTTAAACGGCTCATTAAAAGCGAATAGAAATATAAATTATTTGAAGAAATATAAATAATTGAAATAGATCAATTTTTTAAAAACAAATATGCCAATGTTTTTGCTTTATTTAAAGTTAAAATATTTGATCTTGAGCCTGAATAATTTCAAACTAAATCATTAATTTGAAGAGCTTTTGAAGTATACTAGCAGAACCCAGCCCTCGAAATTCGAGTGCAAATAAATAATAATTGCGTTTAATAAATAATTTTATAAGAGGCTTAAGGTATGCTAATCAATTTTAGCCAATTCACTTCAACAACAGGGCTTTTGGTATTTATAATAAACACACACACAGTATGAGTTAGTAGCAGCTTTAAATGAGAATTACTCAAAAAAAACTGTTCAAGCCGGTGCAAATCTGTAAATATGGTGGACAGCTAAAAAGAAATACCTTTCAAATGAGGTATGTTAAGACAAAATCGGTTGGCAATTAAAATTTTTATATCGGTCACAAGAAATCGCCTTGCCCATTAATATTCGATTAAAATGAAATTAAGACGAAAATTTTTCAAGTTTTCAAAGCAAACCAATGTAAGGAAAAGTTTCTGCTCCAAAGAAATAATTTTCTCTGCGACACGCTCTCTACAATGTTCACACGCCAAAATGTACCTCTTCAAAATTATAAAAAATTGTCTCCGAATATCACCTTTTATAGAGCGATTCAAAATATAATCTATGCAACTTAAAAGCCCATTAGAAGTATTTCTTAGTGAAAGAATCTTAAGTGTAAAGTTGGAAATAGTTCAAAAATAAATTTTAATTAAAAGGAAGAAAAATAATACAGGCCCAAACAATTTGATAAAACTGGGACAGAGTATACTTCTGTTATCTAATTTCTTCTCGGCCAATCTTTCGATGAAATAATATTTAAACAAAATTTTTAGACCCTTCGTAGCACTGTACAAAGCAGATTTTTCAGATTTCAGATTTTTCCAATCGCGAGCGGACAATGTTTAAATTTTTAGATGTACGCGTTGAAGAACATGTTCTGTTTTTTTAGAAGTACACGTGCAAGAAAACGAACTTAAAACAAAGCTACACTCGAATCTATGTGGTTTATGTGTGTTCGAAACAAAATATACGTGATAGAAAAATGAATGTGTAGATAACGAAATATTAAAACGAAACACAGTCATGATTGTGTTTGGCACCGTACAAAATTTAGAAACACACATAATTGATATGAAAATAAAAATATGTATTGGCTGCTTTAGAACAGAGCATTGTGTTGTATTTTCTCAACTTTGGTTTTCGGAGAGTACAATTTAACAACAACAGCTGATAAGAAGTGATGTCAACTTAGTGCTCTTCACACTACATATAGTGCTTTTTTAATCGAAATATACGCGTTTTTTAAATTTGTGTGCCCTTTTAGATCTCACTAATGAGAAGATTCACATTTTGGCAATAAAAATAAGTGCTGCCAAATCATTTGAAATAACAGCGACAATACAGCAATGGCAACAATTCAATAAAAAAAAATTTTTTTTGGAGAAAAGTGCAAAAAGTAGAACAATCGCGGGTACTTGCTGTAAAATAAAGAGGACTGCTACGGATGCCCCAAAAAAGACGACGGTGTCCAAGGAAAAGATGACGTGTTAGAGAAATTCTGAACATAGCACAGTGAACTATCACCTGTAATCGAATTAGTAGTAAATTAAAATGTAGAAAAATAAACAAATAGAATAGAACTGGTTCTAAAGTGTATTATTATTTCAGCAAATTCCATCAGAAATTTACGATGTGTACGTACAGTCTCCACCTTCGTCTGTCTGCTGCGATATGTCTGAGTTCGTTGAATGCTTTTCCGGTTTCTTTAAAAAAATTGTACGCCTCCTTGTTATCTTCGATCTTCCTGGTTTCCTCGCACCCTGGAAATTCAATTCGAGTATTTCTTCTCAAATTTCATTGAATGGTTTTCTTAATGAGTATTGATGTTATCTTGATCTGAGATTTGGAGAAGCTGTTCGTTTATAACTACTCTAGGCCATCAATTACTTAATATGTTTAGCCAGCATCTGCTGGTAAAAGTTTGAATACTGCATTTGATGACTTCATTTACCAACCAGATTTCGGATCCATATAGCAGAATAGTCTTTACACAGGCGTTGTATATGTGATGTTTGGTCTTAGGGGAGACTTCCATATATTTCGTAGACTGAGTTTCGGCTTTACGTATTTGCGAATTTCCGTCAGCGAAAGCGCCGCCGTCTGTAGTTACGCTACTACCCAAGTAGCAAAAGTTGTCACCGTTTTGAATTGGCGCGTTGTTCAGCAAAAAAAAAATTGGTGTTTGGTTAGATTTGGATTTAAAAAAATATAACTAGTGTCGTGCAGTTAAAGTTCATAATTTCAGAAAATCGATACCAAAAAATAATTATTTAAAGCAACGAAAATCAAAGCCACGCACAGTGTGAGGTTTTAACATTTTAGCTTATCAAAATAAAATTTTTTGTTCGTTTTTTTTTTTAGAGAATTTTAACTGGAATTCATTGATAGCATTCCCAACTACATAAAACTGCATTTGAAGATACAGAAATTAACAGTTTTATAAAGTAACCGCAGACTTTTGTAAGACATAAGCAAGACAAGGCGCGTAGCTCAAATTTAAATGTTTGTAACTTTTTTTTTAAATATCTTAATGAAATTTTTTTTGGTTTGTAGTTTCATATATTTTTTATTAAAAAAATTAATAAATTGCAAAACGCAGATTTTTAAATTTTTTCCTTTATTTTGAGTAAATTGCATTTAAAGTTGCTACTAACACATACATAAAATCATGCAATGTTATGTGTGTGTTTATTAAATTTTTTATTGTGTTTGTAATAAAAATATGTTTGTTTTTTGTGTTGATTTGTGAATTGGCTATAATTGAGTAGCATACTTTTAGGGTCTTTATTTAATGAAAAAATAAAATTTCCTAGAATTTGCACTCGAATTTCGAGGGCTGGAATCTGCTAGTATATATGAAAGCAAGGAAAAATAGTCACAACATTTGCATTAGATAACCTCATCTGTTTTCTTACAGAATCAACCAAAAAAATTTGCCCCAACTTGCCTCTCCACAATTGCCGATCCAAAAACTGATAATGAGTTCAGGTATTTCGCGCCAACAAATTTTTGATATTTGGCTGCTTGCAGAAAAAAATGAAAAATGTCTGCGAGTCTTTGAATTTATTTCAAGAAATATTAGTACTGGTTCACAAAAAACTCTTAATTTTCAAGCAATAAAACTTTTTTCTAAAACAATTTACACACAAATAAACTCTAAAATAGACCAAAACTTCGATTTATGAAAGTAAATAGTGATTGGTTGACTCTAGAAATTGAAAGCTAGAAAAAGAAAAGCAAGAGAACTTTTGAAGACGACTGATCATAATCAGTTATTTTTAGCAGCCCAAATGAAAATGCACTTAGATGGAAAACGATCTTCTGCCTCAATTGTTCGTGAGCTTACAACTGCTTCTACAAAAGGAGGCAAACATTTACAAAAATGGAGAATTGTTTCAGATAAACCCATGAGCCTTTGTTTTGATCAAGCATTAGCAATGATAATAGATGTCGGTTTATCTACACATGGCTACCAATTGTTGAGACAACATACTTCGTCCATTAATTATAAAATGTTTCCCTGTTATGGTTCTAAATATAAAAAATGCCAAGCGTGCATGTTATCCAAATGGAATAACTGTAAGAGAATCATTCGCAAATGTCAGCCTCCAATAACTTATTGATCATACAGTCTTAAGACTTTGTTTGGTCTTAAAAAATTCATTTATTTTAATAGAAGATAATTTCAATGAGGCGACTTTTAAGACCAAATGGGGCTGTGACGGCGCTGACCATAATCATTACAAGCAAACATTTTCTCAAGAAAATATTTCTGACGAAAGTTTATTTAGCATATCTATGGTCCCAATTGAAATGTTTTTAGAAAATCTAGGTTACAACCAAAAAAACAATAATTTGGAAAAATTCTGCACCATCTTCAACAAGATATTGTCGACCTATAAAATTCGTATTTGCAAAAGAGACAAAAGACTTGATTTTAAATGAATTTAAACAAATAGAAAATCAAATTTTATCTCTCTTGCCAGCTATGGTTACTGTTGAGCATAAGAAATTTAAAGTTACTGCTAAGCTAGCTTTGTGTATGATTGATGCAATGCTCTTTCAAACTATTCATCATCCCAAGCTTGCTATTTATGTGGAGCTACACCATTAGCTACGAATAATCCAATTGCAATTTTAAATAAGACAGTTCACAAAAATATGCTGCCAATGGGCCTATCCCCTCTTTATGCCTGGATTCGCTTTATGGAGTGTTTGCTACATATTGCGTACAGATTGGGTAAAAAAAAAATGGCAAAAACAGGGGAGTTGATAATACGTCACAGTTAATAGAAAGAAATACATACAAACCCAATTTATATATGTCAAAACATAATTCTGGCAATTCAAACCATGGCAACAATGCCAGACGTTTTTTCCGAGATGCCGAGAAGTCGGCAAATATTACTGGTATAGATTTGGAGCTGATAGAACATTTTCATGTTATTCTCGAGTGCCTGGGAAGTGGCTGCGAAATAAACTCTGTGGCTTTTGAAAAATATACACTTGAAATCAGGTATTTATATTTGGAAAAATATCCATGGTATTACATGCCGGTACACAAAATACTTTTGCATGGAAAAATTGTAATTGACAGTTATATTTTACCTATTGGGCAGCTTTCGGAAGAAGCCGAAAAGGCACGGAATGCAGAAATTTCCGTGAAAACTTTACACGAAAAACATCCAGGGAGGACACAAATACGGATTTACTTAATAGGCTCTTAATATCGTTTGATCCATTCATCTGCAGTTTGCGAAAACCCCCAAAAACTAAAAAAGGAATTTTAACAGCCACACTTTTGGTTTTGCTGCAAGACCCGGATGTATATATTGCAGGAGAATGATATGATATATACATATGATATTACTTTTCTTATTTTATAATATTTTTTTATTTTTATTAAACTTTGTACTGTATTTTTTTTGAATTGAATTGAAAATAAATTATGGTGCATTTATTTAATGATTATAATGTAATATAAAATGTTATCTTTAGGGGAAGTGGGCGTGGAAGTTATTAATTCCGCCCATTTTTCTACACAAATTGTGAAGTTAGTCATATATTACCTGCACCAAAATGTATGACTGTACCTCTATTTATTACCGAGATATGAAATTTTGATCAGCTAGAATGTCAGAACCTCACACTGTGCTACGCAAAGAATATCGACGTTTAAAAATTTTGATCATCTTATACACATCTCATCTTCAAAATTGAATTTCAATGAATGTACAAATCTCCCTAAAATCCGCTTCTGACCATCTTTCATTGCTCCTTCGTTTAGTACTGCTGCGTGTCGTTCATAATTGTGTTGCATGCCACTCTGCAATGTTACTTTGCACTAAACATGCTGCTTGTTGGCTTTCGTGTTTGAAAAATTCTTTCAACTTCCTTTGTTTCTCTGATTTCGTAACTGGTTAATGTTGAAATTGCTGCTCTTTTGATAGATTTGCGTGTTTGTGAAAAGTTTTTTTTTTCACTTCAGCCAATTGCCGCTAACTAATAACGGCATTCCTACTCTAGGTAATGTTTCTTCCTTCAACAAACACGTTGAACATTATTGCTGCAGTTGCAAAGCCTCCAAGCGATTAAGAGTTAGCTTACTCATTACAAGAGGGTAACCACCAAACAAACAAACACAAAGTGTATAAACTGAGTAAGTGACTGACTGAGTGAGTGAGTGAGTGAATATTTGATTGTTTTTGTAAGGCTGTCTGTCTGTTGCCTGATTTAAGTTGAGTTCAAAGCGAAAGTGTACAAAAAGTCGAGCGTTGCATGCAACAGTTAAGATAAAAAAAAAGATTTAATAAACACTTCACTCATACACATCTTCATGCTACAAACACTCCTTTATTTGATTAACCTCAGCAAGAAGGAAGTTAAAGTTTTTTTTTTAGCATTGCTGGTTTTCAACTAATTAAACATGTTTTCAATTGCATTTCATGAACTTCGTGTGTGTGTGTGTGTGTGTGTGTGTGTGTGTATGAGTTTCTTGGATTTTGATTAAAATCACTTTTAATAATTTCGCTTTTATGAAATATGTTTGTGTGCGTGAGTGTGGTAACCGTTTGAATATCTTCCGGGTTTTATAAACGTCGTAACAAATTCAAGGATTTTTTTTTTTTTACAAAAACAATTCACAAAAAGCTTTGCTAACAGTTTTCTTATCTCAGATATCAAATTGAGTCTTTATTTATATTATGTTTCTGTTGCAATTTAACTTATTAGGAGTCATCTTAACGTTGCAGTACCACAATAATGCTGCACAGTGAGATAATTTTAAATATTTTGTGGAAAATATTGTTAAGAAAATAGATTTTATAGTGTATTTATAAATGTGCCAGTTGCCAACACACAGAAAACAGATTAATTTTGAGTACTAAATTTATTAACAACCGATTGATTAAGATTTCAATTATATTGTCTTACGAGGGTGGTCCCGAACAACCCTACTTGAAAAAGAAAACGCCAAAAATTTGGGAAAAATTTTCTATACATATGAAAATTTAGCTCGATACCCTTTCTAGCTCCTTAAAATAGCCATCAACCGCAAACACCACCTCTTCACTGTTAGCAAATCTTGTACCACCGAGCCATTTCCCAACTTTGGAAATAGAAAATAATCCGAGGGAGTTCATTTTCGGTCAATATAGCTTTAGGTTAGAAGTAGCTGCTGATCCAAGGATAAGCACACTTAGACTCTGGGGTCCGTTGTGATACCACGGAGAGGTCAGAGAGATCGTGCAGAAACAACGATCCCAATGTCCGAAGCCTTGTTCTAGAGAGCGCCGGGCAATATCAAAGGAAAGGTTCTATACTCTCCCCCTCCTTCACATCCATGCAGCTACAACAGAATTCATTTGACGAGACCTTGAGGCTTTCATAATGTCGCCCGATAAAGCAAATCCCAGCAACTACCGTCGCGATCTCCCCACGGAGGAGTGATAGTAGCGCACTTGCGCGCTTTCGATTCAAAGCCGGCTAGATGTGTCTCGTGATCCTACACGTTAATCCATTAGTCCATCTGTTATTATATCCAAATCCATTGGAACCTGTAAGGTAGTACCCTGTCTTGCCAGCTATTCAGCTTGGCAGTTTTCCGGTATATTCCTGTGCCCTGGGACCCATATGAGTCTAATATCAAACTGCTTGGCCATCTCACTTAATAGACTCCGAAACCAACTTGACCACCGCACAGCTTCGATCCGTCTGTGTAGGAATTTATGGAATCCCTGCTACCTGGAGTCCTTCCAGACCAAGATTCTCTGGTCGGTACTAGAGTGTTGTAGTGTCGATCAAATAGGCTCCTTGGAGTAGTGTAATCCATGTTCAATGGTAAGCTCCCGTCATTTAGGATCACTCCGTGGCCGCAATTGTAGCCCCGCTATTGTAGTGTGCTCCTTAGTCGAATAGTCGATGAGGCCGCTGACTGCTTCCCTAATATGTCCATGGTATTAGGTGAAGGTTGTTATTGGAGGCCTTCTCCAAAGCAGGCCCTCAAACGATGATCCCGCACAGCAGTATTGGGCGAACCACCACTGTGTTGATCCAATGAGCAATTTTTGGGTTAAAACCTGATCGCTTACCAATGGCCTTTTTGCAGGAGTACAAAGCTATGGTCACCTTCTTCGCCAGCTCCTCTAAGTTCCGTCTGAAGTTAAGCTTCCTGACCAGGAATACGCCAAGATAATTGGCTCTATCAGAGAAGGCGATTTCAGAGCCGTCGAGAAAATTAGGATCAAATGTGGGGATGTTATACTCCTCGTGATAAGAACAAGTACCGTTTTGGTCGGATTAACCCCCCCCAGACCGCAACTGTTTGCCCATTTAGATAGCCCCACGACAACTCTTTGCAGAATATCCCTAAGTGTATAGGCAACAATGATGCAGCCTTAACCCTCCAACGAAACCAGCATTTAGTTCAGCGCTAAGTTCCGGAGAAGTGGTGATAGTTGTTAAAAGACCCTTCTACATCCAAAAAGGTTGCCGAGAGCGATTTCTCGATGGTACCTACAAGCTCGTGTAGAGCTGTTTCAGTTGACCTTCCCTTGCTGTAGGCATGTTGTCTCGCCGATAGCAGTTAAGGGTCAGTAATTCTACATAATATGCGATGTATATCAGTTTTTTAAATGCCTGCTATTTCAACTAGCTCACGCACCTTCAGGCAACGATAATTCAGTACCATTTTGTGGATATTTATTTTAAGGTGCAATTACATTTTGCTTAATAGAATCGAAAATTTTGTTGGTAATTTTTAGAAGAAATGGGTTAGCGAACTTTTTTCTGCGTGACCACATATGTGAGTCGCAAATTTTTTCCTTATAAAAGAGTAATTTCAACCTTTGAGGATGTTTCTTTTAAGATAATATTTTATTCAGAATAGGACCATCTTTCGCGGTATGCGAAAGATGAAACGGCTAGAGTTTGAGCAAAATGAGGAATATTTGAGATTGCGAGGATTTTGTTTTCCTTTTGGTTACGTGAACCTTTTAGCATTTCTAAGAAGTGTTTCCACACTTTAGGACCTAGCATGGCACTATGATGACTAATATACCCCATTTTGAATACCAACCTGAGTCTTCCTGAGTCTATTTAGCTGTCTCCGTTCGTATGACTCTTTGTCTGTGTGTCTGTCTGTCGTAGGGCAACCTCATTCCCCTTTATCTAATTGATCTGAAACTTGGCCCATAGTCTTGTTGTGACTACAGATTAATCTTGGGGTAGTCACGCATAGTCACCCACTATCACGGAGTGATGCAAATGTCATTTCTCCTCATGCTGTGAAAAAAGAATAACTTTGAATTAGTCACGCATAGTCACGCACTGTCACGGAATGATTTAAAAACCATTTCCTCTTATCAGATCATATTTTGGGGGTCCGCCGACTGCTCCTAGTTTCTAAAATGTTTGCATCAATATTTAAAAAAAAAAAACTTTTTTTGTCACGGACAACCTCTGTAAGCCGTCTCTCTGCCATTTCCCAATAGAGACCTCCACAATACGAGGAAAAGAACATTCGCAAACCATATAAAATTTGAAATTTTTAGAAACACAAAGTAGCCTTTGAATTTTACTTCACTTGGAAATAAAGTGACGTTAAAATCAGTTACGCAAAGTGCTTGCAAATTTTTAAAACAAAATATTTGTTTTACTTTTTCATAAGTTGTAATTAAAGTATTTTTTTTTTCAAGAGTTTTTTCGAGTGTTTTTTTGTGTTAATTCAAATAATTCATTTGTGAACAATTTAAATTTGAATTCTTAATGTTTCATTTGATTATATGATATTTTTTGTAGAGCAAAATGTCAAAAAAAGGAAGTATGATGAAAATTATGTAAAATATGGATTCTGCTGCATGAAGGAATTGGACGGTGTTGAAAAGCCACAATGCTTTCTGTGTGGAAAAGTTTTGGCAAACGCCAATATGAAACCGGCAAAATTGATAGGATGAATCTCTAAATCCTGAAAATGCATCTAAAGTCTAGAATTTTTTACAAAGTAGAAAGCCCAGTTTCCGAAATCTGAAGCATTAACCATACTTGGATTTGGTATTCCACACAAACCTTTGGTTGAGGCATCTTTCAGAGTTGCATATCGTATTGCCAAAAGTAAGAAACCGCATACTATTGGAGAGACATTAATTAATCTATGTTTTTTTTTTTTTAATAAATCAACACTCAGGGGATGCCCCCTACAGATGCAGTGCATTGTATTGATCTCAGGAAAATAGGTTAAGGAGGAAAGAGGGAGTAGTGTGTTCATTTTTTTCCTTTTTTTTTTTTTTTGTAGCGACAGACCAAAGCCTCTGGTGGGAATCAAACCCACGACCCCTCGCATGATATGCGAGCACGCTACCTGCTCACCTACCGGGGTGCTAAAAATGGTAGAAATGGTTGAATTAGTTTTTGCACTGGAACAGAGAAAAAAACTTGAAGCTATACCATTGTCCGATGATGTGAGACATTCAAGAATAGTTGAAATTCCTTGCAATATCTTGAAACAGATCATCGATGAACTGAAAGCATCGGTATTTCCCTTTAGTATGCAACTGGATAACTTCAACTTCTTGTTTTTGTTCATTACGTGTCTGCTGATACTATCAAAGAAGAATTCTTATTTTGTGAGCCTCTTTTGCAAACTACAAAGGCAGTTGATGTTTTAGCGATTTTAAATGTTTTCTTTTCCAAACACGACTTCGACTGGAAACAAAAACTTCATTCACTTTGTACGGATCGAGCACCTGCGATGCTTGGCAATAAATCTGGTTTTGCCCATTAGGTAAAAAAGAGGCTTCTAATGTTATTGTTACACATTGTTTTTTACATAGACATGCACTGGCTACAAAAACTCTTCCAACCAGCTTAAAAGAAGTATTGTCAATAGTTATTAAAACTGTGAATTTTATTAGAAGTAGAGCTCTTAATCATCGTCTTTTTAAAATACTGTGTCAAGAAATTAATGCAGAACATGAGGTACTTATGTACCACACGGAAGTGCGCTGGCTGTCACGAGGGCAGGTTTTAAAACGAATTTTCATGTTGAAGACAGAAGTATCACTTTTTTTTAGAAGAAAAAGATAACTCACTCTTCGAATATTTCAAGAAAAAAGATTTTATATGTAAATTGGCTTACCTGGCAGACATTTTGAACTACATGAACGATATAAGTCTTTCAATTCAAGGGCCTGATACAACAATTATGGATGCCACTGAGAAACTACAGGCTTTTTATTGAAAATGTCACTTTGGAAAATTAAAATTCAAAATGGGATATATGCAAACTTTCAAATGTTGTACGAAGTGCTTTTTGAAAATCGATCTCGGCAAGATAGTTTGTTATTGAATAACTTGAAAAATGAAATCTGTGAACACCTGTTTCATTTGAAAAATATTTCAATTCGAATGGAATAAATATAAAAGATGAGTTGTGGATTCGTAATCCTTTTCTTTGTCATATTGACTGTATCGATGACATGAACCTTGCCAAAGATGAGCTAATTGATTTGAAAACAAAGTCCTTGTTGAAAATGAATTCGATTCAAAAACTCTTGGAGAGTTTTGGTCTTCTTTAAGAGAAGCCTACCCATTGCTTGTAAAACGAGCAATGGCAGCCATTATTCCGTTTGCTACAGTATATCTTTGCGAAGCGGGATTTTCCACACTTGTCGCAATAAAAACAAAACATCGAAATCGACTGAGTATCGAACATGATATGCGCGTTGCTTTGTCGAAAACCATCCCTCAATTCAATCTGTTAATCAAGGAAAGGCAGCAACAGCCTTTACATAAAAATTTTTAATTTCTTCAAATTGTTTATACTATAGAAATAAATTTATTAAAATAATTAAATAATAAAACAGAATAAATTTTGTAATAAATGATGTTTAAGCAATTTTTTTCATAGAGGGGTCCGTGACATATTTAAAATTTTTAAAGTGGTCCATTGTGCCAAAAAGGTTAAGAAACGTTGGTCTAGACAGACTATAAATTTCTTACTTGTTTTATTTGACGTAGTCCTTTTCAATTCATTCCGACTACTTTTTGAATACAGCATCCATCAAATGGGCGCCTCTATTGGCCACAACAAAATGTGCCCTTTTTGTTGAATTTTTCTTAACTTTTTCGAGCACCTCGGGCGGTAGATCGAGCATTCCGTAACCAGTAACCATCCAGACCTTTTTCACGCATTTCCGGGCCGACATAATGAGCCAACATCTACCAATATCGTTTCCCATCGACAGTTACGCCTTCTTTGAAGAAAAATGGCCCAATGATAATTTTGGCGTATACATCGGTCTAAACAGTCACTTCTTGGTTGCGCAATGGTATTTTCACGATCTAGTGTGGATCTGCCGTCCCCAAATATGGCAATTTTGCTTGATAATGTCGCCACAGAGAAATAAGCCTCGTCAGGTGCTATTCCCACTTTTTCGGGAATATCAGTTCCAGCTACTTTAAACAGTATTTTATTAAAAAAGAATCATGTGAGTCCGATCACAGGGGAGATGTGTAAACATTTAGTAATTAAAGATTTTTTTATGTCATTTTTTAAAATAAAACAGAAAGCGTCATCTATGTATCACTTATAGCAAAAACTGTTTCAGCTAATTCAACAACCTTTACTGTAAAACGTTAAAATTATCCCAATATAAACTTATATAAGTGATACATAGGTGACGCTTTTAAAAAAGTGGAATAAAAAAAATTTTATATCATAATTTTTTCACCAAGCCATACACCGATTTGTGTTACAGCTCTCACCGATTTGTGTTACGCTTTTTTTGTGATTGTATTGTGAAACAGAAATTTACCCCCCTGCGCGTATAGATGTTTACACATCAAAAATACATCAATTACATCATTTTCCAACAAAAAAAAAAAAAAAACAATTTTGTTCGCTGTACTCTACAAAGCCATATTTTTTGTTTCTAATCCCGATTTTTTTATCAAAAACTTTTGGTCTTAATACAGTGAATTACGCTTTGGCTTTTCGCGTAGGAAAGAAAGTACAAAATTTGAGCTACAGCAAGATTAGCGGCATAAAATATATTGAGAAACACTGTGCCATGTCTGGGCTATAACAGATTATCATGCCTTAGTCATAATGTTGCCTACTGAAAGATCATAAATCCAACTCTTTATTGCAAACATTGATAATTGAGATAAAAAATTGCTGATGTGAGATAAGATTCCACAATAAAACGTGATGTATATGGGAACATTATGACATTTATGCAGTCAATTCAATCAGAAATCGTTAAGCATATAATGAATGATTGTGCAGCAGCGCGTTGTTTAATGGAAAATATGAAATTAGAGGACATTTGTTAACAATTCCAGTCAGCATAATTTGTTGTTCCCTTTTTGAAGACTAGAGAAGAAGTACAGATGAAATGTAATGAAATATTATGCACTTTTTGCTAGACACAAATTTAAAATGTAGATCAATTTTCAAAGATTTCGCGAAGCATTTTACTTCAGTAATTTTTTTATTTATCTTTGAAACTGCTAAAACGGAATGTGAGCCAGATAAATAACTTCTGAAGAGTACCAGCTAGGGTTGTCAATTATTCGGGTTTTAAGTTTGATGGAATAAAAATGCAGAAAAATTTTTATTGATCGATCATACGATTAAATTTTAAAAATTCTTCGAATAATCAATCAAGTAACGAATCAAAATAGATATTGATAAATATTCCAGAAAATGCTTTATATTTTCAAAACAAATAAATCTATAATATTAATAGGTTAGGCGATTTTCTTGTGACTGATGTTTTGTTCTACCGTTTTATTTCGATTTTGACCAAACGAATATTATTTGAAAGGTATTTCTTTTTAGCCGATTTGCAGATTTACAGATTTTAAAATTTATTCCTTTATTGCATTTAATGTTGCTACTAAAACATACATAAAATTATAGAATGCTATGTGTGTGTTTATTAAATTGGTAATGTGGTTGTAATAAAAATGAGTTTGTTTTTGTGTTGATTAGCGAATTGGCTATAATTGATTAGCATACCTTTAGAGTCTTTATATAATGAAAAAATAAAATTTCCTAGAATTTGCACTCGAATTTCGAGGGCTGGAATCTTCTAGTATGTATAAATACTAAAAATAAAATAAATTGAAATTATATTTTCCAGTTTTTATTGTTCTTTATCCAGTAACTTTTATTTTAAGTTTTTCATAAAAGAAATAGAGCAATCCTCGATCATTTAAAAGTATTCTTAACGTTATAATTTATTCCATATAAATAACACAATTATCACAGCATTTAATATTAATGCTAATCAAACAAAAATAAAAATAAAAAATTAACGAATGACATTAAAAGTTAAGTGTTTGGAGATAAAATGAAGGCATAATTCATTTTAAAGTGTTTGGAGACAATACAGTTTTGTTCTAAAAAACGGACCTAACTTCGATATTCCATATAGAAAGTTGCTATTTTATTAAACATTTCTTTTTATAAATATTTATAATTAATTTTCTGAATCATTTAAAATTATCCATAACATTACAATTTTTTCCATATATATTAAACAATTATCACTGCATTTCATATTATTTTTAATAAATAAATGCCGTAGTAAACACATGTAACCGGTACTAGAGTTCAAAACAGATTTTGAGCAAAATCACGAGACTGTAAACCAATTTCATACTTTATATCAGGGGGTAACAATCTATTTCACAATACAGTCACAATAACAAAGTGAGACCAAAACGGTGTGAGGTACGATTGTATAGGTGAAAAGAATAGGAAGTGTTTGGAGATAAAATGAAGGCATGATTTTATTAGGAAGTGTTTGGAGATAAAAAATGGAGCGAATAGCGTTATAAAAACGTTTGGAAAAATTAAAAATGAAAAATAAAAAATTAAAAATGAAAAAGTAAAAATGAGAAATGAAAAAAAAAGTAAAAAATAAAAAATAAAAAATAAAAAATTAAAAAGCAAAAATTAAAAATTAAAAATTAAAAATTAAAAATTAAAAATTAAAAATTAAAAATTAAAAATTAAAAATTAAAAATTAAAAATTAAAAATTAAAAATTAAAAATTAAAAATTAAAAATTAAAAATTAAAAATTAAAAATTAAAAATTAAAAATTAAAAATTAAAAATTAAAAATTAAAAATTAAAAATTAAAAATTAAAAATTAAAAATTAAAAATTAAAAATTAAAAATTAAAAATTAAAAATTAAAAATTAAAAATTAAAAATTAAAAATTAAAAATTAAAAATTAAAAATTAAAAATTAAAAATTAAAAATTAAAAATTAAAAATTAAAAATTAAAAATTAAAAATTAAAAATTAAAAATTAAAAATTAAAAATTAAAAATTAAAAATTAAAAATTAAAAATTAAAAATTAAAAATTAAAAATTAAAAATTAAAAATTAAAAATTAAAAATTAAAAATTAAAAATTAAAAATTAAAAATTAAAAATTAAAAATTAAAAATTAAAAATTAAAAATTAAAAATTAAAAATTAAAAATTAAAAATTAAAAATTAAAAATTAAAAATTAAAAATTAAAAATTAAAAATTAAAAATTAAAAATTAAAAATTAAAAATTAAAAATTAAAAATTAAAAATTAAAAATTAAAAATTAAAAATTAAAAATTAAAAATTAAAAATTAAAAATTAAAAATTAAAAATTAAAAATTAAAAATTAAAAATTAAAAATTAAAAATTAAAAATTAAAAATTAAAAATTAAAAATTAAAAATTAAAAATTAAAAATTAAAAATTAAAAATTAAAAATTAAAAATTAAAAATTAAAAATTAAAAATTAAAAATTAAAAATTAAAAATTAAAAATTAAAAATTAAAAATTAAAAATTAAAAATTAAAAATTAAAAATTAAAAATTAAAAATTAAAAATTAAAAATTAAAAATTAAAAATTAAAAATTAAAAATTAAAAATTAAAAATTAAAAATTAAAAATTAAAAATTAAAAATTAAAAATTAAAAATTAAAAATTAAAAATTAAAAATTAAAAATTAAAAATTAAAAATTAAAAATTAAAAATTAAAAATTAAAAATTAAAAATTAAAAATTAAAAATTAAAAATTAAAAATTAAAAATTAAAAATTAAAAATTAAAAATTAAAAATTAAAAATTAAAAATTAAAAATTAAAAATTAAAAATTAAAAATTAAAAATTAAAAATTAAAAATTAAAAATTAAAAATTAAAAATTAAAAATTAAAAATTAAAAATTAAAAATTAAAAATAAAAAATAAAAAATAAAAATGAGAAATTAAAAATTAAAAATTAAAATGAAAAGTGAAAGATAAACAAGTAAGAGTGTTAAATTCGGCAGCGCCGAATTTTTAATATCCTCCACCCAATACTAGGTTCGGCTACCACTTTGAAACTGTTTCCGCTACTGAAACACTAAATCCGAATACAAAGTAAATTTAAAGTTAACTGGTGTTCTTGTTGGCCAATTTCTATTATAAAAAACTATGATGCTTTAAAAGAATCAATTACTATTTGAAAAATTTGATTATTTTTTTTTTACTAGAGTAGAACACCCCTAAGTACTTCACAGAACACCAATGAAATTCATTATTTAATGTAGACGGCATCATAATAATACCCAAAGTTTGATCGCTATAAGCCTGTTTGAAACCTTAGAAGTCATACGATAATTCAAAAAAAAAAAAAAAAAAAAAAATTCTAATGATTCTTGGCTACAAATTATTATTATTAAAAAATGAAAATGAAAATGAGAATGAAAAATAAAAAATAAAAAGTGAAATATGAAAAATGAAAACTGAAAACTGACAACTGAAAAATGAAAAATATAAAATGAAAAATGAAAAACGAAAAATAAAAAATGAAAAATTAAAATCGAAAATTTAAAAAATAAAACGAAAAATGAAAAATAAAAAATAAAAAATGAAAAACGAAAAATTAAAAGTGAAAAATGAAAAATAAAAAATGAAAAATAAAAAACAAAAAAAAAAAAATAAAATAAAAAAACGATTCCCACCAGAGGCTTTGGTCTGCCGCTGCAAAAACCAGCCAAATGGGCTTTGTCACCCGGCTTATCCCTGAACCCAAAATTAGAATACAAATGTACTTTGTATTGTAACTAATATAAAATAAAATAATAAATAAAAAATGAAAATTAAAATTAAAAAATTAATAATAAAAAACGAAAAATAAAAAATGAAGAAAGAAAAAAGAAAGCAAAATAAAATATGAAAAATAAAAAATGAAAAATGAACAAGTAAGAAATTAGAGTCGATCTAGACCGACTAAACGATACCCTCTACCATGGTTTAGAGACCCTTTCTCTTCGGTCCAACTAATTCTATATCGAAAATAAGCATTAACCAAATTTGAGTGGCATTATTATTATTTTTTTTGGCTGCAGATATAAAAAAGTTTATATCAGATGCTATATTTATATGGGAACTAGGTCGAAAAATGGTTTATATGGGAACTAGGTCGAAAAATGGACCGATCGTGGCACTTATATTTTGAAAAAATATTTAGAAACGAAATTTGAGAAAAATCTGTGCAATATTTTTTTTTTGATAGATTTAAGTGAAAATCGGAAAGCAGCTCTATATGGATCCTATGACTAAGAATTGTCCTATAGGGATTATTTTTGGACTACCGATTAATGGATATAATAAACATATACAAACCCAATTTGACTTTGATCTATATGATAATATGGATCTTATGGCAATTTATGTCGATTTCATAGGGGTCATTTGAATGGGGACTAGGTCTGAACATGGACCGAATTTCACCAATTTCAACAGCGTTCATCCCATGGCCGATAAGAGCTTATATACCAATTTTCATCAAAATATATTTTTATTTGCGACCTGTAGTTTGATTACAAGGTTTTCATGGACACACAGACGGACGGACGGACGGACGGATGGACGGACATAGCTAAATCGACTCAGAAAGTTGTTCTCAGAAAGTTATTCTGAGTCGATCGGTATAATAAAAGGTGGGTCTAGGTAAAATATTTTTGGTGGTTACAAACAGCAGCACAAAGTCATTATACCCAAACCACATGGTGGTATAGGGTATAAAAACGAAATGAAAAATAAAATATGAAATGTGGAAAACGAAAAATGAAAAGTAAAATATGAAAAATAAAAAATAAAAAATAAAAAATGAAAAATGAAAAATGAAAAATTAAAAATGAAAAATAAAAAATGAAAAATGAAAAATGAAAAACGAAAAATGAAAAGTGAAAAATGAATAATAAAAAATAAAAAATGAAAAATAAAAAATGCAAAATGAAAAATAAAAAATAAAAAATGAAAAATAAAAAATGAAAAATAAAAAATTTAAAAAAGAAAAAAAAAAATGAAAAATAAAAAAAGTAAAAAATTAAGAATTAAAAATGAAAAATGGTAAACGAAAAATGAAAAATTAAGAATGAAAAAATGAAGAATGTAAAGTAAAAAATGCATAACAAAAAATGAAAAATTAAAAAAGAAAAATTAAAAATAAAAAACGAAAAATTAAAAATTAACCGGTTGAAATGATAAATAATAGTAAACATTTTTATACTAGCAGAGCCCCTGCAGTTGATTGCTATAAGTGATGGATGACGCTTTCTGTTTGATTTTAAAAAAGTGCCATATGATATCTTTAGTTACTAGAAGTTTACACATCTCCCCTGTAATCGGATTCACATGACTTTTTTTTTCCAAAAGTGGGTCTGGCTCAGAAATGTCATGATAGATTTTACGGAAACCATTTCACGCTTTAATTTGCTTTAATTTTATATACCGTGCTACAAGAATAGAAAAATCATTTCATTGATTTGTAGTTTGCATAACCTTTTTTGTCATATTTTTCTTTAAATGAATATTTTCATCAATATGTTCGATTTAATAAGTCCAAAATAAAATGGCATAAATTTGTAGTTACATACATATCTTTGAATATTTTGCTTTAAGTGCTTATATTTTTTTCACATTTCATCAAAATGTGTATATATTTAATTATTGACATAAATCTGTTGTCATTAGCGATAACCGCCTAAGTCGACTTAAGAACGATTTGAGTTATGTGTGAGTTATATTTACATACGTGAAATCCTCATTTCTCTAACACTGTTTTTTAAAAAGTTATTAATGAAAACATACTGACCTAAGCCGTAATGAAGCCCCATTACATTTATATAAAAATTTATTTTTCTCGAAAGCATGATTTTCGACTTAGGCGGTTAAAGCTTGTGACCTCAGAAATATCATTTCGAAGAAATAAATTTGCAATAAAATGGCATTTACTTGTAATATGCTTATTTTTGCATATTTTGCTTTAAATGCTTTTTTTTTTTTGTATATTTTCATCAAAATGATCATTAATTTAACTTTTTTTCATAAATATTTATGCTAATCAATAAATAAAGTTTGTAGTTGCATATTTTTGCATATTTACTTTTAAATACATGTTTTTGCATATTTCCATCAAGATGTTCGTATATTTAATATTAAAATTATGCATTTATTGGTATTAGTTAGTGCTACTGTTATGCCTGGTTTTCACTATGTCATTTGCAATGACAATTGTTGTCAATTATTGTCAGTTGGATTGTCATTTGCAACCCCTGGCAAGATTTGACATCAAAAATGAATTTGTCAACATGCTGGTAATTTGTTTTTGTTTGACAACCGGATTTTTTTGTAAGATGTAATGTAAACGTAATTAATAGATAATTACTAGATGTCAGTTGAGGCAATTGTATGTTGTCTTTTTCTTTTTATATGACATAGTTAAAACCAGGCATTACAGGTTAAAATTGATCTGTAAAATAAATAATATGCTAGAATAAATAGTTGAATTCTTGCAAACGATGCCAATATGCAGGCATATTTTCCTTTTTCCCAAAAGATTGTGGGAGCATATTTTGGCCTTTTTTGGACATACATTTTTTTGCTCTAGTTATTACTTTAGCTTAAATCGTATTTAACAATTTGTATAATTTTCCCAACTTATGTATCAATGACATAATTAATTAATTAATTTTTGAACAACTACATTGAGAGATGTCTTTCATTATTAATATTAAGGATAAACACAAATAAGAAACTTAATATTTTCCTTAAAGTACTTACACTTAACACAAAATAATTGTTGAGTCTCAAGGCTTGTGATGAAACACGTGACAAAAGACGTTGGAAAAAATCAATAGGAAATAATGTTGTATCATTATTTCAAAGATTCTTTTAATGTAGGATTTTATGTTTTTTTTTTATACATATTTTTTTTTTCAAGGTCATGTTGAGAATAATGAGACTTGACTTTGATCACAATGATAAAATCAATTGTTTTGCAAAGGTTTCATCAAGGTTGTAGAAACTTGATAGCAAAGTTATATTATAATATTGAAATGAAATTAAATTAAATTGAATTTGAAATTAATTTGAAATATTTTGCATACAAAATATCTAATCTATAATATTAATAGGCTAGGCGATTTCTTGTGATCGATGTTTTGTTCTACCGTTTTATCTCGATTTTGACCAAACGTATATTATTTGAAAGGTATTTCTTTTTAGCCGTTTTGCAGATTTACAGATTTTAAAATTTTTTCCTTAATTTTGAGTAAATTCCATTTAAAGTTGCTACTAACACATGCATAAAATTATGCAATGCTATGTGTGTGTTTATTAAATTTGTTAATCACCCCTGTTCTTGAAACCACTATCACAAAAAAAACTCGTAAATGAAAAAATTCTTAAATCTACGAGTTTTTTGCTGTTCTCTAATTTCAATAAGAATTTTTTTTCTCGTTTTAATTCACATAGAAAAGGCTTGGTGAAATCAAAACAAATGCCCTCTTTTTTCTACTAAGCAGGTCTTAAGAGATAAAAAAAAAACTAATTGATATTTAAACTCTAACATGTTTTTTATTGAACCTTGTCATTACTTTAAAAAATTAGACATTCATTTTATGAAAAAAATGCTTTTAAAAAACGTCTACATTTTACGCTGATTTAAAAAAAAACTCGTAATAAGTGGTCGATGTTAATAAAACACACTTTTTGTGATGATGCTGTTCTACAACTATAATAAAAACTTTTTATTTACACAATCTATTTTCCATTATAATTTTTTCAATTATAACATAGTTTCTTTATGCACTAAATATTGCAAATAAAGTAATTCAAAAAAAATTTTTCATCAAATCACATATTTTTATTTTTTTGCATATGTTCGAAACAGTAGTGATGCCAGTCAAATCCAATTTATTTGAATATCGAAATTTTTTTTGCTGATGCCTTACTTTTTAAAAATAAAAAAGTCATTTTTAATTGAATGAAATTGAAGAACAAAAACAAATAAGTTGTTATTTTAAAAGAAAATATTTTTCTTTATACTTTTTCTATAAACTTAAGAAAAAACATGCACAAAATACTTAAAAGTTTTTTGTGAAACTGAATAAAGAACCATATGGCACCTCGGTTTCTAGATAACATATGATCTTAACTCAAACATATGGTTCTTAACTCAAACATATGTTTCCATTATATAAATAAAAAAAAGTGGTTTCAAGAAACACAAAATTTCAATTTCATTTGATTTTAAATTCACTCTTATTCAAATAACAACGTTTCAAGAACAGGGCTGATAGTGTTTGTAATAAAAATATGTTTGTTTTTGTGTTGATTTGTGAATTGGCTATAATTGATTAGCATACTTTTAGGGTCTTTATTTAATGAAAAAATAAAATTTTCTAGAATTTGCGCTAGAGTTTTTTTATTTTTTTTCTGAAGTTAATCTATTTTATGGTATTTTTTTTATATTTTAAGTGAGGGTATAATGACTTTGTGCTGATATTGGCAACTATCTGACCTAGACCCCTCTTTTTTTATATCGATCGAATCATATTCGGAGCGATGTCCGTCCGTCCGTCTGTGTGTCCATGTAAACCTTCTAATCAAACTACAGGTTGCAAATAT
This sequence comes from Cordilura impudica, assembly GCA_963682025.1. Taxonomy (NCBI): domain Eukaryota; kingdom Metazoa; phylum Arthropoda; class Insecta; order Diptera; family Scathophagidae; genus Cordilura; species Cordilura impudica. The sequence continues at coordinate 22,532,251 of OY821519.1, read as the reverse complement.
GAACATTTTTTATAAAATTTAATGTGTGATCATCTATTGGCCATCGGATGGAGGATATTGAAATTGGTGAAAATCGTTTCGTTTTCAGACCTAGTCCCCATACAAATGACCCCCATGAGATTAAATTAAATCATATAGATCTCGGTCAAATTGGGTTTGTGTATGTTTATTATCTATCTATTTATCAGTAGTCCAAAAATAAACCCTATAGGAAGGACTTCACTCAAACTTAGGAAAAAAAACAAAAATATTGTATAAATTTTTCTCAAATTTAATTTGTATATGTTTTTGGCAAAAATAAGTGACCTTACCATACTGTCCAACAATCAACCTAAACATACCGCTAAAGTTGTAGCCGAATTCCTGCAATCAAAAGCAGTTAATATTTTGGAATGGCAGGTTTAACCACTATGTCTCAATCCCATATAATATCTGTGGGAAATTTTAGATCGTGACAAATACGGACACTTAATTACAAAAGACAGAGGCAGTTAATTCAGAGTGGCAGAAAATATCAATGGATATCATCAACAATTTAATTGACACCAAACTTTGGTTTCCTATGTTTTTTAACAGCATCTATAATATTAATAGGCTAGGCGATTTCTTGTGACTGATCTTTTGTTCTACCGTGTTATCCCAATTTTGACCAAACATATATTATTTGAAAGGTATTTCTTCTTTGCCGTTTTTTAGATTTACAGATTTTAAAATTTTTTTTCCTTTATCTTGAGTAAATTGCATTTAAAGTTGCCACTAACACATACATAAAATGCTATGTGTGTGTTTATTAAATTTGTTAATATGTTTGTAATAAAATGAGTTTGTTTTTGTGTTGATTTGTGAATTGGCTATAATTGATTAGCATACCTATAGGGTCTTTATTTAATGAAAAATAAAATTTTCTAGAATTTGCGCTCGAATTTCGAGGGTTGGAATCTGCTAGTGAAAATGAATACTTTTAAGTTTTGTTATTTTTTTTCTGAAGTTAATCTATTTTATGATATTTTTTTTTAATTTTTAAGTGAGGGTATAATAACTTTGTGCTGATATTGGTAACTGTCTGACCTAGACCTATCTTTTATTATACCGATCGAATCATTTCCGGAGCGATTTCCGTCCGTCCTTCTTATCAAACAACAGGTTGCAAATATGAATATTTTTTAAAATATCAATGGATATCATCAACAATTTAATTGACACCAAATTTTGGTTTCCAATATTTTTAACAGCATCTATAATATTAATAGGCTAGGTGATTTCTTGTGACTGATGTTTTGTTCTACCGTTTTATCCCAATTTTGACCAAACATATATTTTTTGAAAGGTGTTTCTTTGCCGTTTTTTAGATTTACAGATTTTTAAATTTTTTCCTTTGTTTTGAGTAAATTGCATTTAAAGTTGCTACTAACACATATATAAAATTATACATATGCTATGTGCGTGTTTATTAAATTTGTTAATGTGTTTGTTAATGAGTTTGTCATCTACATTTACAATAATAATAAACCAAAATAGTGTTGGTTTGTGAATTGGCTAAGTTGGAAAAATAAAGTTGCCTAGATATTGCACTGCATTTCGAGCGCTGGAGTCTGCTAGTAATATTAATAATTTATCTAGCATATACTTAGTCTGTTTTAAGTATTTATGTAGTGTTGGGCCCAAAACATTTAATTATTTAAAAAAAAAATTAGCAGATTGATTGAATTATCAGAAATTTTTAACAACTTTGTTACAATGTCTTACGCTCACACAATAACGAGGAAATTTCCGACAGGGGTTGCACAATCATTAATATTACTCGACTCCATTGAAGTGACACTTTATGTAAATATATAAACATAAATAGTTGCAAAACTGACTGAGGATCAATGACCGCCTAAGCAAGCAAAATGCAAAATAAAACAAAACAACAATCAACAGAAAACGAAACTATATGTGGTTATAAATGAGCAACGTTTCAGCGTCAACAAGTATCCAAAGACTTTACTGCACTATTCTACGTACAACTGCGATTAATTCACCATATACTGGTATAAACGTACGTACATACATACATTTTTACATACATACATTCTCATACTCCCATGTCGATGACACTTAATCAATTATTCTTCTAGACAAACAAAAACTAAGAATGCATCTCAAAAAAAAAAAAAAAAAATATATAAAAAATAAAATAAATAAATAAAAAAAAAATATATGATTCAAGCCAACACTACACGGGTACAAACACATGACGACAATAAGTAAATTCATATGTAAAAATATGTGCATAGTCGTACATACATACATACATATAAATGTACATACACACATTGCGAATAACGCAAGTGTATTTTATTAAGTAAACCATGAGATCAGATAGTTAATGCATATTAATCATTGGGAATACAATAAACAAAAGATTTATATACATAAGTATATGACTACTTAAGTATATTTATAAACAAATAAAAAATTGTGATAAAAAAATATATAGCAAGACGAAATTCGTGGTAAATAGAAAAGTGTCATTTGCTATTACCAACATCATTAAATGTTGATTGTAAACAAATTAAAATTTATTGTGAATTTTAAGATAAATACGAAAATCCTAAAATAGGAGCAATGTTAATAAACTTGAAGTAATTCGAGTTTTGTTACTCCTAAAATTAAAAAAATAAGAATAAATTAACTAAGCCGAATTATTTTTGATGTGTAAACATCTATTTCACAATACAATCACAAAATCAGCGTAACATGTAAGACGTAAGACTAAATCGGTGCAATATATGATTGTTTAAAAATGTAATATGAAAAATAAAAAGTGGAAAAGAAAAGTCTATGGAAAAAGTTTCAGATCCATTGGATGAGGGAAAGTGGGGTTTTAATCTATCCGTGACTATGCGCGACTATGTCAAAGTTAATCTTTTTTCACAGCAAGTCTATCGACCAAGTTTTAGATCGGATAAGGTAAATTGGATTTTAAATCACTCCGTGACTGTGCGTTACTAAGCGTGACTGCACGTGACTATGTCGAAGTTGATCTTTCTTTACAGCAATTATATCGACCAAGTTTCAGATTGGTCGGATAAGGGTAAATGACATTTAGATCACTCCGTGACTGTGCGTGACCATGCGTGACTGTGCGTGACTAAGTCAAAGTTAATCTTTTCTTCACAGCAAGTGTATGGACCAAGTTTGAGATCGATCGGATGAGGGGAAATGACATTTAGATCACTCCGTGACTGTGCGTGACCATGCGTGACTAAGTCAAAGTTAATCTTTTTTTTCGCAGCAAATGTATGGACCAAGTTTGAGATCGAGCGGATGATCGGAAATTACATTTAGATCACTCCGTGACTGTGCGTGAACACGCGTGACTGTGCGTGACTAAGTCAGAGTTAATCTTTTTTCACAGCAAGTGTATCGACTAAGTTTGAGATCGATCGGATGGGGGGAAATGACATTTAAATCACTCCGTGACTGGATAAGGGGAATTGGGTCCACCCATGGCAGACAGACAGACAGAGTTAAAAGAAAGAGTTTAAAAAAATAAAAAATAAAAAACGAAAAATAAAAAATAAAAAATTAAAAAAACATGAAAAATAGGAAATGAAAAATACAAAATGAAAAATAAAAAATGAAAAATGAAAAATAAAAAATGAAAAATAAAAAATGAAAAATACAAAATGGAAAATGAAAAATAAAAAATGAAAAATTAAAATTAAAAATAAAAAATGAAAAATTAAAATAAAAAATAAAAGATGAAAAATGAAATATGAAAAATAAAAAATGAAAAATAAAAAATGAATAATAAAAATGAAAAATAAAAAATTAAAAAAGAAAAATGAAAAATAAAGAATTAAAAATAAAAAATGGAAAAATAGAAATTGAAAAATAAAAAATGAAAAATAAAAAATTAAAAATCAAAATTGAGAAATGAAAGATAAAAAATGAAAAATAAAAAAATAAAAATAAAAAATTAAAAATTAAAAATAAAAAATAAAAATTAAAAATAAAAAATGGTAAATAAAAAACAAGTAAGAGTGTTAAATTCGGCTGTGCCGAATCTTTGATACCCTCCACCTCGGTTTGAGTATTGATAATAAATGTAAACAAAATATTGGAAAAAGTAAACAATTTGTTAAACTTAATACCAAATTATTTCAGCAAATTCTTTGGGTTGGTTTTCGTCTTTTCTATTATTTCGGATTTATTTCGGAGTTTGCTTTTTGGTCATTGTGGTTGCTGATCGGCATGCATTTAGGTTATATACCTATATGCATGCGTTTCCGGTTATATGACATAACTTCTCGTTTAATTTTGTTTTTGCTAATTAAATAGCTCGCCCTAACCCCCATTGCAAAGGTAATGGTTGTGTAGGGTGGCAATATGCATTAAATCGTGCTAATTGGAGATGGCTGTATAGTTTCTTTTAACTGGCCAAATATTTCTTCATTGCGGCCATATAGGTCGGATGGAGTAACAAAATAATAACCAAAAAAAAGCTCTTTCAACTTTTTTATTAAAATATTGCCATATTTGGAAAACATAGAGAATAAATTTATAATAATAAATAATTAAATTAAGGATGCCAAACGCAAAAAACCAAATGTCCCAAACATTTTAAATAAAATAATTTGTTATCTTTATTTTCTGAAAGACTTCAAATTTTCATCCAAAAAAAATTATGAAAATTTATGTATAAATAACATTCTCCTCAAATTGCGTTTATTTATGTAACAATTTTTATGTTCGCAATTCTTAAGTATCATATGAGGTTTTCTAAAATTCATTGAATTTAAATCAATGTTTTGTGTAGTCCGATTCTGTAAATTTCAACGATCCGACAATCGCAAAATATATCGACAGCTATTGTTGTTTGCACTAAGGATTAAGTGATTCACTAAGTACATACATCTTAACGACAGTCGACCAATCTATTTTTCTATTTATTTAAATTGTAAATGAGTGGCATCTCTGTCAAAATAAGCGAAAAACACAAAGAAGAATAGAAAAAACAAATTACTTCGTGTTTGACAGGATGATTTTATGTTTATGTTTAATATCTCTATTTTTTTACTAATATTTCTGTGTATTTATTTGAAAATGAAATAATGAATTGAATATGCTAAATTTTTTTTTTATATAAAAAAGTTTTTTAATAGAAGCAAAATATTTTCACTATTTTATGATTTTTATTTATGTATGACGACATTTCAACCTAAAAATTTAAGTTTTTATCGATTGAATAAACAACACAAAAATGGTTTTCTGAAATTCAATTAATTGTAATTTATAATTGGAAATTTTAATTCCAGTTTTTAGAATTGATATTTTCTAAAATTTGAATGGAAAATTTAAAAAAAGCAATTTTGTATTTATGTGAATAATAATGCTTTAGTAATTATAAACAATTTTTAAAAATTAGATGTAATCGCAATCAGATATTTTGTAGGTAAAGCAGAATAATAATTCTATATAACTATGTAGAACTGTTTTGAAAGCAAAAAACTCATTGATGAACTCGGTAACTCTATTTTGTGAAGACAACAAAAAGTTAATATGCCAAACTTATGTTCATATTTGTAAAAGAATAATGAAAAAACTTATGAAATAAAAGACCAGCCCGTGTATACTCTTAACATTGTTCTGTATGATATCTAGTCGAAAATATTGACATTCATGTTAAAATAGAAATAACTATTGCAAAGCTAATTAGAACAAACAAAAATTGTGGCGCCATCTACTGTGGCATAGTCACGCTGAGCAAAATGAAGTGACACTCTGTTAATGCAAAAGAAATGTATTTTCCCCACAACAAAATATTGCAGAATTTTATGTAAATAAAATAATATACCGATTTATTTCTAACATGCAGTTATTATGGATATACATATATAGAATATATGTTTTTTATTTGTAATATTTAATATGTGTATGTACATACATATATATGTATATGTAATTATTACACACAAAAAATACAACGTCAAACGTTATTTTTGTGTTTTTCTCTTTAAATAAATTAATACATACAAATTTTTTTTTTGCTAAATTTACATTGTTTTTTTTTAATAACAACTACGTATTTTAGCATTATTTGCTTTAGATGCTGGTAAATTTTTACTCCCTTTATATTAACTCGTAGTGTCTGCTTGTCGAAAAAATTTTGGGTCGATTTTAACCCCTTTCCCGTGACCCAATCGATCTGAAACTTTGCAGGCAGGCTCCTGGCAATTGCAGAAATGATCTAATATTTTTTTTTTAATGATGCCAAAACAATGGAAACTTTTAAATTTTTCTACCAGAGATGATAAAAAATTGTACAAAGGGTTAGTTTTAATTATAGTATTACTACAACGACCACAAAAACGACAAGTCCAGCTACGACAGCAATACAACATTTAGAATAACAACAAGAACAATATAGAAATATCATATTTTTCATTTTTTTTTTACTTTTTCAGAGATTTCCCTGGACCTGTTCCACCGATTTTAATAATGTTTGAAATAAAAATCTTCCCACGAGTTTGGTGAATCATTGTCACTATCAATAATGACCCTAGCTGTCCTATTGAGGGCATGATCAGGACAAGAACAACATAGAAAATTATATTTTTCAAGACTTTTTTTAGTTCTTCATTCAAATCTCGGGTCCTAATCGACCGATTTGGACGATTTTAAATAGCAAACTTTTCAGGATGTTAGTGAATCAGTTTTTATGTCAACGAGCACCCTAGCTGCCCGAGTGATGCCGTCATCGTGATTTCCACAGACGGACAGACGGACATCGCTATATCAACTCCGGTTGTTATAAGGATCACAAATATATATATTTTATGGGGTCCAAAATTTTTTTTTTAATTATTACAAACGGAATGACAAACTTATATATACCCTCTGCACACTGGAGTGGAGGGTATAAATGAAAAACATAAAATGAAAAATTAGAAATTAACCAGTTGAAATAATAAATGATAATATATATTTTATATTTATTAGATGATGCTTTATGTTTTATTTTAAAAAAGTGCCATAAAAAATCTTTAATTACTAGATGTTTACACATATCACCTGTGATCGGACGGCCTCACATAATTTTTTTTTCTAATAAAATGGACTGTGGAACATTTTCGGAGTTATTGTCTGGAGAGTGAGAAATTCCAGGTTTTCAAGCCTGGAGACCAAAATAAAAAATTTTCAATGATTTTTGAATTATAGCTGAAAAACTATGCATAAAAAATCAAGATAATATAAGAGGTCATAAAAAAAGTTTCGCCTGAGAATGCCAAACCGTTTTGGGATTTTACTATACTGGCCGAGTAATTTCATCCGGATTTGGAATTTCTCACCCCCCGCCCCCCTCTCATAATGGCTATTGTTCAGTGTAATTAAGCTATTTATTAGTTTTGTTTAATTTATTTAAGGTTTATTGTCTTTAGAAAATTTTAGGCAGGTAAAAAAGAAAAATTCATAAGGAAAGTATTCGCACATTTGAAATATTAACAATAAAACTAAATTTACATTGAATACTACATAAGGTTGTAAGTTGTAGGAACACTTAAGGACCTCTGTGAGCCGATTTGTTACCGACGTCACCAACTTTTAGGTATCCTCTTTACCTATTTTACCTCACTCATCAAAAATGACGCATTTTAACATTTCCTTTGAGGTTGCTTTATGCTGAGGGATTCTATGCTCCATAAAATCTCACAAATGCTCTATTGGATTGAGAGCGGTTGATTGCGGTTGGTGATTTCAATTGATTTTTGGTATTGTGGAGCAACCACAGCTCTATCTTGTTGTAACCAAAAATCTTTATCGAAAATGAATGGTTTTGAACGTGTTAACGTTTGTTTAAAATTTTGCGAACGGTATATTCATGGATGTCTTCGCCAAAGGATTCGTAGATTCTAGAACTAATTTGGGAAGCAATAATTCTGGGAGGCTAAAATTTTGATTTCATTGGCCAAAGTCGAATTTTTTTTGTCACCGATTTTTAAAATTTTAACGCCATTTTGTAGCTAATATATATTCAGATTAAGGTAGCCAAAAAATTAGGTTAAACTGTTGCTAATTGTGGGCGTGGCGTTCTGTAAAACTCAACTGTTTTTTTAATCCCAGAAAAAGGTGATTTTTTTTTTGTTTTTTATCAAAAATCAATGGCTTCTACTCGCAAAGTAATCATCGATAGTGACCTGCGATCCTTTTGACACGGTTTCTGGGATTGTAGTCTTTAGTTGTTGTCAGTGGTCGCAGCCCTACCATTTAATATTAGGGGTGTTCTGAAATATTTATTAAACTACTATATTTGTGTCATTTTTCAAATATAGTGGAATAGAACTTCTAGGAAACAAAAGGGAACAAAAATGTGTACCACCTTGAGAAAGGCGAAAGTGTTCTCTTTAACCATATATACACTTTTGAACCCACCACGACGGCCCGGTAGAACACTTTTTTCATGCTAATGAAATTACTCAAAAAAAATTTCATATTACGGTAACTATAAGTATACAATGGTGTGTTAAATTTGAACTTTAGGTATTTTACAGCTTTTTATCATTATCATTATTTGTTCTATTACCAGTAATGATATCTGCTTACAATATACACCATCGTTTTAATATATTTGTAAATAAGAACTTTTCTTAACACTTTTAAGGGAAGACTTTAATTTGGTAGTTTAATTTTTTCACAGCATTCAGTAATCTAACTTTAACTAATAGTTATGTGACTTGCAACACGTAGCTTGTAACCATGATTTAATTTTTCTTTAATTTGTCATTCACACTACAAAATGTTCTAGTTGGCTCCACAATAACGTAGTAACTACGAGTGCATGGTGCTTGTTGGTGTTGTTGTTTTTTGCAGTTTCTTTTTCAGTTGTTCATTAGACGCATGGTGACCTACTTATCACCAAAATGTTTAAAATTTGCTAGTGAGAACAGCAACAACAATAACCACCACCAATGTAATACATGTAAATCTGAATTTACTTAGTTAATTTGTGTTTGTACGCTTAACTTTGGCACCATTTACAATATTTTTTATATAACATTTTATTTTATTTAAATTAATCATCTGAAAAACAATATTCCAAACTGAAACATTTATTGAAGAACTAGAATATAAGGTTTAAGATGCAACTAAAACTTGGTACAAAAGCGGTTGATAGTGAAACAGTCAACGGGTTGCAAACATCTTCGGGGTTGAAGTATCAAGTAGAACGTATCGAAGAGTATAATAACTGATTGGTACGGTAATTTTTTGGACCAGAAAATTTAAAAAACAGGATATCTGTCCTTTTTTCTGTTTGCTAAAGACAGACCTGATCGCTTCATCAATTAGAAGAAATAATGTTTATACCCTATACCATATAGTGGTAGGTTTGGGTATAATGACTTTGTGCTGCTGTTTGTAACTACCAAAAATATTTGACCTAGACCCATCTTTTATTATACCGATCGAATCAGAATCACTATCTTATTCGTTTTAACGATGTCCGTCCGTCCGTCCGTCTGTGTGTCCATGTAAACCTTGTAATCAAATTGCAGATCGCAAATATGAATATATATTGATGAAATTTGGTATTTAAGCTTTTATCGGCCATGGGATGAACGTTATTAAAATTGGTGAGAATCGGTCCATGTTCAGAACTAGCCCCCATACAAATGACCCCTATGAAATCGGCATAAATTGCCATAAGACCCAAATTGTCATATAGATCTTACTCAAATTGGGTTTGTATGCGTTTATTACATCCGTTAATCAATAGTCCAAAAATGATCCCTATGGGACAACTCTTAGTCATAGGCCCCATATAGAGCTGCTTCTCGATCTTCACTTAAGTCTATCAAAAAACAAGTAAGAAAATTATAGTCGGTCTAGACCGACCATATGATACCCTATACCATGGTTTACAGACCTTATCTTTCGGTCCAACATGGTCAGGATCGGTCCATTTTTGGACCTAGTCCCCATATACATATAGCATCCGATATGAACTTTTTCATATCTGCAGCCAAAAAATTAATAAAAATCCCACTCAAATTTAGTTTATGCTTATTCTCCATATCCAGTTAGTTGGGCCTAAGAGATAGGGTCTCTAAACGCATGGTATAGGATATCGTATAGTCAGTCTATACCTTCTATAATTTTTTTATTTTTTATTTTTATATTAACCAGCACTCAGGGGATGCCCCCTACAAATGCAGTGAATTGTGTTGATTTCAGGAAAATAGGTTGTGGGAAGAAGGAAAGAGGGAGTAGAGTTAGTGGATATTTGACTTAAATTTTATTATATTATAACAGTCAGGAAAGACCCCTGCGGGGAGTTTATTCCACAAGCGGTTAGTTAGACTGATAAAAGAATTCTGTCTGCAATGCGTTGTGCAGTCAACTGGACAATAAACTACAAACGGATGTGATCTACTAGAGAAGCGGGTAGAGCGAACCGAAACTCGGGCACTTGGAATAAGTTCGCTAATCTCAGAAGAACATTTCCCATGGTAATGTCTATAGAACAGTGCTACACAACCCACATTCCGACGGTGTTCCAATGAACCAATAGAGTTGGACACGTTCCAGTAGCTCCAAAATAGACTTTGAGGCTCCTGCCCATATATGGGAGTTGTATTCCATTTTCAGTCGGATGTAAGTGGTATAGATTTTAAGGAGATCAGAAGGAGTGAAGTAATTTTTACACCGTTTTAGAAAACCAAGACACTTGAATGCTTCTTTCGACACTTGAAAAACATGTTCGTTTCAACGAACATCACATTGAATTCTCATGCCTAGAACATCAAGAGTATCGGATTCCTCAATACCTATACCACGCATATATATAGATGACATTGTTGATTCCATGGCCCTATGGGTCAACATACAGCATTGAGTCTTCAGCGCAATAAAATCAACCCCAATCGCTTTACCCCCCTCGGAGATTGTTAACAGGTCTTGATTGAGTGTGACATTCATTGTCTGCCATCTGCCCCCAACCTCCAAGAGGCTTGGCCTACAATTAAACGGAAATGAATGACAAATGCTGCTGTCATCTACGAAAGAGTAAATAGAATTAAAAGTTTGACCAAGAAGGTCGTTCAGAAAGATAAGGAAAAGAGAAGGAGAAAGAACGGAACCTTGGGGTACCCCTGAATTAAGCTGAAACTCATTAGATGAGACCCCAGCAATAACAACACGTATTGTTCGGTCTCTGAGAAAGCTCGATATAAATCGAGAGAAGTCATGACCGACCTCAAATGCGATAAGCTTTGATATCAATGCACCGTGCCACACACGATCGAATGCCTTGGAAATATCCAGAGCAACCACTTTACTTTCGCCAAAATTGCGAATGGAACGACTCCAGCGCTCAGAAAGTAGAGCTAACAGGTCTCCCGTGGAGCAATTTCTACGGAAGCCATACTGTCGATCATTTAGAAGTGAATTGGCCTCTAAGTAGTTCACAAGATGGAAATTGATCATGCTCTCCATCACCTATGAGAGCGCAGAGCAGATTGCAATTGGACGGTAATTTTCAGGGTTATTAGCCGTACCCTTTTTAGGTATTGGTTGGACATTAGCAACTTTCCAGCAAGATGGAAAGACTCCCGCACGGTACAAAAGGCTGAGAAGGTTGGCCAATGGACTGGCTAGCGTCGAAGAGTACTGTTTCAGCACCAGTGCTGGTATACCATCCGGTCACCAAGACTTATTAATGTTGAGATCCGAAAGAACCTTTTTAACTGCACGTGCTCGAAAGAATATTTTGTCCATAGATACACTTTCAAGTTCGGGCAAAGGTTGATCGCTATCCGGCAAAAACGAGTTTTGTGCAAAAAGCAAGTCGATTTGCTTTATTTTTAGCACTTTATACTATTTTAAATACATTTATATTTCCGTTTATTCAAATTTTAAAATTTTTTCATATCAATAGTTCAACTAAAAATTTATATGTTAACAATAACTTTTTTATAATTATTTTTTCGCAATACTCATAGAAATAATTCCAGAGATAATGTTGCGAATATGGTTAAGGTCCTTGCCACAATCAGAGGAAAGGTATTCAAAGATTCGGCCCAGCCGAATTAAACATTGTTTTTTCTTTTTTTTTTGAAGTTCTTTGTGACTTTTCTTACAAACAAAAAATGCAATTATATAATGGTTATTATAAAAATAGGTCTATTTATTCATATTTTTTTTTAAAATAAATTTTCTTTCTGTAAATGGTGTTGTTGTTTATTTTTCTGTTTTAGGTAAATTTTTTTTTGCTGCACGTTTTTTTTCACTTAAAATTTGCTATTGTTATTTCTGTAGAATGGTGTAGATTATCCACTGTACTATTAGCTTTAATATTTTACGAAAATCTTTACAGTTGTATTGTGGTAACTTTACATTTACAATTTTCTATTGTTGTTGTCGTTGCTTTTAATTTTGAGGTTAAGTAATAAGAAACTTTGTTCAAAGATTTTGTAATGCATGGCATTACAATTCGTAAAACTCTGAAGAGTTTTCGACTGGTAAATTGTTGGTTTTTGTTTTATTTGAAATCAAATATTTGCCACTCACTCACAATGATTGTTAGTTGTTGCTGTAGCAGTTGTAGTTGCTGTTGCCGTTGAATACCAACATTGATTAATTCCTTTTCAATTTGATTGACATTTAGCGCAGTTGTTGATGTTTGCAATTTGCTATGGTTCGTATGTTATTGGTTACAAACTACGAACATATTTGAAATAGTTTTAAAAGTGGCTTAATTTCAATTGCAATTTAAGTGATAGAGGATTTTGCGAATGGTTTTTTTTTTTAACAAAATGTAAGATTGTAAACAACAACTTTCCCGTTTTAATAGAAAATAACATTCATATAAAACATAAAAAGTATTTTTTAATATTTTAAATATTATGAATGAAAACAAAAAGATAATTTTTTGAAAATACTTTTTATGTCTCGTTTTCATTATGTCATTTCGAATGGCAATTGTTGTCAATTATTGTCAGTTGTATGAAAACGGGTTTTAATGTCTTGTCATTTACAACCCCTGGCAACATTTGACATCTGAAATGAAATTGCCAGCATGTTGGCAATTTGTTTGTGCTTGACAGTAGGATTTTTTGTTCGATTATAAGATGTATTGAATAGAAAATTACGAGATGTCAGTTGAGGCAATTGTATGTTGTTATATGACATAGTGAAAACCAGACATTAGATTTAAGTAAATTTTTTGGAATCTTTGCGTTTTAAGTGTTTTTTTTTTTTTTTTTTTTTTGAGAAAATTAAAATTTTAAAAATTCATTTATTGTTCTTGATTTTCTTCTATAGTTACGGAATTTATACGTCTCTGAAAAAATCTTCTTTCAAATTTGAAAATTTATTTCGATTATTAATATTAATATTATAGGTACTATTGTAAAAATATTAATTAGAAATAAATGAACTATGATTTCTTGTATATACTTATTGTGTTATTGACCTTAATGAAGGTCAATAACTTATGATAGTTTCTTTTTATTCTTATAAAATTTTCTTAATATTGTAAAATAGATTGTAAATAAAGAATGAAGAAAAAAATATTTGTGACCTGTAGTCTGATTACAAGGTTTACATGGACACACAGATTGACGGATGGACGGACATCGCTAATTTGACTCAGAAAGTGATTCTGCCTGTTGAACTCTGTTATTATTTACATAATACATATTAGTCACATTTTCGAAATGCCATCCAGTTGATTTTTTCCGATATTGAACAAGACAAAAGAATGTGATCACAAATTTGATCTAAATGCAGAAATTATCCAAATGGCACAATTATCGACACAAAAAAGCATATGAGTACAGAGTGGAATAAGGTAAGTACATTTTAACAATCTATAGTCAACATATTTCGGAAAATTTTTTTTTATACCCTCCACCCAGTGTGCAGAGGGTATATATAAGTTTGTCATTCCGTTTTTAATAATTAGAAAAAAACTCTGGACCACATAAAATATATGTATTTGTGATCCTTATAACAAGCGGAGTTGATATAGCTATGTCCGTCTGTCCGTCTGTCCGTCTGTGGAAATCACGATGATCACTTCAATCGGGCAGCTAGGGTGCTCGTTTGCATAAAAAATGATTCATAGATTTTCTGAAAAGTTTGCTATTTAAAATCGTCCAAATCGGTTGAATAGGGCCCGAGATCTGAATGAAGAACTAAAAAAGTTTTGAAAAAATATGATTTTCTATGTTGTTCTTGTTACGATCACGGCCTCAATAGGATAGCTAGGGTGATCATTTTTAGTGAGAATGATTCACCAAGATCATGGGAAGTTTTCTGTTTCAAAAATCACTAAAAGCGGTGGAACACGTCCAGGGTAATCTCGGAAAAATAAAAAAAAAAAATAAAATTAAAAATATAATGTTTCTATATTGTTCGTGTTGTTATTCTAAATGTTGTATTGTTGTCAAAGCTGGACTTGTTGTTTTTGTAGTCGTTGTGGTAATACTATTATAATAACTAACCCTTTGTAAATTTTTTTATCAACTCTGGTAGAAAAATTTTAAAGTTTCCATTGTTTTGGCATCACTAAAAAAATTTCTTGGATTATTTTTGTCATCGCCGCGAGCCTGCCTGCAAAGTTTCAAATCGATTGGGTCACTGGAAAGGGGTTAAAAATCAATCCAAAATTTATTCGACAAGCAGACACTACGAGTTAATATAAAGGGGGTAAAAATTCACCAACATCTAAAGTAAATAATGTTGAACTACTTAGTTGTTAATAAAAACAAACAATGTAAATTTACCAAACAAAATTGTATGTATTAATTTATTTAAAGAAAAACACGAAAATAACTTTTAATGTTGTATTTTTTGTGTGTACATACATGAACTTCTCCGAGAAAAGGGACCTAGTGTGTCAAAAAACGGGTTGTGTCGAAAACGGTGGATTCTGGTACCTAAAAGGGTGTAGAAACTTTAAATGCGTTTTTTTCTCAAAACTTAATTTTCACCCACTAGGTTCTTTTTCTCGGAGAAGGCCACATATGTATGTATATACATAAGTACATATATTAAATAACAAAATAATATACATATATTCTATACATGTATATTCATAATAAATCGGTATATTATTTTATTTATATAAAATTCTCCAATATGTATTTTGTTTTAGGGAAAATACATTTCTTTTGTATTAACAGAGTGTCACTTGATTTTGCTCAGTTTTGCTATGCCACAGTAGATGGCGCCGCAATTTTTGTTCTAATTAGCTTTGCAATCGTTATTTCTATTTTAACATGAATGTCAACATTTTCAATTAGATAGCATACATTTTTCCATTATTCTTCTACAAATATGACCATAAGTTTGGCATATCAACTTTTGGTTGTGTTTACAAAATAGAGTTACCGAGTTCATCAATGAGTTTTTTTTTTATTTCAAAACAGTTCTACATAGTTATATAAAATTATTATTCTGCTTTTATTTTATTTATTTATTTAATTTTCGTAATTCTAACACAACAAGAATAAATTCTTATAAGTTACAGTGTTAGACGATAGTAGGATTTAAGTTACATTTATTACAAATGGGTACAATTTCAATTTATTTTGAATAGTTTATAATTTGAATTTCCAGGAATAAAAGAAAGTACAAAAAAGGAAAACAAATTTAACAAGAAACGTTGCAATATTAAACTTTATAACTGAAACTTTAAATAAATATACTACTTTAGGCACATAATTTTAATAATTCATTTTTAAAACGATGTGTGTTGCTAATTGTCTGTGTTGTATTAGGTAGTTTGTTCCAAAGACCAGTTGTATAGATAAAGAATTGTCTCTTTGAGACGTCATAATTAAATAATGGATTGACAAGATTCTTTCCACGAGGTGATCTTGCAAAATTTATTAACTTAAATAAATAATCTGGTTCAGCCAAATGCATAATCTTATGCAACAGAGTAAGACATCGGTTTTTTAGTAGGTCATCAAATCGCACATTATACAGTCTGTATGAATATAACGATATAGTATCAGTTATTTTCTTTCTAAAAACATATCGAGCCATATTATTGTATGTCACATTAAGCTTTCTGGTATCAACACTATTACAGTTTGCAAATATTTCACAGCCATAAAGAAGGACAGGTATAAGATAAGTTTTTGCTAAAAGCATTCTTATCTCAAATGGCGTTGACAATTGGACAGCCCAAAGATTCCTTAACATCGCATATACCTTTCCAACAACAGAGTTTATGTGTTTTGTCCATGAAAGTTGAGTATTGGAAATTATTCCTAGATTTGTTGTGCTTTGAACGAAAATAATATTTGTATCGCCAACTTTTATATTCTCGTCAAATTCGAGTGTCACGTTATTTCTCGATATGAGTATATATTTTGACTTAGTTGGATTTAGACACAAACCATCAAACCTAGTCCAATTATGAATGTTCGTTAAGTCGTTGTTAATAGATTCTATACAATTGCTGACATCCGTACATTTAGCACTAGCATATAGTTGGTACATATGGATATTGCAGTATTGGGGAACATTTGATATATCATTTATGTACATGCAGAAAAGTAAGGGCCCAAGTACTGAACCTTGTGGTACTCCTCTTTCAACATTTAGTGCTTCAGAGGTTTTTCCATTGAGAGATACAGATTGATATCTATTAGAGAGGTATGACCGAATAAGTCTACAGGCAGATTTAGAAAAATTGAAAAGTTTATCGAGCTTAGAAATAAGTATCGCATGGTCGACGGTATCGAATGCTTTGCTATGATCCAAAATCACAAGAAAAGAGATCATGTTACAATCAAGTTTGCTTCTCAGATGTTCAACCACGTCGACCAATGCAGTAATACAACTCCTACCCTGTCTAAAACCCGACTGTCTTTCGGATAGGAGACCAAGACGGTTGATATAATCATCTATTTGAGGTTTTCTAGGACTTTGGAAAGGAAAGAGAGAATTGCAATAGGACAAAATTCGTTATTTGCTTTAGGAATTGGTATTATTTTGGAATGTTTCCACATATCTGGGAAGGTAGATTTCATAAAAGCTGTGTTGAATATGTGTGTGAAAATAGGTAATAATTTTGGAAGAACTATTTTTATAAACTTTACACCAACAGCATTTGAATTAATAGCCGAAAAACTTGTCACGACCTCATACTGATCAACACTTCGAAAAGAGAAACTATTTTCGATGTACACAGTGGATATACTCTCATAGGGATTCTGGTTGGGTTTATCTACACATATTTCAACAAAACTCCGGTACAGGACATTTACATCAATATCCACATTAATGTTATGTGTAGGTTTGGAATTTAAACCAATTTCCCGTATTTTCTTCCATTTTTGTTTACATCCGACAGCCGAAGAGAACTTTTGTTTGTAATATGTTGATTTTGCGACGCTAATCAGATGTATTACTTTATTTCTTAAGTTTTTAAATAATTGATGTAGTTCGGAAGTTTTATATTTTTTCCATCTTTTATATGCTAGTTCCCGCTTATCAATATGATTTTTTATAGCGGAATTTAACCAAGGAGGTTGTTTAGCTTAAATTGTTCTCATTTTTTGTGGTACATATTCATTGAAGATTGAAGTAATATTGTTTTGCAAGAATGTAACTTGATCATTAATATTATCCATACTCTATATTAAATTCCATTGAACATTGTCAAGGCATTGGTTTAGATATATTTAATATAAGTTTCGAAAATCACGAAAGGTAAAGTAGGTATCTTCATTGTTGACGTATGTATCATATGTAAGATATATTAAGTCATGCTTTGAAAAAACAGGCGCAGATAACTGATCATAAAGTAAAACTTTAGATTTTTGGCTCACAAAAAAAAAAATCTATCAGGGAGTTTGATGTTTTAGAATAGTGGGTTGGAATAATTATATTGACAGGCAGTAGACTAATTACTTCCATTCGTTCAGTGAGTACAGATTCAGTTTTAATGTTACTGTTGAAATCACCTACACCTTTACCTACAAAATATCTGATTGCGATTACATATAATTTTTAAAAATTGTTTATAATTACTAAAACATTACTGTTGACATAAATACAAAATTGCACCTTTTAAATTTTCCATTTCAAATTTAAAAAAAACAATTAAGAGAATTATAGTCGGTCTAGACCGACTATACGATACCCTCAGGCCCAACGAACTGGATATAGAAATAAGCATAAACCAAATTTGAGTGGGATTTTTATTAATTTTTTCGGCTGCATATATGAAAAAGTTCATATCGGATGCTATATCTATATGGGGACTAGGCCCAAAAATGGACCAATCCTGACCATGTTTGGTAAAGTCTCTTGTATTTTGCAAAAATATATACAAACAAAATTTGAGAAGAATCAGTGAAATATTTTTGTTTTTTGATAGATTTAAGTAAAGATCGGGAAGCAGCTCTATATGGGGCCTATGACTAAGAGTTGTCCAATAGGGATCATTTTTGGACTACTGATTAATGGATATAATATATACATACAAACCCAATTTGACTAAGATTTGTATGATAATTTGGATCTTATGGCAATATATGTTGATTTCATAGGGGTCATTTGTATGGGGGCTAGGTCTGAACATGGACCGATTCTCACCAATTTCAATAGCGTTTAGTCCATGGCCGATAACAGATCAAATACCAAATTTCCTCAAAATATATTCGTATTTGCGACCTGCAGTTTGATTACAAGCTTTACATGGACACACAGACGGACGGACGGACGGACGGACGGACGGACGGACGGACATCGTTAAATCGAATCAGATATTGATTCTGATTCGATCGGTATAATTAAAGATGGGTGTAGGTCAAATATTTTTGGTTGTTACAAACAGCAGCACAAAGTCATTATACCCAAGCCACATAGTGGTATAGGGTATAAAAACAGTGTTAATGATTACTTCAAAATTTGACTTCATGGTAGGCAAGGTAAAATCCAAAACAATGAAGTTCGATAATAATTCCCAGGAGTCAATAAATGAAAATATATTTTATTAACATAATTTAATTCAAAATCAAAAGTTGGCATCACTGGGTTAGATTTTGTATTGTATTGTGTAAATAGTGAAAACTTCCTTTTAGTATGTAGAAAAAAAATTTGTTTTCCAAATATGGCAATATTTTAAGAAAAAAAATTGAGAACTTTTTTTTTTTGGTTATTATTTTGTTACTCGATCCGACATATACGGCCGCAATGAAGAATTATTTGGCCAGTTAAAAGAAACTATACAGCCATCTCCAATTAGCACGATTTAATGCGTATAGCCACCTTACACAACCATTACCTTCGAAATGGAGGTTAGGGCGAGCTATATAATTTGCAAAAACTTAAACTAAAAAATAATTAACTAATTATGTTATATAACCGGAAACGCATGAATATAGGTATATAACCTAAATGCATGCCGCACTGTGGCTCAAATTTTGATTTCATTGGCCAAAAGTCAAATTTTTTTTTGTCATCGATTTTTAAAATTTTTACTCCTTTTTGTAGCTTATATATCCAGATTAAGGTAGCCAAAAAATTAGGTTAAACTATTGATAATTGTGGGCGTGGCATGCTGTCAAACTCAACTGTTTTTTTTAATTCAGCAAAAGGTGTTTTTTTTTTGTTTTTTATCAAAAATAAATGGTTACTACTCGCAAGCTATCATCGATATTGGCCTGCGGTCTTTTTTATAATGTTAGTAGGATTATAGTCTTTAGTTTTTGTAAGTAGTCACAGTTCTAACGTTTGATATTAGGGGCGTTATGAAATATTTATGAAACCACTATATTTTTCTCAAATTTAAACTTTAGTGGAATAGAACTTCTAAAGGAAGTAAGGGAACAAGAAACGTATACCACCCGGAGAAAGGCGAATGTATCCTGTTTAACCCTATATATACTTTTGCACCCCCCACGAGCCCCCGGTAGAACACTTTTTTCATTTTAATGAAATTACTCTAAAAAAATTACTCTAAAAAAAATTTTGTTTTTTTACTTTAGACTACGTAAAAGTAAAATAATTAAATAAAATACCTGCGAAAGGGTTTATTGGCTTTGTTTTGATCAGCAAAAAAATAAGTCATAAAATGATCACAATAGGTTCTACAGTAAACAAATGATCTCTTTCTTAATTTACCTGTTGTCAAATTTAAGGGTCAACCAAAGTCATAAACAATTTTATAAGTTTGTCAATAATCGCGGCACTAAACCACTAAAGATAAAAAACCACCCCATATTGGCGAGAAACTAATTAGTTTTACCTGATATTGAAGTCTGGATAACAAGTGCAGTTTTGTTCAATTTAAGTACTACCTGCTATGAAATTAAAGATCAATGTGTGAATAACATGTACCTAAAAATGTATAAAATGACGGATTCTATAAGGGATTACTCAATAATAAGTTAATACTTCAAGTGTACGGACGTATATTCGCAAGTGATAAAAAGTGATAACAGACGCAAATAAAAATATTGAGAAAAATATGGAGAACTTTAGTTATAAAGAACTGGCCGAAGAGTATTTTCGAAACAAAAACCAGGAAGATGTTCTTAGTTACGTTAAAATAAAATTAAACTTAAATTCGTCTAGTACCGAAATACAAGAGCAATTATCTAATTTCGTCAAAGTACTAAAAAAACGATTGAAAGAAGTTAACTACTGTAAACAAAAGTTTTATAATAAAAGTGCAAACTGGTTAGAAGGCCAACTTAATGTTGGTGGAGAAACAGCAAAGCTAGATAAGGCTGGAAGACCACGCAAATCATTGGACAACTGCAGCGATAGATCTAAGAGGCGGAAACTTAAAAATTTTAACGAGGAAATTGGTTCTACAAATATAAAAGAATCTTTTCTACATCAATTACGAGCACAAAACCAATTAACAAAAGTGGATATCATTGAAAAAACTTGTAATGCTAGTCCAGTGAGAACAAAGCGAATTCTTAAAAGTATACCAACTCCGAGCGATGCAAAACAGTTCACAAATGAGGAGGCATTAGCATTATTTCTGGATTTGAAATTAACAAAACACCAATATATTCAGCTCAGATTGCGTGCGATTGAAAAAGGCTCAAATATGTATCCAGCATATCATCACATAACAGCTGCTAAAATAGACTGTTTGCCATCAAAGGACACTATTACAATCACACCAATTTCGGCAGAAGTACAACTACAATCTTTACTTGATCACACAGCCAAACGCTTGCTACAATCAATAACAGGAACTGAGTTAAAGAAATATGGAAACACAAAGTTAATTCTATTTTGTAAATGGGGATGTGATGGTTCTTCGGGACAAAAACAATACAAACAAGTTGTATGTGAAAATATTTCGGACTCAGATATGTTCATGGTATCATTTGTACCATTGCGATTGAAAAAGATTTTGGAAGATTCGGAGCCTTCGAGTAGTACAACGCAAACAATGGATATTTGGAAAAATGAGACACCATCTTCTACGAAATACTGCAGGCCAATCAAATTTGAATTCAAAAAAGAAAGTCATGATGCCATTAACAAAGAAGTTAGTGATATCAAGGCCCAAATAGCAACACTACAGCCATTACAATTACAGTTAGATGGGCAGCAAATTGAAGTAAGCTACCAATTAGTGCTGACAATGATAGATGGAAAAGTAGGTCAGGCTTTGACTAACACGAAGGCTGCATCCAGCTGCATTATATGCCAAGCAACATCAAGCCAATTAAACCAAGTCCCGACAAAATCATTCGATAATACCGATGCCTTCGAATTTGGATTATCACCACTACATGCAAGAATACGACTTATGGAACACATACTAAAAATCAGTTATGATTTGGATTTCGGGCCTTCAGGATCAATAAGAAACAACGAAACCAACAAAGAGTTAAGAAGTTCAAAAAAGAAACATGTTCAGGATGAATATCGCAAATTTGGATTGATTATAGATCAGCCAAAACAAGGGTCAGGCAATACAAATGATGGCAATACCGCAAGAAGATTCTTTTCAGATCCAGAAACAGCATCTGAAATAACAGGAGTGGATTTAAACCTTATTTTCAGATTTAAAATAATCCTAGAAGTACTTGCGTGCAATGAAGAAATTGACTCTAGAAAATTTGGAGATTATGCTAAGGAAACTGCAAAAATATATACAACCAACTACCCATGGAGAAATATGTCTGCAACAGTCCACAAAATCCTTTATCATGGAGAAGATGTCATTAAATATCATTTGGTGCCACTTGGAGATCTATCAGAGGAGGCTCAGGAAAAAAGGAACAAGGATTACAGATTTTATAGACAGCACAATACTAGCAAAATGTCACGAAATTCCACAAATGAAGATCTATTTAATATATTATTGGCAACGTCAGATCCGTTCATCTCCAGTATTCGAAATCAATGGAAAGTGGAACATCGGGATTTAGATGAAGAAGCCAAAAAACTACTAAAGAACAGAAATAGCACAGAACAAAATATGGAATATTTGCAATCAATATTTGAGTCTAATGAATAATAATTATAATTGCCTTTCATTGTTATTTAAGTACGAAAAACATAGTATTAGTAAAAAATAATAATAAACAGAACCTACCATTGTTACAAATGCTATTTAAATCTATTGCAGTTTTTATTCTTAAAAGGTTTCCCACATATGAATGCAATGTTTTAATAGATAAGAAAGATTCAAAAAATAAGAACCCATATTTTCATATCAAAATTAAAAAAAAAAATTAGAATCATTGCGCTAATGTTTAGCAGATTTATTTAGCTAGTGTAACAAATTAGGCAGCAAACACTAATAAATTTTTCTGTAGTAATAATAATATTTCTTGAGTGTCAGCAAATTGCAAATTTGATAGCAAACATTTTTAATTTTTTAGTAATACTAGTTAAATTTCTAGTGAATTTTACTATTTTGTTGCGTGTAAAAATTTTTTTGAGTGTAAAAATTTTTTTGAGTGTAAGCATTAAAAAAATTTCATTATTACAAAAAATGTTTATAATAATTATTTAACTCCAAATATGACACTTTCTAATAAATAAAAATAAATAAAAAAAAACATATATCACGCTAAAAGTTAAAAAAAATCAAAAGTTAAACTTTGACCTAGAATTCCTTAAAAAGTACTCAATCAATTTAAATGAAATTCACACTGAGTCAAGATCAACTATCTATCTATCTATTAAAAAAAACAGTACTAAAATATTTTGATCGGTTCAAAAGTTACAGAATTTTGGCCAATGAAAAATGATTTTCAGCCACTGTGTGCCGGTCAGCAACCACGATGACCAAAAAGCAGTGTTGCCATAATTTGAAATTGTAAAGATGCTAACTAAATTGCAAAAAGATGCTAAAACGTACTGGAGTCAAAAAAAAATTTTTTTTTTTAAATTTCATTACCTTTATATTAAATAATTTAATACTTTGGTTTTTAAATCGAAAAATTAATACAAAACATAAGTTTCGATTTATATTTTTTAAATTTTAATTAAAATTATTTTGGATTTCATCTGTAATTTTTTCAACATCAAATTGATTTTTTTTTAATTTTTTGTTACATATTTTTAATTTTAGAGCGATTTTTTTTTTATTTCAAATACAACAGAATTTATATTATCGAAAAATACGATTATATTACAATAATCGGTTTATGGAATCTAATATTTCTGTGATGAACGACATCACTCGGTATATTGTAAGTGTACCAGCACCCATTTTTCAATTTCAAGCCTTCTTTTATACGTATTACAGAACATAACAACTCGGATTTTATTCTGATCAAAGACTGCTTTTAATTTTTGTTAAGCTAAATCCATAAAGAGGTTGTATTCAGTATTGTATCCCAATATTATTCTGTGATATAACTCCATTGGATTTGAATTTTTTCTGTTTCAGATGATAAATTTAAACTCTTCTAATATATTGGTTATCGGTTCTTTTACCCGGTTTAATGTGTTTTGTATTGAAAATTTTGTAATTTTTTAATACAATAATATTTTTTGGCAACCGACTTTTTAATTCATTAAAAACTGTTGTTGGTGTTTACATTCTTCTATTTCAAAATGTTTTGTTATACTTGTTGAAAGAATCGAGCAGAGTGGTAAAAAGAGTTGTACACAAAATTCTCGTATTACACTTTGAGAAATTAAAACATATCAATACCATTAAAATTAAAATTATATATTAAAAAATAATGAAAAAAAAATTTAAAAAAAGATGCTAAAAGCAACGTTTTATTAATAAAAGATGCTAAGTTAGCATCTAGCATCTTTTCATAAATTTTGGATGCTAAACGACAAAAAAAGTTGCTAAATCTAGCAACTAAAATGCTAAAATGGTAACACTGCCAAAAAGCAAACACTGAAACATGTTTAATTGTTTACTTTTTCAAATATTTTGTTTACACTTAATATCAATACTCAAACCGAGGTGGAGGATATCAAAGATTCGGCATAGCCGAATTTAACACTTTTGCTTGTTTACAGATAATTCTTTACGATGAGAAAAAGTTTAACTTCGACAGTCCGTATGGTTACAATTCATACAGAAGAGATTTACGTAAGGAATTATGATATTTTTTCAAAAGAAATTTTGGTTTTGTGGGTCCGGTGGTTTGGGTTGCATTCTGTGTTGATGGTATGCTATAGTTAGCTTCCACGAGTATCAAAATGAATTCGACAGAAATAAAATAACTCTTCTCCAGAACAGAACCGTGAAAAAAATATATTTTCCAGTAAAATAACGCCACTATTCATACCACAAAGCAGACTCGCTTGTGGCAAAATATTGCTCAATTGCAATGGCCAGTCTGCTAACACGAATACCATGGAAAATATCTTTGGAATCATGGTACGACAAATCTTTATGGCAATTATTAACATGATTAAGTACCTCAAAACCATGGTTATTGGGAGACAATCACAACTGATGTTCGTTTCGAATCTTTAAAGGTTATCTCCGACAATGGAGAACCCACTCACTATTTGTTCAAAAATTATTTTTATTCCCTAAACCACTATGTTGTGGCCATATTTTATTATACCGATCGAGTCAAAATCACTTTCTGAGTCGATTTTACGATGCCCGTCTGTCTGTCCGTCCGTCCGTCTGTGTCCATGTAAACCTTGTAGTCAAATATGAATATATTTTGATGAAATTTGCTACATAAGCTTCTATCGGCCATAGCATGAACGCTATTGAAATTGGTGAAAATCGGTTTATCTTCAGACCCGGTCCCCATGCAAATGACCCCTATGGGATCAACTTAAACTGCCATATTATCTAAATTATCATATATATCTCGGTCAAATTGGGTTTGTGTATGTTTATCACATCCATTTATCAATAGTCTAAAAGTAAACCCTATAGGACAATTCCTAGTCATAGCTCCCATATGAAGCTGATTCCCGATCTTCACTGAAATTTTTCAAAAAGCAAAAAAATTGCACAGGTTTTTCTCAAATTTGGTTTGTATATATTTTTTTGCAAAAAATAAGTGACCTTACCAAAAATTTTTAGGATCGATCCGTTTTTCGACTTAGTCCTCATATAAATATAGCATGCGATATAAACTTTTTCATATCCGAAGGCAAAAAATTAATAAGAATGCCACTCAAATTTGGTTCATGCTTATTTTCTATATCTAATTTGTTGGACCTAAGAGATAGGGTCTCTAAACGCATGGTATATGGCAGGGATGGCCAGCTATACTAACTTCGGTAGCCACGTTTACGAATTAATATTCTAAAGTGCCATTTATTTATTTTTGAAAATAAAACATATATATACGAGTATATAGGATTAATCTAATATTAAATTTTAAATTTAAAGTGAAAAAGTTTTTTGCGTAAATTAGGAAGCGTCGAATTTTTTTTTCTCTCAAATTTAAAGCAGCTACGTAAAAGCCATCAGCACAGCTTTTACAAAAGAGCTTTGTGCTTTCACACCGACGAGAGTACAACAGCCAATCAGATCTCGGCGACAACAATGCTTGCTGCTTCCTTTGCAAAGAAACAACAAAAACTGTAACAGCTTTCAAAGCTGTTTACCGCAAATGCAAATATCAATGGATGTGTGCTTGGACGTAGCTTATTTAAAGTGAAAAATAATAAAATTTTTACCAAACAAACTATCTACTGCTTTTGGTTACTGATGAGGGTTGGTGACTCTTCCCGAAACAGCTGTATAACCTGTCATGCAGAATATAGATCAATTTTTATACCCTCCAGTTAGTGTGCAGAGGGTATATACAAGTTTGTCATTCCGTTTGTAATAATTAGAAAAAAAAATTTGGACATTATAAAATATATATATATTTGTGATCCTTATAACAACCGGAGTTGATATAGCGATGTCCGTCTGTCCGTCTGTCCGTCTGGCCGTCTGTGGAAGTCACGATGACGGCATCAATCGGGCAGCTAGGGTGCTCGTTGACATAAAAAATGATTGACTAACATCCTGAGAAGTTTGCTATTTGAAATCGTCCAAATCGGTCGATTAGGGCCCGAGATTTGAATAAAGAACTAAAAAAAGTCTTAAAAAAATATAATTTTCTATGTTGTTCTTGTCACGATCACGCCCTCAATAGGATAGCTGAGGTGATAATTTTTAGTGGGAATGATTCAACAAATGCATGGGAAGATTCCTATTTCAAAAATCATTAAAATCGGTGGAACAGGTCCAGTGAAATCTCTGAAAAAGTAAAAAAAAAATTAAAAATATGATGTTTCTATACTGTTCTTGTTGTTATCCTAAATGTTGTATTGTTGTCATAGCTGGACTTGTTGTTTTTATGGTCGTTGTGGTATTAATATAATAAAAACTAACACTTTGTACATATTTTTTATCAACCCTGGTAGAAAAATTTAAAAGTTTCCATTGTTTTGGCATCACTAGATCATTCTGTCATTGCCACGAGCCTGCCTGCAAAGTTTCAGATCGATTGGGTCACGCGAAAGGGGTTAAAATCGATCCAAAATTTTTTCGACAAGCAGACACTACGATATAATATAAAGGGAGAAAAAAATTAACCAACATCTAAAGCAAATAATGCTAAAATACGTAGCTGTTATTAAAAAAAAACAATGTAAATTTAGCAAAAAAAAATTTGTATGTATTAATTTATTTAAAGAGAAAAACACCAAAGTAACGTTTGATGTTGTATTTTTTGTGTGTAATAATTACATATACATACATACACATATTAAATATTACAAATATTAGAAATAAATCGGTATATTATTATATTTACATAAAATTCTGCAATATTTTGTTGTGGGGAAAATACATTTCTTTTGCATTAACAGAGTGTCACTTCATTTTGCTCAGCATGACTATGCCACAGTAGATGGGGCCACAATTTTTGTTTGTTCTAATTAGCTTTGCAATAGTTATTTCTATTTTAGCATGAATGTTAATATTTTCAACTGGATATCATACAGAACAATGTTAAGAGTATACACGGGCTGGTCTTCTATTTCATACGTTTTTTATTATTATTTTACAACAGTCTGTAAGGTTTTACCATAGACTTAATAAATAAATAAATAAATAAATAGTACAAATATGAACATCAGTTTGGCATATTAACTTTTTGTTGTCTTTACAAAATAGAGTTACCGAGTTCATCAATGAGTTTTTTGCTTTCAAAACAGTTCTACATAGTTATATAAAATTATTATTCTGCTTTACCTACAAAATATTTGATTGCGATTACATATAATTTTTAAAAATTGTTTATAATTACTAAAGCATTATAATTCACATAAATACAAAATTTCACTTTTTAAATTTTCCATTCAAATTTAAGAAAATATCAATTCTAAAAACTGGAATTAAAAATTTCCAATTATAAATTACAATTAATTGAATTTCAGAAAATCATAGCAAAACGTCGGAAATTATAATTTTAAATTTGGAAGACATCAATTGCATCTTTAATATATAAATTTTATTCGTTAAACACAAATTGAAATTCCAAAAAAAAAAAACACCAAATACCTATGTTTACATTTAAAAAATTTTTACATTAAAAAAAATATTGACATTCAGGAGAAATTAATAGCTTTTCAGTAACTTCTTTTAACGATAGTCGAATCGTTAAAAAAAGAAAAGCAAAATTATCAGTAAAATTTTAAACGATATTCGCTATTGTTAAAGTCAGCTGTTGTTGTTATCTAAACGACAACCATTCTTGTGTTGTTTATTCAATCGATAAAAACTTAAATTTTTAGGTTGAAATGTCGTCATACATAAATAAAAATCATAAAATAGTGAAAATATTTTGCTTCTATTAAAAAAATTTTTATATAAAGAAAAAAATTAAATAGCATATTCAATTCATTTTTTCATTTTCAAATAAATAAACAGAAATATTAGTAAAAAAATAGAGATATTAAACATAAACATAAAATCATCCTGTCAAACACGAAGTAATTTGTTTTTGCTATTCTTCTTTGTGTTTTTCGCTTATTTTGACAGAGATGCCACTCGTTTACAATTTAAATAAATAAAAAAATAGATTTGTCGACTGTCGTTAAGATGTATGTGTGTACTTAGTGAATCACTTAATCCTTAGTGCAAACAACAATAGTTGTCGATATATTTTGCGATTGTCGGATCGTTGAAATTTACAGAATTGGACAACAGAAAACATTAATTTAAATTCAATGAATTTTAGAAAACCTCAAATGATATTTAAGAATTGCGAACATAAAAATTGTAACATAAATAAAGCAATTTGATGAGAATGTTATTTATATATAAATTTTCATTATGTTTTTTTGGATAAAAATTTTTCAGAAAATAAAGATAACAAATTATTTTATTTAAAAAGTTTGGGACATTTGGTTGTTTGCGTTTGGCATCCCTAATTTTATTATTTATTTTTATAAATTTATTCTCCAAATATGGCAATATTTTAATAAAAAAGTTGACAGAGCTTTTTTTTTGGTTATTATTTTGTTACTCCATCCGACCTATATGGCCGCAATGAAGAAATATTTGGCCAGTTAAAAGAAACTATACAGCCATCTCCAATCAGCACGATTTAATGCATATAGCCACCCTACACAACCATTACCTTTGCAGTAGATGTTAGAGCGAGCTATTTTATTAGCAAAAACTAAATTAAACGAGAAGTTATGTCATATAACCGGAAACGCATGCATATAGGTATATAACCAAAATGCATGCCGATCAGCAACCACAATGACCAAAAAGCAAACACCGAAATAAATCCGAAATAATAGAAAAGACGAAAACCAACCCAAAGAATTTGCTGAAATAATTTGGTATTGGTAAGTTTAACAAATTGTTTACTTTTTCCAATAATTTGTTTACATTTATTATCAATACCGTGGTGGAGGGTATCAAAGATTCGGCACAGCCGAATTTAACACTCTTACTTGTTTTTTTTATATATTTAATAAAAAACTTAATTTTCTTATTATTTATTCTATAAAAAAATTTTCTTATAGGATTATTCAATATTGTGCATAAGAGCCACTTCAATCGAATTCAGGAGCCGCGTGCGGCTCGCGAGCCACCTCTGGTATAGGGTATCGTACCTATTTATCATCATTTGATTTTAAGAAATCCTCTTGGATATTTGTAGATTTAGTATTGCTTTAAATTTGTGATAATAAACTACAAAAAATTGGGTGCGGCTATAATATTGCACCAGAGTGTATACCTATCAGCTAAGTATAGATCTTCCTTTAATACTTAGAAAAACTAGAATATTCAATTGTTAATTCACAATTATAATCTCATAATGCTGTTTACAATTCAAATCTATCTCTAATAAATGTAGGCCCGCAATTGTGATAACTTGAAATTCACTTCACACTTTAAATTAGTTTGTTGAGTTTTCTCAAAAAAATAAATTAAAAAAATAGACCATCAGTTATGTAAAAATTCTAATTTGTGGAATTCACCTTATATTTATTCACACTAATTGGAAATGTTTCATTTTATAAAATTTGCTCATAAAGCCGTCATTTTTTTATTTTTACGTTTCAGCTAAAATTTCTTTGGAAAAATTTTTATCTTTGAAATTCACCTTAAACGTTTGTATACCTTACGTTTCATATAATCAGCCCATTGTTACCCTAAACCACTCTCTTATTAGGTTATAATAAGTTTGTGCCAAACTCTATTACTACCAAAAATACTTGACCTATTTTCCAGACTGATTATACAAAGCGACTCAGACTGTTATAATTGCACAAGATTGTTTCTATAAGAACATTACATTAACTGTTTCTGATGCATTCAGCTGCTGCAATAATTTGGTAGCAAAAAAACAAAATCTACCCAATGATCTTAACCCAGTTTTCACAACATCCTTATAACAATTTTCAATTCTGTGAATGCTCCTTTTTTATGCTAAGAAAGTTTCATAATATACTCAGTTGTTTTACGAATATAAGTATTTAGTATAATTGAACTATTTAAAAATAATTTATGATTTAAGTATATTTAGTACTTACAGTCTCGACTCATACCAGCTGAAAGACATTTCTTAAAACGACAATATTGACAACGATTTCGATTTAAACGTATTACCAAGCACTTTCCGTCTCTCAAACAACGATATTCAATTTGTTTCTGTATGCTGCGTCGAAAGAAACCCTGTAATGAGGAAAAATTCAATTGTATCATTTCTTTATAATACAATTTACATAATAAACTTTGTTAAAAAAAAAAAAAAAAAAAACGAATGCACACACACACACAAAACGAACCTTACAACCCTCACAGGACGTTACACCGTAATGATAACCGGATGCTTTGTCACCACAAACTTTACATGGAACAAATGATTTTGCCACAGCACTGTTGGAATTTGAATCGGCAATGGCAAATTGTTGTGATTGTTGCACTTGTTGCGGTTGTTGTTGTTGTTGTTGCTGCTGTTGCGTTTGTTGTGGCTGCTGTTGATGTGGTTGATGCGTTTGTTGATGTTCTACAAAAAAAAAAATATTGATGAATAAAGTGCAACATATAAAATATGTTTATAAAATAAAATTTTCAACAATCATACGCCAAGTATGGTAAGCAAATTTTTCAAAGGACTTTTGTGCATCCAGTGGGTGAAAAATACATTGGATTCTTTTACAAAAGTTTGAACTTGCCATTCTGTTTTTTTTTTTTTTAAATAATTTCGCGTTAAGTCCTGAAATGATGTATTTTTTCCCGAAACAACTTTTTGGTGTATTCTCTATCAAAATATAACAAATTTGTTAGAAAAAGGATATAAATAAAAAACATATAAGCTTAAAATAAATTATTTTTGATGTGTAAACATCTATACGCGCAGGGGGTTAAAAATCTATTTCACAAAACAATCACAAAAGCAGCGTAAGACGTAAGACAAAATTGGTGTAACTTACATATTATTGGACTGGTGAAAAAATTATGAAATGTAATAATCTTTTTGACAATGAAAAATTAAAAATAAAAAATAAAAAATAAAAATTGAAAAATTAAAAATAAAAAATAAAAAATAAGAAATAAAAAATGAAAAATAAAAAATGAAAAATAGAAAACTAAAAATGAAAAATAAAAAATTCAAAAAAAATTAAAAATAAACAATGAAATATGAAAATAAAAATGAAAAATTAAAAATAGAAAATGAAAAATAAAAATAAAAAATAAAAAATGAAAAATAAAAATTGAAAAATGAAAAATAAAAAATAAAAAAATGCAAAATAAAAAATTAAAAAAAAATTAAAAATAAACAATGAAATATGAAAAATAAAAATTAAAAATTAACAATAAAAAATGAAAAATAAAAAATAAAAAATGAAAAACGAAAAACGAAAAATTAAAAATTAAAAATTAAAAATGTAAAACGAAAAATAGAAAATAAAAACGAAAAATTAAAAATTAACCAGTATTATTTTATTAGCAGAGACCTTGCAGTTGATTGCTATAAGTGATACATAGATGACGCTTTCTGCCATAAAAAACTCTTTAATTATTAGATGGTTACACATCGCCCCTGTGATCGGACTCACATGATTTTGTTTTAATGATGGAAAGTTTTAAGCCCACGAATAAATCACTAATATCTAAGAAAAATCATCGGGTTCGCGTAAATTTTGATAGAGATCCAAGGAATGGATGTAATTCATGTAGTAGAATATACTCTAATTTGAATTAGATACAGTCAAATTCTAAATGACGTAATGTATCTATACGCGGAAGAAAATATGCCCTGGTTTGGAAATTCCAACATGACAATAGCATAAAACACTCCTCGAAAGTTGTAACCGATTGGTTACAATCTAAAGCAGTTAGTGTTTTGGAATAGTCAGCCTAATCACCTGATCTTAATCACACAGAAAATCTATTGCAAATTATAGATCGAAGAATATGGGCACGATATTACATATACTAGGGAGATCTCATAGGGACATCCTCAACAATTGAATTGACTCCATGCCTCGGCATTGTGAAGCAGTACTAAAAAATAATAGATACCCAAGAAAATACTGAAACCAAAAATAAAGGGCAAGTTTTCAATTATTGTATAGTAACGACCCAGCAAAACTTTTCATTATATGTAATGAGCTTTAGAATAAGAAATCAAAAGTGTTCAGTAGTTACCTTTCCATTACGAAACCCATTATTTTAACATGGGGGTGTCATTGGAGGAAATGCCTTACCGGCACCTTACAAATAACTAGTTACTTTATAGATTTCAAGAAGGGTTTTGGGTAATTTGTTACATGTATGGAGTAAAGTAAATTTCTGTAAAAACAACACATTGGTATCGCACAATATGTTGTAAATAATGTAATGTAAAATTTAACAGCTTTTGCTGCATTTTTTGTCCATTTTGTTTTATTAAATTTAACTCATTATTTATAGTTTTTACTAATACAAACAATGGTCATTACCAGTAAGTATTTACATAAATCATTATCAGGAAGTCCTTACATTTAGCTTGAAATTATTCAAAAGGTATAGGGTCAACATTACCATGTAATGATACGGTAATAACCAATCATTACCAAGGTCTTGCTGGGGAGGTCCAATCTTTTGTCAACTTTTAAGTTTTGATATTTTTTTTATCTTAAGATATTTACAAACTTTTTTTTTTAATAAGACGGTTTTTAATTTTATGATCCAATTTGTTGGTATTGACCGTTCAAGTCGGCAAAATATATTTTGTTAAAAGTTTCCATTGCATTGTTACTTAAATTAAAACTTCAACAGGATTTGATTTCCTCTCGGTTAGTAATACCAAAACTGGTTATGAGATTGTTATACCCTATACCACAATGTGGTTTGGGTATAATAAATTTGTGCTGCTGTTTGTAACTACCAAATATATATGACTTAGAACCATATTTTATTATACCGATCGACTCCGAATCACTTCCTGAGTCGATTTAACGATGTCCGTCGGTCCGTCCGTCCGTCTGTGTGGCCATGTTAACCTTGTAATCAAACTACAGGTCGCAAAAATAAATATATTTGGATGAAATTTGGTATATAAGCTTTTATCGGCCATAGGATGAACGCCATTGAAATTGGTGAAATTCGGTCCATGTTCGGACCTAGTGCCCATACAAATGACCCCTATGAAATCGACATAAATTGCCATAAGATCCAAATTATCATATAGATCTCAGTCAAAGTGGGTTTGTATGCGTTAATTATATTCATTAATCAGCAGTCCAAAAATAATCCCTATAGGACAATTCTTATTCATAGGTCCCATATAGAGCTGATCTTGACTTAAATCTATCAAAAAATAAAAATATTGTACAGATTTTTCTCAAATTGGGTTTGTGTATATTTTTTCAAAATATAAGTGACTTTACCCAATATGGTCAGGATCGGCCTATTTTTCGACATAGTCTCTATAGAAATATTGCAACCGATATGAACTTTTTCATATCTGCAGCCAAAAGAATTTATAACAATGCCACTCAAATTTGGTTTATTTTCTATATCCAATTAGTTGGACCGAAGAGATGGGGTTTCTAAATCATGGTATAGGGTCTAGACCGACTATAATTTTTTTACGTGTTTTTCTTTTGTCATAACCGAAAAATAGTTCTACCAATTTCTTCTTATTATATTAACCACCAATTTATTAAAATTTTTTGTTAAAATAATTTATGTTTAAAAGTTTTTGTTGTATTAGAAATAGTTGTTCCAACCCCAATAATTATGAGAATAACATTTTCTATGACTTTTAATTTAGTTATATATATTTGCTCCTTTTACTCCTGTTTAGTTCATTAATTTTTTTAAATTTTTTGGTTGGTAATGGAACTTAATTTGCTTTTGCAGACACTTAGTTTTATTAGAAATAAGTTAATGCGCTTGTTAACGAAGAAAATTTATGAAATTTTAAAATTAAAGAATTAGAATATACATTTTTATTATCAAATTCCAATAAATCAAATAAACTTAGTTTAATTAAAATCAATATTTTTATACTCTAATCAAAATTTCTGTAGGTTATAAGTGAAAATATTATGTTAAAAAAGGCTGCAAAGTCAATTAAAATAAAGGATTTGCTGGAAAAATGAAAATGGAACATTTGTAAAAATGCAATAGTTTTTAACATATCCTTTAAACGATTTATTTAAGGCTGAGGTCTTACATTGGCCTAATATTGTTCAATTTAAATTGTTAAATCTATGTTTACCGATGTAAGTTTGTCAGTTTTAAACCTATTTTGATCAAACATCCTCATTTCCACCAGATTTACAGACTTTTAAATTTTTTTGGAATAAAATGCATTTAAAGTTGCTACTAACACATACAAAAAATTATACAATGCTGTGTGTGTGCTTATTAAATTTGTTAATGTGTTTGCAAAAAGCCCTGTGTTTAATTGAAAAATAATTTTGGACATAAATAACGACAATAAAAAGTGTTGAATTGTGAATTCGCTCAAATTGATTAGCATACCTTTAGGGTCTTATAAAATAATTTATTAAATGAAAAAATATATATTTTCATAGAATTTGCACTCGAGGGCTGGGCTCTGCTAGTATATATATATTATGTCCTATGGTAAAATTCCAAAATACTTTATATTGTTATATCCAAGCTCTAAATTTTAAATATTTCAATAAAAATATGTCTCCCAAGCCTAAAAGCATTTCAAACGTTTTCTTTGGAAATAACAGCTAAAAGTATGCTTTTGTTTTTTTTTTTATAATTCACAAACATCAACAACATTATCAATTTTAAAATAAAAAAAATCATGTGAGTCCGTCCGATCACAGGGGAGATGTGTAAACATCTAGTAATTAAAGATTTTTTATGGCACTTTTTTAAAATGAAACAGAAAGCGACATCTGTGTATTATTTTATTTTTTATTTTTCATTCTTCATTTGTCATTTTTCATTTTTTATTTTTCATTTTTCATTTTCAAACAGGTTATTACACATCATAATTTTTTCACCAATACAATCATAAGTCACACCGATTATGTCTTACGTCTTACATGTTACGCTGTTTTTGTGATAGTATCGTGAAATAGAAATTTACCCCCCTGCGCGTATAGATGTTTACACATCAAAATTTTACACTAAAAAATCCAAGATTAAATTAACAGTGTTTAACTGAATACCGGATATCAGTAAAACTAAGTAAGTTTAACTCAATTTTTGAACTCTATCAGTTTTATTGGTGTCAATCTATGTGAATAAATTGTCAAAAACTTTGATTTTTACTAAACTAAAAAACTCGGCCTTACAGCTTTAAATTATTTGACTAAAGAGTGAAAAACTTGAGTTTAAGCAAATTAAGTTTAACTTACATCCCAATAACTCACTCGAAATGTCTCAAAGACACCAGCATTTGTCTCGGAACAAACGAAAATTTGTATATATTTTATTGTTGTACTTTTGACGGCTAAAAAGATGCGTATTTTCATAATTTTTTTTTAAGATATGAATAATGTTGGATTATTTGTTTCATATACACTTAAAGCATAACATTTGAAATATCTTTGCAAAAATTTTCAATTAAAAATTTTAATAAATAAGTCCGTGAGAGCGACAAAAAGTTGTTTTGCGGTGAACATCATAACTCATTACCGGATCATGTGAAATTAAAAAATCGAAATGCGTTTAAAAGATTACATATTTCCCGATGTAATCACGAAGAGTTTTTAAATTTTGTATTTTTTTTTTTATTGTTGGCAGAATTTTGAAGTAAAAACAAAATTTTTGCTATTTGTTGTTAGAAAATGGAAAATAAAAATTCTTCATGGTTACCTGGTGATTAGTGTGTAAAAAGTGTAAAAAGAATCGGTCAAGTAGATACTGAATTATGATGTTCACGGATTTAAAAAATGTTATTTGCTAGAAAATCAATTTAAAGTTTTTTAAAAACTGCTTTATATACGATATACCGTATACAACAACAATACTCTCGACATGTTGTATATTCAGAAAAAAATTTCAAATAAAAAAGGTTTTAAAGCCTTACCCGCCCCATAAGTGCTTAAGCTTTGCAGGTTTAACTCATTTTCATCATTTGTAGAAATAAAAAATCGTCCCAAATGAGCAAAGCTAATTAATAAATAAAATTCGCTATACGATACCCTATACCATGCGTTTAGAGAAAATGGAAAATTTTTTTGATAAAATTTTAAAAACTACTTTTTCAAGTTTTGAAAAATTTTCTTAAACAAAATTTAAAAAAATTGATCTAGCTCTTTAAGGTCTTGTTAAATGCATGTAAATTTCTAGGTAAATCCCTATGCCAGAATTTTTTTGACAGGGATGTTATTTTTGCGGATTTCGAGAAAAATGGGATTTTTGTAAAATATTTTGTAAATGTACTCTTTCTAAATACTTTGTATCAAAAATTCATCATTTGTCTTCTTTTAAATGTTATATTTCATCTTAATAGCCTAAGGTTTCGGAAAAAAATAATATGACCCCATTAACCCTTTTGGAATTGGGGTCACATATTACCCCAAGCTAATAAAAGGCAATTTATTCAAAAAATTCAAATATTTTATTAGTGCTGTTGAATTTTTAGATGCGACGCCTAAAATATAATAACTAAATGAGTAGAACTTCCCTTCCTAATTTAAGATAAATCCGAGAATTAACTGCCAAGGCAAGCTTTGGATTTTAAGATATTTTTAAATAAAAATTTCATAATCCTTTGAATAAATTGTCTTTTATTAGCTTTGGGTTGTTTTTGGGTCTTCTTATTTTATTTAGAAAAATAAAGATAGTTTTTATACATAAAATAATTTTATAACAAAATTGGTTAAAAGTTGTTTTAATTAATATTCGCGAGCAATAAGCAGATAATTACACTAAAGATATATAAGAAAGGATTATTTTGATTTCAGGAACACTGAAGGGTTAAATAAATAAAAATTAACCGAATTTCTTACATTCCAGATAGTGGTTTTATGGAGTTTAATAGAAAAACTCGTTTTCGGTAATTTTTATTTAAAAATATCTTCAAATCCAAACCTGGCCTTGGCAAATAATGGGTTAACATTCTTGGATTTATCCCAATTTTCAGGAACGGAAGTTCTATACAAATGGTTATATTTTAAGCGTCGCATCTAAAAACTCAACAAACTCAAATTGTTTTTTGTTAGATTGGGGTCATATGTGACCCCAATTACAAAAGGGTTAATAGGGTCATAATAATTTTTTCTGAAACCTTAGACTATTAGAATAAAATATAACATTTAAAAGTAGAAAAGTGATATTTTTTTATACAAAGTATTTAGAAATAGTACATTTACAGAATATTTTGTAAAAATCCCATATTTCTCGAAATCCGCAAAAATAAAATCCTTGTCAAAAAAATGCTGGCACAGAGATTTACCTAAAAATGCACACAGGTAATCTCTAACATGCATTTAATAAGACCTTAAAGAGCTAGATCAATTTTCTTTAAATTTTGTTTAAGAAAATTTGTCAAAACTTGAAAAAGGAGTTTTCAAAATTTTATCAAAAAATTTTCCATTTTCGGTTTCAATGCTTAATAGGTTAGCAACAATACTTCATATCTGAGTACATACAGGGATAGAGACTAAAACGAAATGTTGGCTTTAATTAATTTCTTAAAGTTGAAAAAAATGCCATCAAATTGCATGACCTAGTTTTATTTGGCACAAAAGTGGTCTGGGTCATTTGCTATTTCTTGGCGAGTTTTTATTAGATTTTGAAGTTTTATAGCTTTTTGAAAATACAATTTAATAATAATCCCGAATTGTATAACAGTTTGTCGGAAAAGTTAAACTATAGAACAAAATTTTCGTGAAACCTGAAAAAAAGTCATATTTTCCGCATATAAACACACTTGACATTTTTAATCGCATTAAGCCACCTCTAAATATTTTTTGATTGGCCCAAAACTTTGTATTTCGCACTTTTTGTTTGCTATTCGCATATTTTTTGCGACCGAGAGTTTGAACACTTTTTTTCCCCTCCATATAATGAAGATCCACCCTACTAGTGTTTGTTATTAATTTGTGGCATGCAGATATGAAAAATTAAAAACTGAGTTTATTTTTATAGGGGGACTAGATTATAAAATGGACCGATCATATTTAGTAGTCACTTATATACAAAAACATACATAAAACCAATATTGAAAATGATCTATGCAATATTTTTGTTTTTTAGTAGATATAAGTGAAGCAGCTTTATATGGGGACTAGAAGAGAAAAATGTTCATAGAGAGTTTCTTTTCTGACTGCCGATTAGTGGGTATAAGAGACATACATACACCAAATTTTATTGATATATATATATATGATAATTTGGATCTTATGGCCATTCTAGTCGGTCAGAGAGGTGTTATTTGTATGGAGGCTAGGTCTGACCATTCAGCGATTTTCATCAAGTTCAAATTCATCCGTTCTATGTTCGATAATAGGTCATAGAAATATGTTCATATTTGTGACCTGTAGTTCGATTACAAGGTTTACATAGACACACAGACGGATGGACAACACTAAATTGACTCAGAAAGTGATTCTGAGACGAATAGTATAATAAAAGATGGGTCTCTGTCAAATATTTTTTTGGTAATTAAAAACATCAGCACAAACTCATTACACCCTGACCCCATAGTGGTATTTGGTATAAATATATATACATAATATATTCATAATCACCAATTAAAAAGAGACAATCCAGGGAAGTGAAAAATGTCCTATGCTAGTGATCCAGATCTGTTAAAAATTAGATTAAATCCAATGAACTGAACATAGTGATATCAGAGGATGGAAGTTGTCTTATTTATCCTGCTTAGATGCTTAATATGTCATGATACGATGTTACGAAAATATATATTGACGTTTTGGCAAGTTGTTTCAAATAACTCTTTAAATGACAGAAAATACTCACATACTGCTACTTTGGAAGCACATCAAAATAAATTGTTTTTCTTTTCACTGAGCTATAATTATTTCTAGTACATTTTAAAAAAGCTGCTACAATGGATTTTAAGGGTTTATCTAAATTATTAATAGACTAGGCGATTGCTTGTGACTGATATTTGTTCTACCGTTTTGTACCAATTTTGACCAAATGTATATTATTTGAAAGGTATTTCTTTTTAGATGTTCAGCAGATTTACAGATTTTCAAATTTTTTCCTATATTTTGAATAAATTGCATTTAAAGTTGCTACCAATACATACATAAAATTATACGATGCTATGTGTATGTTTAGTAAATTTGTTAATGTGTTTGTAATAAGAATGAGTTTGTTTTTTGTGTTGATTTGTGAATTGGCTATAATTGAGTAGCATACTTTTAGGGTCTTTATTTAATGAAAAAATAAAACTTCTTAGAATTTGCACTCGAATTTCGAGGGCTGGAATCTGCTAGTATATTTAAATGTATATTTATTAGCTGACCCAGCAAAAGCTGTTATGCCTAAAATGATTATTTTATCCCCAGATTAGTTTTGATATATATTACACTATGTTATTTTAAGTACAGATTTTATTTTCGGTTTAATCAGACTCTACGATGGTGTAGGTTCCATATTATGTTTACCTTTTTTTTTTATTATTGATATTTTTTGTAATAATTATTTGAAAAAGCTTTACTATTTTAGGATTTATTATTTGCGAAAAATGTACAATTTATGCATTTGGACGAATGCCGTTTGACCAAGTGTTTAAAGACTGCCACTCGTACCTGCGGTTATGTTCTCTACATGGCTGATTTCCTTATTGAAGAAATACGGATTATTAAGACTTTGAAGGGTCATGCTCATCAAAGTTATCACTGTTACCGAAAAGAGACATTTCACGGCTGCCCTGTAGAAACGCCGTCAAATAGGCTTTTGGTCATAAAATAATTTTGGTTCTTTTTTTTTGAGAGAGTTTTTTCATTGTTTAAGTCACTTAATTTTTTCAATGCCATTACAAAATATAAGTATACAAAAATATTGTATTATTTAATCGGTCCAGGTCGACTATAATTTGACTTGTTTTTTAATTAAATAATGAAATTATTTTTTATATAATTTGAAATCATTTTCAAAAACATATTAATTACACTTACATTTCAGTCATTTCTAAATACAATTAATTGCCTATGGGCTTCACAATAAAATTTTACAAAAATAATCCCCAGTTGTAGAAAAAGTAACAAAGATCAATTTCCAAAGTTATTTTTTTTTTATTTCAAATCGCTGACTACCTATTGATTACATTATAAATCCTTAGGCAGGCAGAAGTACAGCCATATACATAAAAGAAAATCAACAACAACATAAACTTATACAATTGACACACCTACGCGGCCAGTCATAACATAACAACGATAATTTTGCATTGAGTGGAAAGTTAATAATACACGCAGAAAAACTGTTCCTATAGGGGATTGCAATTATCTATAAATAAAATTTTACTTTAGTAAGAAAAGACATATTTTTGCTGGATTTAATTAAAAGAGATAAGAGATAACTAACAATCTGTTATCTGTTAATGAAATTAACATCTCCTGTATAAAACAAGAAAGAGTGTTAAATTCGGCTGTGCCGAATATTTGATACCCTCCACCTCGGTTTGAGTCTTGATAATATATGTAAATGAAAAAGTAAACAATTTGTTAGACTTAATACCAAATTATTTCAGCAAATTCTTTGGGTTGGTTTCGTCTTTTCTATTATTTCGGTGTTTGCATTTTGGTCATCGTGGTTGCTGATCGGCATGCATTTAGGTTCTTTTAACTGGCGAAATATTTTTTTATTGCGGTCATGTAGGTCGGTTGGAGTAACAAATAATAACCAAAAAAAAATCTCTCTCAACTTTTTTATTAAAACATTGCCATATTTGGAAAACATAGAGAATAAATTTATAATAATAAATATTCAAATTAGGGATGCCAAACGCAAAAAACCAAATGTTCCAAACATTTTAAATAAAATAATTTGTTATCTTTATTTTCTGAAAAACTTCAAATTTTTATCCAAAAAAAATTGTGAAAATTTATATAAAAAATAGCATTCTCATCAAATTGCGTTTATTTATGTAACAGTTTTTATGATCGCAATTCTTAAATATCATTTGACGTTTTCTAAAATTCATTGAATTTAAATTAATGTTTTCTGTAGTGCGATTCTGTAAATTTCAACGATCCGACAATCGCAAAATATATCGACAGCTATTGTTGATTGCACTTAGGATTAAGTGATTCACTCAGTACATACATCTTAACGGCAGTCGACAAATCTATTTTTCTATTTATTTAAATTGTAAACGAGTGGCATCTCTGTCAAAATGAGCGAAAAACACAAAGAAGAATAGAAGAAACAAATTACTTCGTGTTTGACAGGATGATTTTATGTTTATGTTTAATATCTTTATTTTTTTTACTAATATTTCTGTTTATTTATTTGAAAATGAAATAATGAATTGAATATGCTATTTAATTTTTTTATTTATATAAAAAAGTTTTTTTATAGAAGCAAAATATTTTCACTATTTTATGATTTTTATTTATGTATGACGACATTTCAACCTAAAAATTTAAATTTTTTCGATTGAATAAACAACACAAAAATGGTTGTCGTTTAGATAACAACAGCTGACTTTAACAATAGCGAATATCGTTTAAAACTTTTACTGATAATTTTGCTTTTCTTTTTTAACGATTCGATTCGATTCGAAAGCTATTAATTTCTCCTGAATGCCAATATTTTTTTTAATGTAAACATTTTTTAAATGTAAACATATTTGGTGTTTTTTTCTTTGGAATTTGATGCAATTGATTTATTCTATATTTAAAATTATTATTTCCGACGTTTTGATATGATTTTCTGAAATTCAATTAATTGTAATTTATAATTGGAAATTTTAATTCCAGTTTTTAGAATTGATATTTTCTAAAATTTGAATGGAAAATTTAAAAAGTGCAATTTTGTATTTATGTGAATAATAATGCTTTAGTAATTATAAACAATTTTTAAAAATTAGATGTAATCGCAATCAGATATTTTATAGGTAAAGCAGAATAATAATTCTATATAACTATGTAGAACTGTTTTGTAAGCAAAAAACTCATTGACGAACTCGGTAACTCTATTTTGTAAAGACAAAAAAAAGTTAATATGCCAAACTTATGTTCATATTTGTAAAAGAATAATGAAAAAACGTATGAAATAAAAGACCAGACCGTGTATACTCTTAATATTGTGCTGTATGATATCTATTTGAAAATATTGACATTCATGTTAAAATAGAAATAACTATTGCAAAGCTAATTAGAACAAAAATTGTGGCGCCATCTACTGTGACATAGTCACGGTGAGCAAAATGAAGTGACACTCTGTTAATGCAAAAGAAATGTATTTTCCCCACAACAAAATATTGCAGAATTTTATGTAAATAAAATAATATACCGATTTATTTCTAACATGCAGTTATTATGGATATACATATATAGAATATAGAGTATGTATATTATTTATATTATTTCATATGTGTATGTACGTATGTTTATGTAAATATTACACACAAAAACATCAAACGTTATTTTTGTGTTTTTCTCTTTAAATAAATTAATACATAAAATTTTTTTTTGCTAAATTTACATTGTTTTCTTTTTATTAACAACTAGGTATTTTAGCATTATTTGCTTTAGATGCTGGTGAATTTTTACTCCCTTTATATTAACTCGTAGTGTCTGCTTGTCGAAAAAATTTTGGATCGATTTGAACCCCTTTACCGTGAAACATTGCAGGCAGGCTCGTGGCAATGACAGAAATGATCTAGTAAATTTTTTTAGTGATGCCAAAACAATGGAAACTTTTCAATTTTTCTACCAGAGTTGATAAAAAAAATGTACAAAGGGTTAGTTTTTATTACATTATAACCACAACGACCACAAAAACAACAAGTCCAGCTATGACAACAATATAATATTTAGAATAACAACAAGA
Source organism: Cordilura impudica (assembly GCA_963682025.1). Classification (NCBI taxonomy): domain Eukaryota; kingdom Metazoa; phylum Arthropoda; class Insecta; order Diptera; family Scathophagidae; genus Cordilura; species Cordilura impudica. The sequence goes on along the minus strand of OY821519.1, from coordinate 22,488,843 downwards.
ACACTATAGAAACATCATATTTTTAATTTTTTCAGAGATTTCCCTGGACCTGTTCCACCGATTTTAATGATTTTTGAAATAGAAATCTTCCCATGAATTAGGAGAATCATTCTCACTAAAAATGATCACCTTAGCTATCCTAGTGAGGGCGTAATCGTGACAAGAACAACATAGAAAATTATATTTTTTCAAGACTTTTTTTAGTTCTTCATTCAACTCTCGGGCCCTAATCGACCGATTTGAACGATTTTAAACAGCAAACTTTTCAGGATGTCAATGAATCATTTTTTATGTCAGCGAGCATCCTAGCTGCCCGATTGATGCCGCCATCGTGATTTCCACAGACGGACAGACGGACATCGCTATATCAACTCCGGTTGTTATAAGGATCACAAATATATATATTTTATTGGGTCCAAAATTTTTTTTTGCTAATTATTACAAACGGAATGACAAACTTATATATACCCTCTGCACACAGGAGTGGAGGGTATAAAAAAAAATTGTTACAGAGTAATTTATCAAATAATGGTCATCACAATATTATATTTACTAGCAGATTCCAGTCCTCGAAATTCGAGTGCAAATTCTAGGAAATGTTATTTTTTCATTAAATAAAGACCCTAAAGATATGCTAATCAATTATAGCCAATTCACAAATTAACACAAAAATAGAAACTCATTTTTATTACAAACACATTAAGAAATTTAATAAAAACACACGTAGCATTGTATAATTTTATGTATATGTTAGTAGCAATTTTAAATGCAATTTACTCAAAATAAAGGAAAAAATTTAAAAATCGGTAAATCTGCAAAACGGCTAAATAGAAATACCTTTCAAATAATATACGTTTCGTCAAAATCGGGATAAAATGGTAGAACAAAACATCGGTCACTATAAATCGCTTAGCCTATTAATATTATAGATGATATTTTATTTATTTATTTATTTAATTTTTTTTATTAGAAAAGACATTTGAAGAGAAATATATATATTTCAAGGTAAAAAATTTGATTATAATTTACAAAAAAGAATAAAAATATCATATAAAGGGTTATTTTTTAGGTACTATCTTTTTGGCAACACTGGTTTAAACAGCTGACGCACGTTTCGTGTTTTGTTTAATTGTCAAACATCTTCAGTTTGGTCTATAATTTAATCATGAATCGTCTTACAAACGAACAACGCTTGCAAGTTATTGAATTTTATTATCAAAATATGTGCGTGGTCAGTATAATCGACCCACTGAAGCGGCTATTCGGGCTATTGTGACTAAATTCCTCACCAAATTTACATTGTTGGACATTAAACCACCAACACGCTTACGTAGAGTGCGAACTGAAGAAAATATCGCAGCTGTATCGGCCAGTGTTAATGATGACCATCAATTATCGATTCGTCGCCGTTCGCAGCAATTGGGCCTCTGTTACTCAACAACGTGGAAAATTTTGCGCAAGGATTTAGGTGTGAAGCCTTTCAAATTACAGCTGGTGCAAGAATTGAAGCCGAGCGACCTACCGCAAAGTAGAATTTTTGGTGAATGGGCTCTTGGAAAGTTGGCCGAAGATCCACTTTTTTACCGAAAAATTGTGTTCAGCGACGAAGCTAATTTTTGGCTCAATGGGTACGTAAATAAGCAGAATTGTCGATTTTGGAGTGAATATCAGCCAGAAGCATTGAAAGAGCTACCAATGCATCCAGAAAAAGTCACAGTTTGGTGCGGTTTATGGGCTGGTGGCATCATTGGACCGTACTTCTTCAAAGATGATGCGAATCGTAACGTAACTATGAATGGTGAGCGCTACCGAGAGATGATATCCAACTTTTTTTTTCCCGAAATGCAAGAGCTTGACTTGCATGACATGTGGATTCAACAAGACGGTGCCACATGCCACACAGCACGCGCAACAATGAACTTATTGAGAGGCGAGTTCGGTGAAAATTTTATTTCACGTTCGGGACCGGTCAATTGGCCGCCTAGATCGTGCGATTTAACGCCTTTAGACTATTTTTTGTGGGGCTATGTTAAAGCTCATGTCTATATAGACAATTCCGCTTCAATTGACGCATTGGAAGACAACATTGAAGCATTTATTCGTGAGATACCGGCCGAAATGTTGGAAAGAGTATGCCAAAATTGGACTAAGCGGATGGACCATTTGAGGCGCAGTCACGGTCAACATTTGCATGAAATAATCTTCAAACATTAAATTATATGGACCGTACTATCGACTCAAATAAAGATTTCATGCATTTTTCTGAATTTTATGTGTTTTTTTTTTGGAAAACTTTCCTATAGCTCTTAAAAGATCACCCTTTAAAATGGTATCAAAATATCAATTGATAATTTCTAAAATACGACAAGTGTGAGGCAGTTCTATAGGTACTCATTAAAATTAGATTGTAATAAGGTATCGGATAAATATTTATAATATTAATAGGTAAGGCGATTTCTTGTGACCGATGATTTGTTAAACAGTTTTCTCCCGATTTTGCCTAAACGTATCTTATTTGAAAAGTATTTCTTTTTCGCTGTCCACCAGATTTACAAATTTGTATCGTCTGGTACATTTTTTTGGAGTAATACTCATTTAAAATTGCTACTAACACATACATAAAATTATGCAAGGCTATGGGTGTGTTTATTAAATTTGTTAACGTGTTTGCAAAAAAAAAACTAGTTTGGTTTCTTCATGCACAATAATAATTGTGTTGAATTGAAACATAATTTTGGACATAAACCATTCACAATAATAATTGTGTTGAATTGAAAAATAATTTTGGACATAAACAAATAACGCAATCGATATTTAAAAAGTGTTGAATTGTGAATTGACTTATGAAATTACTTGTTAAATGAAAAAATAAAATTTCCTAGAATTTTGAATAATGAATTCACATAATTCTTTTGTAGTTTTATAATTTTTTTATATAAAGTTTTATATTTTTTTACTTACTATTCTAATCGGGAAAGATAGACAGAAAAAATATATGTTTTCCGACAGTTAAATGTTATTTGTGTTAAAATTCTTTAAAATTCTTATTGGACCAAAAACTTAAAATACTTGACGATTGTACCAGTTAACCGTGAAAATATAACAGAATGCATGGAGATAATTCGATTTGCGGAGAGTTCTTCGAAAACAATTCTTCGAAAAAACAATTCTTCGAATAGCAGTTCTGCGAATAACAATTCTTCTAAAATAATTCTTCGCATAACAATTCTTGGAAAACAATTCTTCGAATAGCAATTCTTTGAATAAAACAAAACAAACAAAACAGTTCTTCGAAAAACAATTCTTCGAATAGCAATAACCATAGAGGTTTTGAGCAATAGTGGGAAATAGTCAGAGATTTTCAACTATAGCGGGGAATAACAATAGAGGTTTTCAGCTATAGTGGAGAATAATCATAGAGATTTTCAACCATAACGGGGAATAATCATACCGATTTTCAACTACAGGCTTCTACTTTCGATTTACGGAAAATTCGTCTAAAAAACTGCATCGAAATTTTTTCGAAGAAATCTTTTTCGAAGAATTGTTTTCCAAGAATTGTTATGCGAAGAATTATTTTAGAAGAATTGTTATTCGAATAACTCCTATTCGAAGTATTGTTTTTACGAAGAATTGTTTCCGAAGAATTGTCTTCGAAGAATTTTCCTCCGACCAGAAAATTCATATTGAAATCATAGAAGTAAAAGAACATAAATATTAATCTTTACAAAAAATAATAATAAAATAACAAAAAACGAGTGAGAAATATTGGTCGGTCAAGGCCGATTACGCGATGCTCTATACCATGGTCTTATGTCCAACTAATTGGATATAAAAATCAAGTATAAACCAAATCTGAGTGAAATTTTTATTATTTTTTGCCTGCAGATTTGAAAAAGTTCATATCGGATGCTATATATTTATATTGGAACTAGGTCGAAAAATGGACCGATCCTGACCATATTTGGTGAAGTCACTTCTTTTTTGCAAAACATAAACAAACCAAATTTGAGAAAAATCTGTGCAATATTTTTGTTTTTGATAGGTTTAAGTGAAGATGGGGAAATTAGCTTTATGTGTGAGCTATGGCTAAGAAGTGTCCTTTAGGGCTATTATTTTGGGCTATTAATTAACGGATGTACTAAGTAATTTAAACGCGATCCATATGATAATTTGGATTTTAAAATAATTTAAGTCGATCTCATAGGGGTCATTTGTATGGGGACTAGGTCTGAACATGCATCAATATGCACCAATTTCCATGGCGTTCTAGCTATGGCCGATAGAAACTTACATATCAAATTTCATGAAAACATATTTATATTTACAGGCGGACGGACAGGTGGGCGGACGGCCGTAAAACGCTAAATAGACCAGAAAGTGAATCCGACATGATCGATATAATAAATACCAAATATTTTTGGTAGTTGCAAACATCAGCACAAAGTCATTATACCCTAACCACATAGGGGTCTAGTGTATCTACAATATTAATAGGCTAGGCGAGTTCTTGTGACCGATGTTTTGTTCTACCGTTTTATCCCGATTTCGACCAAATGTATATTATTTGAAAGGTATTTCTTTTTAGCCGTTTTGCAGATTTACAGGTTTTTAAATTTTTTCCTTTATTTTGAGTAAATTGCATTTAAAGTTGCCACTAACACATACATAAAATTATCCATAAGCTATGAGTGTTTTATTCAATTTTTTAAAGTGTTTGTTAATGAGTTTGTTAACTTCATTCACATTAATAAATAAACCATAGAAGTGTTGGTTTGTGAAATGGCTAAGTTGAAAAGTAAAGCTGCCTAGAAATTGCACTCGAATTTCGAGCGCTGGAATCTGGCTAGTAAAAATTAATGCTTTAGTTACTGCAGTATTTTCAAAAACAAATATGGCAAATACTCCTCTCCCTATATATCGTTAAGGAAATAAAACCATTAAAAAAAATTTAATTAAATAACAAACAATATTTTTTTTTAAGTGTATAGTATTGACGTTCAATGCCCCTGTGTTGGCTTATTTATTTCCATTGTCATTTTCTTAACACAAAACAGTCTCTATTAAAAACTTCCTTTATTGGGTTATATCTTCAATATGGCATCTATACTTAAAAGCTATAGCAACAAAACAACAACAACAGCTGCACTTAATATGCAGATACTCACAATAGAAACATTAGAAGAAAGAAAAAAAACTATAAAATGCAATTCAAAGTGCAATATAAGCACATTAATTATTAAGGCGCGCACTGTAAAATAACAGCAAAAAAAAAACTGAATTGAAAATAAAGAAAAAGGCCTTTACTTGATTGTTTGTATAAGGAAGCATTTTAAAAATTATGCTGGTAACTTCACCTCTTTCCTGCTCGGCTCCAAACGAACACATATAAAAAGACTTACTGTAGTGAAATATACGAAACAGAGGCCCACAGAGATAGTCAAACTTGTTAATGATTTTTTTTTAATGTTATAAAACAATTTATTGACTTCAGCTATATTGATGATATTGTGAGATTTTGCAAAAAAAAAAAAATCTTATGGCTTTCGCTTTTGAAAAATTTGACATGGATTACACACATATCGGTACATAACTGTAAAAAGGCTTAAGCGCCATTATAACAATAATAACTTTTCGGTATTGTAGGGTAAACTACTTTTATTTTCTGAATTTCAATAGATATTTTATTTTTTTATAGATATTTTACTGAAATTCATTTGATGTTTTCTGAAATACATTTGTTTTCTGAATACATAATTTTGATACCCAAATTAATCTGTAGTCACAACAAGACTATGGACCAAGTTTCAGATTATTTTTAATAGGGGAAATGGGGTTGCCCCATGGCAGACAGACAGTCAGACACAGACAGAGAGTATGAGTTAAAAGAAAGCGTTTAAAAAATAAACAATTGCAGAAACTTATTACTAAATTATTACAACAAACACGTAGAATTTTTAGCGTTTTTTAGAGGTGTCGTCATGCTTTAAGGTCATACCTAGGGACAAAAATGCCCGAAATTGTGACAAACAATATTCAGCCAAATTACGAATATTCTAAAGGAATTTCTTTCTCACGGAAAATACTTTTCTCGAGAAAAAATCCTCCAATTATAAATTCCGCGTGAAAAAAAATTAATAAGTGGCATCATCGAATTTCGAAGCTAGTTGTTTTACTAATTGACAATTAATTTTCTATTTTTGTGCAAACGGAAATAAATTTATTTTACAGAAAAATTAAATAAAACAATTAAGAAAATTATAGTGGTTTAGAGACCCTATCTCTTCGGTCCAACTAATTGGATATAGAAAATAAACCAAATTTGAGTGGCATTGTTATTAATTTTTTTGGCTGCAGATATAAAAAAGTTCATATCGGATGATACATTTATATGGCAACTAGGTCAAAAAATGGACCGATTCTGACACATATTTGGTAAAGTCACTAAAATTTTGAAAAAAATATATAAAAACCAAATTTGAGAAAAATCAGTGCAATATTTTTGTTTTTTGATAGATTTAAATGAAGATCGGGAAGCGGCTCTATATGGGGCCTATTACTAAGAATTGTCTTATAGGGATTATTTTTGGACTACTGATTAATGGATATAATAAACACATACAAACCCAATTAAACTGAGATATATATGATAATTTGAATCTGATGGCAATTTATTTCGATTTCTAGGCCTGAACATGGACCGAATTTCACTAATTTCAATAGCGTTCATCCTATGGCCGGTTTAAGCGTATATACCAAGTTTCATCAAGATATATTCATATTTGCGATCTGTAGTTTGATTACAAAGTTTACATGGACACACAGACGGACGGATATCGCTAAATCGACTCAGAAAGTGATTCTGACCACATGGTGGTATAGGGTATAGAAATGAATAACATAGCTATGGTGCGAGCACTTGTGGAGGAAATCAGTGTTGTAGAATAACAACAGCGAAATAACTAAATGATTGCTAGAATCTATGGAAATCGCCATCAATGCCTGAATTGGCTTTCATTAGAGTTAACAAAAGTTGAAGTTGAGTTTTATTTGTGGTCTTCAACCTACAAGAACAATAAAATATTAATTTTTTTTATTTAAATTTTGTTTTATCAAAATACTTCTTACATTTTTAAGTAAACTCCCGTCTGTTTTGCAAGGGAAATTTTTTGATGGAAAAAACCAAATTCAAATGCACTGAGAATAACTGCTTTTTTCCCATCGATTTTTTTTTCCGAAGGAATTTTTATTCATATTAGGGGAAATGGGAGAAGTGAGAAATTTCATGCGGAATTTTTGTTTGGAAATGGGCTGATTATCTTAAATTTACACAGGTAAATATTTTTTTTTTGTGAATAAAATGGATGAGTTCCGATATATTTTTCTTGGGTCAGGAATTGACGTTATCTGTGTATCGGAATCTTGGTTTATCCCAAAAATAAATGATGCAATTTATGAGTTACCTGGATTTAAACTTGCTCGTGCTGACAGAAAAACACATGCCGGTGGTGTTGCCGTATATATTAAAAAACATTTAAATTTTTCAGTCAAACTTAAAACTGCATTATCAAGCGAAATTGAATACTTGTTTTTAGAATTGACTACTAAGGAAAAAACTAAACTTTTAGTGGGGACTGTGTATAGGCCGAGAAAAGATATTGATACTTCCAAATTCTTAGAAACAATTGAACCACTGATGCCTTTGTATAATGATATAATTATAGCTGGCGATTTTAACTGCAATCTTCTTGTTGATAATGAGCTTATAGAGTCCATGCAAATCCTAGGCTTACAACCTATAAATACAACTATTCCAACTCACTTCCCTAGTGGCTCTAACAGTTTTCTTGATGTATTTTTTGTGAACCAGAAAAAGAAAATATTGCTGTATGATCAGATTTCTGCACCAGTTTTTTCGAGGCATGACATTCTCTTGATTGTGTATGACAACCCGATTGAAGCACCAGACGATCAATTTACTTTTCGTGATTTTCGAAATATTAATTATGAAATGTTGAACCAAAAGCTCAATGATGTTAACTGGAGTTTGATTTACGATTATGAAAATGTAAATGATCAGGTAACTTTCGTTCATAACAACCTCATTGATATTTATAATAATGTTGTGCCAGTTAAGACCAAAATTGCCAAGGCCACGCAGCCACCATGGTTTAATTCTACTATTAAAAGCTTAATCGAACGTCGTGACGCCAGTTATAACAGATGGAAAAGATTTAAAACCCCGCAATCTTTAAGAAATAAAGTTGTTAACACAATCAATACTGTAAAATCGTCATACTACGAACAAAAATTTTCATCTGCTATGGAAAGTAAACAAAAATGGAAGGAAATACGGTCAATAGGTATTGGTAAAAAAAATATTTGTGATGCCAATATTGATGTTGATGTTGACAATCTAAACACTCAATTTGTTGAGATCCAAGTAGATACAACGACTGAAAATGAATATGAAAATATCCCATCTGTGCCTGTAGAAAATGGTTTTTCTTTTCGATGTGCTGAACAATCGGAAGTTCTGGAAAGTATACTATCAATTAAGTCAAATGCTGTTGGCGTGGATAAAGTCAGTCCGAAGTTTATTAAAATTATTATCCCAAAACTTTTACCATTTTTTACCTACATGTTTAACACGAGCCTTACTAAGTCGATATTCCCAGATATGTGGAAACAAGCTAAAGTTATCCCAATCCCGAAAAACAACACAGAATTTCGACCAATTGCGATACTGCCATTTTTATCAAAAGTTTTGGTAAAATTGATGTATAAACAAATAAATGATTATTTAAAAATGCTAAGTCTACTATCAGAAAAGCAGTCAGGTTTTAGGCAAGGAAGAAGTTGTATCACAGTTTTAATCGACGTCGTAGAGGATCTCAGGTCTAAACTTGATGTAAACATGGTTTCCTATTTAGTGCTATTAGACCACAGTAAAGCTTTTGATACGGTCAATCATTCAATCCTTCTTTCTAAGCTAATAAAATTTTTTAACTTCTCTAAATCAGCCTATAAATTCATGTCCTCATATCTTTCAAACCGCCAACAAATTGTCTACCTAAATGGTATAACTTCATCAGCTCTCAACGTTGACAGGGGAGTTCCGCAAGGCTCCATACTTGGCCCCTTACTTTTCTGTATGTACATAAATGATCTCCCTGGAGTTCCTAAACACTGTAGCGTCCAAATGTATGCAGATGACGTACAGGTATACATCAGCACAAAAATACAGAATATTGAAACCTGCACTGAGTTAATTAATGATGATTTAAATAATATATATAAATGGGCAGTCAACAATGCTAAAATCGACTGTGTTAAATCGTCATCAAACTTGGGAATACATTTTAATTCACAGCTATCCTGGACTAACCATATTAATATCATTGCAGGAAAGATATGTGGAATGTTGAGAAATTTATGGGCTGTTCAATCCTCGACGCCTCTTAACATAAGAATGCTCTTGGCCAAAACATATCTCATACCAACTCTGCTGTATGGGTGTGAAATATTTGCAAACTGTGACAGTACTGATACTAAAAAACTTACTGTTGTCTATAACAATATAGCTCGATACGTATTTACCAAAAAACGAAGTGACAGTATATCGGCATTTTCGTATCAGATTTTTAATATGACTTTTGAAAATCTACTACGATTTAAATGCCTTGTATTGATGCATAAAATCGTATACGAAAAGCAGCCTGAATATCTTTACACAAAAATTACTTTTGCTAGATCTCAGCGTGGGAAGAATATGATATTACCAAAATTTAGAAGCCTTATTTCGGAAAGACAATTTTTCATCTATACTACACGTCTTTGGAATAAATTAGGCAATAACGTTCAAACAGAAAGCAACACGTTACGTTTTAAAAAGGAACTAGTGAAGGAATTAGTAAAATTACCTTGAAAATTGTTATTTTTCGTTCAATAAATTATAATTGTATCAATTAAAAATATTATATCTAATGTATCATTATACTAAAATAAGCTCTAAAACATATAAAACTTTGCAAATTATTAAGCTATCACTTTAACTTATAAGATTTATCTTGTTGTGATAGCATTTAACAAACAAATAAATAAATAAAATAAAAAAAATAAATAAATAACGTGATTTCAACAGCCAGACGTCCGGATGGACACACCATATCCACTCGAGTTGTCATAAGGATCAAGAATATATATACTTTATGGGGTAGCAAATTAATTTTTCGCTGCGTTGCAAACGGAATGACACACTGATACATACCCTCTGAACAGTGATGTGAAGGGTATAAAATATCGCTTTTTAACATCTTCCATCACAAAATTTTTATCATGCGACCTTTGACTTTTCGCAAATAAAATTTTGCTACATTTCCACTTAAAGAATGTCTAATACCTATAAATTCCATATAATTATTTGCAAATATAAACTCCAATACCGATTAGCGAATACCCGAGTACTCAGAATATTTTTTTTAAATTATTAACCAACACTCAGGGGATGGCCCCTACAGAGGCAGAGCATTGTGTTGATCTCAGGAAAATGGGTTATGGGAAGGAGGAAAGAGGGCTTAAATTTTGATGTGTAAGCATCTATACGCGCAGGGGGGTAAGTTTCTATTTCACAATACAATCACAAAAACAGCGTAACTCATATCGGTGTGAGCTGAAGCAGATAACGCTGTGTGACTTATGATTGTATTGGTGAAATAATTATGATATGTTCTTTTCTAAACATTTTCCAATTGTCTTTCAAAAAACATCAATTGTATTTCAGAAACCATCAATATAATTTCAGAAAACATCATTTGAATTTCAGAAAACATAAATAGAATTTCAGAAAACATCAATATAATTTCAGAAAAAATCATTTGAATTTCAGAAAACATAAATAAAATTTCAGAAAACATCAATATAATTTCAGAAAACATCATTTGAATTTCAGAAAACATAAATAGAATTTCAGAAAACATCAATATAATTTCAGAAAACATCATTCGAGTTTCAGAAAACATCAATTGAATTTCAGAAAACATCAATAGAATTTCAGAAAACATCAATTGTATTTCAGAAACCATCAATATAATTTCAGAAAACATCATTTGAATTTCAGAAAACATAAATAGGATTTCAGAAAACATCAATATAATTTCAGAAAACATCATTTGAATTTCAGAAAACATAAATAGAATTTCAGAAAACATCAATACAATTTCAGAAAACATCATTCGAGTTTCAGAAAACATCAATTGAATTTCAGAAAACATCAATAGAATTTCAGAAAACATCAATTGTATTTAAGAAAACATCAATTGTAATTCAGAAAACATCATTTGAATTTCGGAAAACATAATTAGAATTTCAGAAAACATCAATAGAATTTCAAAAAGCATCATTTGAATTGCTGAAAACATTAATTGTATTTCAGAAAACATCAATTGAATTTTAGAAATCATCAATTGCATTTCAGAAAACATCAATTGAATTTCAGAAAACAGCATAATCGACTTATTTTTTATGCACTGGAAAATATGATGTTGATGTTTTCTTTAATTATTATATGTTTACACATCTCCCTTTTGATCGGACTCACATGATTTTTTTATTATATTATAACTGTCAGGAAAGGCCTGTGCGGAGAATTTATTCCACATACGGATAGTTTGACTGATAAACGAATTCTCTCTGTAATGCGTTATGCGGTCAACTGGGCAATAGACTACAAACGGATGTGATCTACTAGAGAAGCGGCTAGAGCGAACCGAAACTCGGGCACATTGAATAAATTCGCTAATCTCAAAAGAATATTTCCCATTTTAATATTATAGAACAGTGCTACACAATCCACATTCCGACGAAGTTCCAACATACAACATTGACTCTACAGCGCATTAAAATCAAACCTATTCGCTTTACCCCACTCGGAGAGTGTTAATAGGTCTTTATAGAGTGTGTGTTATCCAAGGTGCTTGGCCTACAATTAAAGGAAAATGAATGACAAATGCTGATGTCATCTGTGAAAGAGTATATATAATTAAAAGTTTGACCAAGAAGGTTGTTCAGAAAGACAAGGAAAACAGAAGGAGAAAGAACGGAACCTTGGGGTACCCTTGAATTAAGCTGCAACTCATTAGATGAGATCCCATCAATAACAATGCGTATTGTTCGGTCTCTGAGAAAACTCGATATAAGTAAAGAGAAGTCATTACCGACCCAAAATGCAATAAGACTTCATATCAATGCACCGTGCCACATACGATCGAATGCCTTGGAAGTATCTAGAGCAACCACTTTACTTTCGCCAAAATTGAGAATGGATCGACTACAGCGCTCACGAATTAGAGCTAATAGATCTCCCGTGGAACGATTTCTACGAAAGTGAGTTGACCCCTATGTAGTTCACAAGATGGAAATTGCAATTGGACTGTAATTTTCAGGGTTATTATCCGCATCCTTTTTAGGGATTGGTTGGATATTAGCAATGGCCATTGGAGTGGAAAGCATCGAAGAGCACTATTTCAGCACCAGTGCTGGTATACCATTCGGTCCCGGAGACTTATTTATGTTGAGATCCAAAAGAACCTTTTTACCTGCACGTACTCGCAAGAATATTTTAGGCATAGATACACTTTCAAGTTGGGGCAAAGGTTGATCGCTATCCGGCAAAAATGATTTTTTTGCAAAAAGTCCAGCTAAAAGGTCAACCCTTCAACCGGGTCAGTGAATATTTGGTCATTCATTATAAGAGTTGGGATAGCAGAACTAGCATTATTCTTTACTCTTTTAACAAATGACCAAAGCTCTTGCTGCCCCGAGGAGCAGAAAGAACTTTAGCACGAAGACGCTAATCGTAAAGAAAGTTTTCGCGTCTTAGTGCTTTTATGGAATGAATAATCTCATGTCAAGCACTATTATTTTTTCCACCATTATCGCTGCAGCGTCAACACTATTATCCAGGAAACTAAGTTTCCAGTTGAAATACTTGAAAAAATCGTTGAGCTGGACCCAACGACCATTTTCGTAAATAAAAATTGAGCGCTGGTGTTCAAAAACACTATAAAGTAGTGCCGAGCGAAAAGCTCAACGTAACGACCTTCGGGAGTTGTTTGACTCGAATAGTGAAGCCAATAAGAGTTGTGAATATTAAAATCGCCGGCAACTACGATTTCGCTATTCGGGCAACTCTCTAACTTACTTCGAATAATCGACAACTGGAATAATTCGTACGTGATATCGAGTATCAATTTTGAAATAATACACTATATTTACTCAAAATATAAATCCGACAACACAGATGGCGAAATAGGCGAAATAATAAACATTTTGATTTAAATCAAGTAACCTAAAAGGTGATTTCCATACTTCGGGTATAAATTGTTTTAGGCATTGGTTACAGTTGCGCATACTTCAACTGCCAGCGATGGATTTTCTTCTACATATGTATATCTCTTGGTAAGATAGAACATTTACGCGAATTAAATTCTATGAGAAATAGCTCGAAAAAGCTTTTTGATGTGTAAACATCTATACGCGCAGGGGGGTAAATTTCTATTTCACAGTACAATCACAAAAACAGCGTAACACAAATCGGTGAGAGCTGTTGCACAAATCGGTGTGTGACTTATGATTGTATTGGTGAAAAAATTATGATATAAAATTGTTTTTTATGCCACTTTTTTAAAAGCGTCATCTATGTATAACTTATAACGTTTTACAGCAAAGGGTTGTGGAATTAGCTGAAACAGTTTTTGCCAAAAGTGATACATAGATGACGCTTTCTGTTTGATTTTAAAAAATGACATAAAAAAAATCTTTAATTACTAGATGTTTACACATTTCCCCTGTGATCGGACTCACATGATTTTTTTTATTTGATTTTAATATAAATTAACTTTCTATGATATTATTAAATAAAATATATAAATACCCTCCACACAAGTGTGCAGATTGTATATTTAAGTTTGTCATTCCGTTTTCAATAATTTGAAAAATATATGGATTCTCATAAAATACAGATATTCTCGATCCTTATAACAAGCGGAGTTGATATAGTTATGTCCGTCTGTCCGTCTGTTGAAATCACGATCAAGACTTCAATAGATCAATGGGGTTACTAATTTTGAAGAAAATGTTTCATTGACATCCTGAATATGTTACAATTTAAAATCATCGAAATCGGTTTAATAAGTCCCGCGATTTCAATAAAAATTTAAAAAAAGAACTCTTGAAAAATATACGGTTCTTCTATGTTGTTCTTGTTATTATTGTTATTCTTAATTTTGTTTCTTCTGTGTGATAGTTGTAATTGTTGTTGTTGTTGTGGTGGTCGTAGCGTTTGTAGCATTTGCTTCATGATTATGCTTCACGTGTCCAGAAGTGGCTTAAAGCCGGCTTGGAGCCGCCGCCGACTCTTTCTTTCATACTGAAACCTATAGCCGCCGCAGAAGTAGGTGGCAGAGTTGATTATAATATTGAGTTTAACACTCCTACTTGCTTTCTTATTTTTTATTTATTTTTTTTTGTAAGACCTATTACTTTTTTTGGGAACACTATTAAATGGTTTTTTGAAAGTGAACCTACGATGGATGTTATAAATACAACTGCAACCTTTGTAACCTGCTTATCTCAAGGCAACTTTTGTTTGCCACTAAATTTATTCTTTATTCTCGTACTAAACTTTATTATTGAGGTCTTACAAGTTTTAGAGTTTTGAATTTAATTTCTGTCCTTTATGCACAACATGATAAAATTCGCTCATTTTACAACCAAAAACAAATTGTGTATCAAAAACACACCCTTTTGTCACAATCATTTATGATTTTAACATTTAACCTGACAGTCACGTTTTTTTTTTATGACGCCGCCCTCAACTAAAGCTATTCTAATTAATTTGTGTTTTCCCCATTTTCATGATACGAAACACCCTGTTTGTAGGGAATATATTTGATTGAACAAACAGCGCTTAACAAACATATGCAACATATCAAAGCAACAGTAACAAAACAAAATTAATGCAACACCGCAAACAAAAATATATAGAAAAAATTTACATAATCCAAACACCAACAACAATCAAAACTATAGATTACAAAGAGCTGAGTAACAGACCAAAGCAATAAACCGAATGTGCAACACACAGCAAAATGTTGTTTGTTATGGGCTGATATTAAACAACAACAAGAAACAAATTACGAGTGTAAATGTGTTTGCAACACCACTGAAGAAACGCACTATGGACTAGTCCAGCAGAAAATTACAAAAAGTGAATGTGATTGTGTGTATATATCTTAAGCTTAGATTGAAAGTTTAGCTCATTAGCAGCGAGTTTGCCTGATGGTCAAAAACAACTCATTATAATTTCCAAAAAAAAAAAAATACTCAGCTCGAAAATGATCTAATTAAAGAGACTTGCGAAGTATTGTGACCCTATAATATGTATATACTCGTAGATAACACAAGGGCACAAGGTTTTTGTTGATTAAGAACTGAATGTTACTTTTAAAGTAATTTCGGACGCTGAATCCAAATCTGCAATTTGTTTTTTTTTTATCAGCTCAACTTTTCGCGAGATACCGTTATGTCCAAAATTAAGGCACTTCCACTACATATATTGGAATAACTTGAAAACGGTTCATCATGTTCAGTTTAAAAAAATTCAAAACTAGTCAAGCCGTGCTTAAATTGGCTTGATGTGTAAACATCTATACGCGCAGGGGGGTAAATTTCAAAAAACAGCGTAACATGTGATTGTATTGGTAAAAAAATTATGATAACCTGTTTGAAAATTAAAAATGAAAAATAAAAAATGAAAAAAAAAATGAAAAATGAAAAAAAACTGAAAAAATAAAAATGAAAAACGAAAAATTAAAAACGAAAAATAAAAAATGAAAAATGAAATATAAGAAATGAAAAATGAAAAATCAAAAATGAAAAATGAAAAATGAAAAATTAAAAATGAAAAATAAAAAACGAAAAATAAAAAATGAAACATGAAAAATAAAAAAATGAAAAATAAATGAAAAAACATAAATGAAAAATTAAAAATGAAAAACAAAAAATGAAAAACAAAAAATGAAAAGCAAAAAATGAAAAATAAAAAAGGAAACATGCAAAATAAAAAAATTAAAAATAAAAAATGAAAAACGAAAAATTAAAAATAAAAAATAAAAAATGAAAAACGAAAAATTAAAAAAAAATTAAAAATGAAAAATAAAAAATAAAGAATAAAAATGGAAAATAAAAAAAGACAAATTAAAAATTAAAAATTAAAAATAAAAATTAAAAAATTAAAGAAAAATAGAAAGGAAAAATGAAAAAAAATGAATACTAAAAAGTTAAAACTAAAAAATTTAAAATAAAAAATGAAACATGAAAAATTAGAAATGAAAAAAGAAAAACTAAAATTAGAAATGAATAAGAAAAAATAAATAATGAAAAATGAAAAATAAAAAATTAAAAATAAAAAATTAAATATAAAAAATGAGAAATAAAAAATGAAAAATAAAAAATGAAAATTGAAAAATAAAAATGAAAAATAAAAAATGAAAAATGGAAAATGAGAAATAAAAAATAAAAAATAAGAAATTAAAAATGAAAAATCAAAAATGAAAAATTAAAAATGAAAAATAAAAAAAGAAAAATAAAAAATGAAACATGAAAAATAAAAAATGAAAAATAAAAAATAAAAAAATGAAAAAACAAAAATTAATAATTAAAAGGAAAAACAAAAAATTAAAAATTAAAAACAAAAAATAAAAAATGAAAAATGAAAAATAAAAAATGAAACATGAAAAATGAAAAATAAAAATTAAGAATAAAAATGGAAAATAAAAAATGAAAACTGAAAATGAAAAATGAAAAATAAAAAATAAGAAATTAAAAATGAAAACTCAAAAAAGAAACATGAAAAATAAAAAATTAAAAATAAAAAACAAAAAATAAAAAATTAAAAATTAAAAATTTAAAATTAAAAATCAAAAATGAAAAATTAAAAATGAAAAACAAAAAATGAAAAATTAACAAGTAAGAAAATTGTATTCGGTCTAGAACAAAAAATAAAAAATTAAAAATTTAAAATTAAAAATCAAAAATGAAAAATAAACAAGTAAGAAAATTATAGTCGGTTTAGACCGACTATACGATACCCTATACCATGCGTTTAGAAACCCTATCTCTTAGGCCCAACTAACTGGACATAGGAAATAAGCAAAAAACAAATTTTAGTGGGATTTCTATTAATTTTTTTGGCTGCAGATATGAAAAAGTTCATATCGGATGCTATATCTATATAGGGACTAGGTCCAAAAATGGACCGATCCTGATCATGTTTGGTAAAGTCTCTTGTATTTTGCAAAAATATATACAAACAAAATTTGAGAAGAATCAGTGCAATATTTTAAGTGAAGATCGGGATGCAGCTCTATATGGGGTCAAAGGTATCATTTTTGGACTACTCATTAATGGATGTAATGAACGCATACAAACCCAATTTGAGTAAGATCCATATCACAATTTGGATCTTATGGCAATTTATGTCGATTTCATAGGGGTAATTTGTATGCTAGGTCTGAACATGCACCGATTCTCACCAATTTCAATAGCGTTCATCCCATGGCCGATAAAAGCTTATATACCAAATTTTAGCAAAACATATTCATATTTGCGACCTGCAGTTTGATTACTAAGTTTACATGGACACACAGACGGACGGACGGACATTGTTAAATCAACTCAGAAAGTGATTCTGATTCGATCGGTATAATTAAAGATGGGTCTAGGTCAAATAATTTTGGTTGTTACAAACAGCAGCACAAAGTCATTATACCCAAACCACATAGTGGTATAGGGTGTAAAAATGAAACATGAAAAATAAAAAATGAAAAACGAAAAATTAAAAATAAAAAATGAAAAATGAAAAACGAAAAATGAAAAAAAGAATGAAAAATAAAAAATTAAGAATAAAAAAGGAAAATAAAAAATGAAAACTTAAAAATGAAAAATAAAAAATAAAAAAATTGAAGTAAAATAAAAAGGAAAAATGAAAAATAAAAAATTAATACTAAAAAGTAAAAACTAAAAAATTTTAAATAAAAAATGAAACATGAAAAATAAGAAATGAAAAATGAAAAACTAAAATTAGAAATGAATAAGAAAAAATAAAAAATTAAAAATGAAAAATGAAAAATGAAAAATGAAAAATAAAAAATGAAAAATAAAAAATTATATATAAAAAAAGAGAAATAAAAAACGAAAAATAAAAAATGAAAATTGAAAAATAAAAATGAAAAATAAAAAATAAAAAATAAAAATGAAAAAAGAAAAATAAAAATTTTAAAATGAAAAATGAAGAAAAAAATGAAAAATGAAAAAAAAAATGAAAAATGAAAAAAAAAATGAAAAATGAAAAATAAAAAATGAAAAATTAAAATTAAAAAATAAAAAATTAAGAATAAAAAATGAAAAATAAAAAACGAAAAATTAAAACTAAAAAATGAAAATGGAAAAAATAAAAATTAACCGGTTAAAATAATAAATAATTTTTTATTTTCTTATTCGGCTTGAGGTCATCAATTTTCAATAAAATAAAAAACGGGTTTTTTTTCCTTTAATTTAATTATCTTATTTTATTTTTCCCAATATTTCGGTAAACATCGTTCACCATTTTCTAACTTAGTTTACAAAATTAATTGTAATGGTGATAATTCCAATACGTGTCATAAGGTATATGTTGGCACAACCAAGAATAAACTTAAAACTAGAATGTCATCGCAAAAATCTGAACATAAGGCAACTGATAAACCCTTAGAGCAAAAACGGCTCTTGCTCTGCCCACTGTACATTGACAGAGCCCCTGCAGTTGATTGCTATAAGCAATACGCTTTCTGTTTGATTTTAAGAAAATGCTACAAAAAATCTTTAATTACTATATGTTTACACATCTTCCCTTCGATCGGACTCACATGATTTTTTTTTTAAATTTTATTGTTTTACAAAAAAAAAAAAATTTTGAAAATCACCAAAAAATGTTAAACCGTTTTTAATATATCGCACCTGTACCTTTAAAGCGAGTCAACTCAAAATTTTTCAATTTTCACTTTTTGCAAGAAATCTTACATCGATTTTTCCAGTCTTTCGCAAAAAAAAAACAAGTAGGAAAATTATAGTCGGTCTAGACCGACTATACGATACCCTATACCATGCGTTTAGAAACCCTATCTCTTAGGCCCAACTAACTGGACATTGCAAATAAGCAAAAACCAAATTTGAGTGGGATTTTAATTAATTTTTTTAGCTGCAAATGTGAAAAAGTTCATATCGGATGCTATATCTATAAAGGGACTAGGTCCAAAAATGGACCGATCCTGGCCATGTTTGGTAAAGTCCCTTGTATTTTGCAAAAATATGTACAAACAAAATTTGAGAAGAATCAGTGCAATATTTTTGTTTTTAAATAGATTTAAGTGAAGATCGGGAAGCAGCTCTATATGGGGTCAAAGGGATCATGGACTACTCATTAGTGGATGTAATGAACGCATACAAACCCAATTTGAGTAAGATCTATATGACAATTTGGATCTTATGGCAATTTATGTCGATTTCATATGGGTAATTTGTATGGGGGCTAGGTCTGAACATGGACCGATTCTCACCAATTTCAATAGCGTTCATCCCATGGCCGATACCAAATTTCATCAAAATATATTCATATTTGCGACCTGCAGTTTGATTATAAGCTTTACATGGACACACAGACGGACGGACGGACGGACGGACGGACATTGTTAAATCAACTCAGAAAGTGATTCTGATTCGATCGGTATAATTAAAGATGGGTCTAGGTCAAATATTTTTGGTTGTTACAAACAGCAGCACAAAGTCATTATACCCAAACCACATAGTGGTATAGGGTATAAATACAGTTGTAACCCTCTTTGTTTTATAAAAGTAGCTTCTTTAGAATCCACTAAAAAGACATATTTTGAGTCGCACCCAAAAAACTTGTTATTTTTGATGACCACTGAAAAAATCGCAAAAACAACTACTATTGTATACTTATTATTCACAATTCTTTACAATGAAACAACTGCTTTTAAATTTTATAGTAAATATTAAAAAAAAAAGTTTTTTGCCTCCACTGAAAATTTGTAAATTTTGAGTTGGCTCACTTTAGAAGTACAGGCGCGATATGTAGTGAAAGTGCCTTAAATTTGGTCGAGCTGTTGGAAAAAAACCAAGTGCAGATTTTGATCCAGTGTCCCAAATAACCTTAAAAACAACATTCAGTTCTTAATTAACAAAAACCCTGTTCTCTTAAATTGTAAAATCTTATAAAATCTTAAAATCTTATGTAAATCGCGCTTTTTATCAATTTAGATTTCTCAGTAAATTGTGAACAAAATCAAAAGTTTTGCACCGATTACAATGACATAAAGCTCATTTTATTCGAAATATGTTTAGCTAAACGTTTTTAGAACAAAAATGTGATCTATATTACATCTTTATTTTTTATTAATTTTTAAAGAACAACAAAAAAAATTTTTTTTTTGAAAATTATTTTTTTGCAAAGCTTTCACGAAATCTCTGAAACTGCTGGTCAAATTTCAAATCAATGTAAGCACGGCTTAAAGATGATATTGTTGACGAGTTTTGGATTTTTTTAACTTTATATGATGAACCGTTGTAGTTATTCCAATGTATGTAGTGGAAGTGCCTTAATTTAGGACATAATGGTATATCGCGAAAAGTCGAGCTGATAGAAGAAAACCAAGTTCAGATTTGAAATCAGCAACCTCAAATTAGTAACAAGTTGCCATAAAGTTAAAGTCAACACCAAAAAAGTTAAATTTTGTTGTGTAATTAACTGCCTTATAATGTTAAGCGGTTACTAGAGGTGCAGAAAATATTATATTATTACCTTAAAATTTTTTTCAATTAATTTTAAATACTCGACTTATAATTTTGCTAGTTTAACACTATTCTTTGCTTTCTAATTATATTGACGATTTTTATTTTTTTCTATTTATTTATTTTTTTTTTTTTTTCAAATAAAAATCGTTTCCATCCCAGAGTGCAGCGCTTTTTGATGAAGCGTGAGGAAATACTCATATAAAAAAGCAACAATTTTTTTAACTTAACTAACTCCGCAATATGCCATGCAGAAACAAATAAAGAAAATGGAAAATAACAAACAAACAACTTCAACCACAACCACATGAAAAAATAAGGAAAAGTATTTAGTTGGAGAAAAAGAAAAAAAATCAACGTGTGCTGTTTTTACAAAAGATTGCATGCATTGCAGAGAGGCAAAAAACCAAATATTGCGCATGCGCACCTTTCTACACAAATACAAACACAGCTAAAGTCATTGAGACATTGATGAGATTCAAGTATATTTGTGTTGTTATGTAATCGCTGCAATTGCAACGAAATGGAAAACAACTAAGAAAAACGAAAAGAAAATATAAAAATATGTGAAGAAAAAACAAACAAAACAACGTCCAACGGTTTTCCAACAAAACTTAAGAGAATAGAGAGAAGAGCCAAGCCAAAGGTGATCACATGGGAAATTTGTAGAAATACTTCAAATTGAAATAGGCGAGACTGATACCAACATTTATAAAAAGAGTGACCAGCTTGTAATATTGGACTTAAAAGAAGCAATTATCTGAAAAAATATATATTTTTTTTCGCCTTTTCCATAACGTACTTATTCTAGTAATTTGAAATTGCAGCACAACGCACCCCTGAAAATCCCTAGTGAAGCAAAAAATGGCTCTCTTGATCTTTATCGAATAATAGCATAATAATATTCAGAACGAGCATATAAAAGCCAACTTTCTGCTATTACAAGGACTATACCTGTCCATATTTCGAGCAAAGTATTAACGAAAGAAAGGTGTTTTTCATCTCCAAGACCACAAGCATTTTTCGATATTTCAAGCAAAGAAGTAAAGAAATTCGATTACAATTTGAAAATAATGGTAATTCATAATGTCATTATTATTTTTGGTTCCTTAAAAAAAGTAAAATTACCGTCTTAATACTTTTTTTCGCTTTATTGAATTTACTACGGAAGTTTATATTAAAAATTTCATTAAAACATGTTTCCGAAAATGGGAGCTTAAAGTAGAAAAAGAAGAATAATTTAAGAGAAATAAATTGAAAGAAAATTTCCGAAGGGAATATGATGTTTTAAAATTAAGTGAAGGAAAAGAATCTAATGGGAACAACATTCGATTTGTAGTAGAAGTAAGCTTATAAAGAGTACATTGTTCCAGGAACAACCAAAAGAATATAAAAAAGTAGTGTGCGGATTAAAAAATAATAAAAAAATAGGAGAAGAAAAGTGAAGAAGATAAGAAGCGCTTACCACCCACGTACCATATTGACCACCTGAGACTAATTTAATAAACTTATAAGAAATAGAACAATATTTTGCTGATAACTAATAGAAAAATTTCATAAATTTGTGTGGCTTTATCCCTCCAAATAAACCGGAACTTATGAAGTTATTGATAGGCTCAAGCAACCATTTTCGGAAGTCCATGCGGAATAATATCGGAAATGCATTCAAATGCGATAGCATCTTTTACTAACTACAGGCATGCCGAGGGGAAATGTGCAGATAGAGAGACTTAATAATAGTCCCTATGTGCTTGAGAGACTTGGATAATAGTCCCTATGTGCTGAGGATTCATATTTATATTACAGACACGTTGAAGGACTACAACATGTTATTAGCAGTTTACCTCCAAGAAGTACCAAATTTTCTTCATTTCGAATACTAACTGGAATGGAAATGCGTTCAAAGGATAATATTTTTTTAATAGAAAATGCTTGCAGAGAATGAACTGGAAAAGTTTGAGGAAGGAAGCATCAGTATTCGTGAAGAGACTCGACAAAATATATTGAAAATTCTGGAGGGAATAGTAAAACTTTTAATAAATCGAGGAAACCGCAAAACCAATACGAAATAGCTGAATTTGTACCATTGAAAAGGACACAATATGGTCAATGCCTAAAGTTTAAGCCAAAGTTTTTTGTCCTTATAAGGTTATACAGGAAATATTGGAAATATAGAGGGTCCTGCTAAGTAGTGTCGTACCACCGTAAAGCATGTGAAGAAGCAGAACCAAGCATTCGGGTCGAATGCCTGAACAGAGGGTTACAGAAAGCAGGCTTTGAAGTAAACAGAAGCGTAGAGAGTGTTATTGGGGTATTGACAGAATTTGAAGTTATTGGACGATTGGAAAAGTACGCTTTGATCTAATTTTTACAGACGCAAGAAAGGAGAAGTTATGGCAATTGGTTTTCAAAAATAGAAAGCGTTTCGCATTAATTTGAATGCGCAAAGACTCAATTTTGTTTATTGCCCCATAGGGCCCTACGATTTACGATATGACGTATCAAAGATATGACTTTATCTAGTGACCAGATAGATCTGTATTGGAACTTGAAAAGAACTATACTGTTCATATCCCGAGCGGAACTGAATGGGAATCTAGCTCAGCAGGACTACATGAAGACGAATCTAAAACAGAAGGAGTAGGAGCGGGGGTTTTCGGTCCAAGATGGAAACTCCACATCACCTTACGTAATGACTCCATGATATTTACAGCTGAATTATACGTACTCAACGCAGCTACTGCTAAGCTAATGGAAAGTAATCTGACAAGTACGAAGATAAATCTAATGTCAGTTAGTCAGGCTGATAGATTCTAAAATGAACTGTGCTTGGAGGCCATAGGGCCCTAAATAAACTAGCGGAACTTAATAATATGATGCTTATATTGATACCAGGTCACAATGAGTATGAAGGAAATGAGAAAGCCGATCCACAGGCAAGACGTGGAGTGCAAAGACCATTCATTTGGCCAACGCTCAATTCGGATTCACCAGAATAGACAATCGAAAATATCGACAGATGGATCAAAGATGACTTAGTAGCATTTTGGAGTAGACAAGTGCTCGAAGTACTCGACAACACTCGAAAAAAATTCTTTCATCGAAGCGCAAAAATTAACTGGGATATCCTAATATTAAACAGATCCAATCTAAGACTTCTATGTGGGGCACTAATAGGGCACTATCCTATCCTATCCTATGAATTTGGCTGAAGATAAAACGTGTACATACTACTTGGAGGGTGATGAAATCATGAAACAAAATGACCAGCTTTCGCATACCTAATGCACAAACAATTTGGCGAATCTGAAATTAGGGAGGAGACTTACAAAACAGTGGCGGTGAAAGACATCATCAAGTTTCTAAATGCTGTAATGGATTAAAAGTAAACAGGAAAATATACAAAACTGATAGAGGGTGCACAATAGATCTACTTGGTCACAGTAGAGGAGGGAATAACACTCAACCCAGCTACATCGTAAATAGTAGGGCCTTGGATGCAACGTTTTTTTTTTTTTTTTTAAACATTACCGTACCGTTTTTTTTTAAGCCTAGTTCCGCGAAGCCGAGGGCTTATCTGCAGATTCTAATTTTGGCTTTTTTTTTTGCAGCGACACACCAAAGCCTCTGGTCGGAATCGAACCCACGACCCCCGCATGATAGGCGAACACGCTACCAACTCACCTACAGGGGCTCTTAAATACATGGGTGATATATGTATTGAGGAATCGGATACACTTGATTTTATTTTTCGAAAGAAGCATTCAAGTATCTTGACTCTGCAAAAAATTCGTCACTCCTACTGATCTTCTAAAAATCTGCCACACTAACACCCGACAATGGAATATAACATCCATTTATGGACAGGATCTTCAAAGTCAATTTGCGTGCTACTGGACCGTGTACAAAGGAGGGCGTTAATGCTCCTTAATGGCAGTCCAACTCTATTGACTCGTTGAAACATCGTCGGATTATGGGTTGTATTGCACCGTTCTATAGATAATAACATAGGAAATGTTCTTCTGGGATTAGCGAACTCATTCCAAGTGCCCGAGTTTCATTTCGCTGTACCCGTTTCTCTAACTTAAATTTTAGAATCTACTAAAATTTAAGTCAAATTTCTACAAACACAACTTCCTATTTCCTCCTTCCCACAACATATTTTTCTGGGATCAAGACAATGCACCGCATTTGTAGGGTACATACCCTGAGTGTTGTTTAATAATATAAAAAAAAAACAGTCTCACTATATACATCGATGATTAAGATTCCTAATTAAAGTAATAAATAAAATAAAGATCAAATTAAAGCATAACAAGTAAGAAAATTATAGTCGGTCTAGACCGACTATACGATACCCTATACCATGCTTTTAGAGACCCTATCTCTTAGGCCAAACTAACTGGTCATAGAAAATAAGATAAACCAAATTTGAGTGGGATTTTTATTAATTTTTTTGGCTGCAGATATGAAAAAGTTCATATCGGATGCTATATCTATATGGGGACTAGGCCCAAAAAAGGACCGATCCTGACTATGTTTGGTAAAGTCTCTTGTATTTTGCAAAAATATATACAAACAAAATTTGAGAAGAATCAGTGGAATACTTTTGTTTTTTGATAGATTTAAGTGAAGATCGGGAAGCAGCTCTATATGGGGCCTATGACTAAGAGTTGTCCCATAGGTATCATTTTTCGACTACTCATTAATGGATGCAATAAACGCATATATACCCAATTTGACTGAGATCTATATCATAATTTGGATCATATGGCAATTTATGTCGATTTCATAGGGGTCATTTGTATGGGGACTAGGTCTGAACATGGACCGAATTTCACCAATTTCAAAAGCATTTATCCTTTGGCAGATAAAAGCTTAAATACCAAACTTCATTAAAATATATTCATATTTGCGACCTGTAGTTTGATTACAAAATCTACATGGACACACAGACGGACGGACACACGGACGGACATCGTTAAATCGAATCAGATAGTGATTCTGATTCGATCGGTATAATAAGAGATGGGTCTAGGTCAAATATTTTTGGTAGTTACAAACAGCAGCTCAAAGTCGTTATACCCAAACCACATAGTGGTATAGGGTATAAAAAATATTCGCAAACGTGCATCATTCGTCAACAAAATAAAACTATCGACCAAAACCTACATATTTATGTTCTTAGCGTTACAAGTTAGCTAGCTAGCCCGAATGTCAAGAAAACTAGAAAACTTTTCTTTCGAATATTGGAAGTCCCATTATTTCAAGTCTTGAAATTTCTGCTGGTTTTTGAAACGAATGAGTCCCAGATAATTCGTTCTGATTCGTATAATTGTTGGACAGTAGCAGAACCTATATTCCACAGTCTCGTTGTATTTAGGTAACCCACATAGTCCACAATTATAACTAGTCAGCTGCCTTAATCTCTTTGCATAAAGAACAATACCAGTAGAGTAAAGTCTAATAGGAAGCGATACTAAGAGATCTGTAACCCTTAGAATTCCATATAATACTATAAGATTTTAGTTTTCTGCTACTTCTCTTGAGCTGAACTTTCTTCGATATGGTAAAACCTAAATCCCTTTTGATATTATGGATTGGATAACGAACTCAAAATGGTATTTCACGTTACAATGGCACTACGCCACCTTTCATTACCCACAAGATATAATCTCTTCATGTAATTGGGTTTATTTTTTTAAATGATTTTACCCCGTAGTATTATGAAACTGACGAATTCATAGAACGACAAGACTTTAAAAAAATTTATTTTCCAGATTAAATTTTATTCCCCAAGAAAATATCAGAATTAATTCCTTCAAGTCAGCGGTGACAAAACTTTCCAATAAAAGTTTTCGAAACTTCTCAACACTATATATTATTTTGAAATATATTAAATTTTAAACATTTAATTATTTTAAAAATTATACTTCGGTCATCAGGAATGATAATTTCAGTAAATATATGAAGAAGGCTAAGGATGTTATGAGTTTGTTTTCTTAATCGAATGACAATGTCATGAAACTCTATAGCCACTATGATTTCTAAATGACATTTCCTAAAGAACATTTCAATTTTACGAAAAAAAAGTCTGTAATTATATTTATATTGTTAAGTTATATTATAAATCACGTATGGCCACCTTAATAACTCATATAAACTAATAAATTGGCAACGTGTTGTTCAAAAATAAGAGAAAAAAAACTAAACACAATACCACAGCCATAAACAGAGTTGAATAAACTTGATTCGATACAAATGGACGAAAAACTAACGCAAAATCGACAAACTAACAACAACAACAAAAAGAAACCAACCAACCACCCACCCACACACTTATTCACTTTGTTTCGTCGTTTATGCAACAAAATTAACAACAAGGAAGTAAAAGCATGTTTACAATTTCAACTGTTATTGTTGTTTGTAGTTGTTGTTGTTGCTGCTGCTGCTGCTGCTGCTGCTGCTGCTGCTACTACTGATGTTGTTGAATTCGTTGTTGTTGTTAATGCAGCACGTTTCATTTGTATTTGTGGATGTTTAAGTTTGAAAGTCATAAATAAGTTGAAGTATCTCATTTTGAAGTTAAACTAACGATTGTATAAAAAAGAAATGTACAAAAATTTACTTTGAAGATCATGTTAAAAGATATGTTGTTGTTATTCTTTTATGATTAACATTCATTATTCTACGTGGTAAATAAAAATTTCTAAGAATTAGAAGGAATTTAGAATAAAATGTTAAGAAATTTAGGAATATTTTTTGATATTTATATTATAAAAATTAAAAACTTCATCCAGTAGAATGATTCGCAAAATAATAATGTTGAAAGCTCTACTTAGAATAAATTACAATGTTAAAAGAAACTTAGGATATGTTTATTTAACAAGAACGATAGAGGAAAGGAAAGTTATTTTCAAAATTGAAATCCATATATTTTTTGATGTGTAAACATCTATACGGGGGGTAAATTTAAAAAACAGCGTAACATGTAAGCGTAACATGCGAGTCGTAAGACAAAATGTGATTGTATTGGTGAAAAAATTATGATGTTATGATAACCTGTTTGAAAATTAAAAATGAAAAATAAAAAATGAAAAAAAATTAAAAATAAAAAATGAAAAATGAAAAATTAAAAATGAAAAATGAAAATTAAAAATGAAAAATGAAAAATGAAAAATAAAAAATGAAAAATGAAAAATTAAAAATTAAAAATGAAAAATAAAAAACGAAAAATAAAAAATTAAAAATAATTTAAAAATGAAAAATGAAAAACGAAAAATGAAAAACGAAAAATGAAAAATAAAAAATTAAAAAAAAAATTAAAAATGGAAAATTAAAAATAAAAGTGAAAAATAAAAAATGAAAAATAAAAAAATAAGAAAAATAAAAAGGAAAATTAAAGAAAAAAATAAAAAATTAATAATAAAAAAAAAAACTAAAAAATAAAAAATTAAACATGAAAATTAAGAAATAAAAAATGAAAAACTAAAATTAAAAATGAATAATGAAAAATAAAAAATGAAAACTAAAAAAGAAAAATGAAAAACAAAAAATGAAAAATAAAAAATTAAATATAAAAAATGAAAAATAAAAAAATTAAAAATAAAAAATTAAAAATGAAAAAAGAAAAATAAAAATTGGAAAATGAAAAATGAGGAGAAAAATTAAAAATTAAAAATAAAAAATGAATAACGAAAAATAAAAAATGAAAAATTAAAATAAAAAAAAAAAAAAATTAAAAATTAAAAATAAAATTTAAAATTAAAAAAAAAAATTAAAAACGAAAAACGAAAAATGAAGCACGAAAAATTAAAAATAAAAAATAAAAACCGAAAAATTAAGAATTAACCGGTTAAAATAATAAATAATAATAAATATTTTTATATTAACAGAGCCCCTGCAATTGATTGCTATAAGTGATACATAGATGATGTATTCTGTTTGAATTTAAAACAAGTAAGATACCCTATATACGATACCCTATACCATGCGTTTAGAGACCCTATCTCTTAGGCCCAACTAACTGGACATAGAAAATAAGCAAAAACCAAATTTGATTGGGATTTTTATTAATTTTTTTGGCTGCAGATATGAAAAAGTTCATATCGGATGCTATATCTATATAGGGACTTGGTCCAAAAATGGACCGATCCTGATCATGTTTGGTAAAGTCTCTTGTATTTTGCAAAAATATATACAAACAAAATTTGAGAAGAATCAGTGCAATATTTTTGTTTTTTAATAGATTTAAGTGAAGATCGGGAAGCAGCTCTATATGGGGTCAAAGGGATCATTTTTGGACTACTCATTAATGGATGTAATGAACGCATACAAACCCAATTTGAGTAAGATCTATATGACAATTTGGATCTTATGGCAATTTATGTCGATTTCATATGGGTAATTTGTATGGGGGCTAGGTCTGAACATGGACCGATTCTCACTAATTTCAATAGCGTTCATCGCATGGCCGAAAAAGCTTATGTACCAAATTTCATCAAAATACATTCATATTTGCGACCTGCAGTTTGATTACAAGCTTTACATGGACACACAGACGGACGGACGGAAGGACGGACGGACGGACATTGTTAAATCAACTCAGAAAGTGATTCTGATTCGATTGGTATAATTAAAGATGGGTCTAGGTCAAATATTTTTGGTTGTTACAAACAGCAGCACAAAGTCATTATACCCAAACCGCATAGTGGTATAGGGTATAAAAATGCCATAAAATAATCTTTAATTACTAGATGTTTGCACATCTCCCCTCTGATTAGGAGCTCTCGAACTTTTTAAATTATCCATTTGGAATTTTAGTTCTGGAAAAAAAATTCCAATGAAAACTAAGAAAGGTCACATCTAAACCAGTAAGAGTGTTGCCCTCTTTGATAACCTCCACCTGGGTTTTACGTTTGCATTAACATCTGGACTTATTGCACTATGTATAAAAATGTAAACAAAATACTTCAAAATGTAAACAATTTGATACACTTAATTATTACGAAAATAAACTGAATCTGTTGCATTTTTAGGGGTGTCTCCATATTTTAGGCCATATCTTGGTGCCATGGTTAATTTTGTGAGTGAGCGTGATTTAAACAGACAGACAGACTGACGGACGGACAGACAGACATAGCTATATCGACTCGAGCTGTTATAAGGATCAAGAATATATATACTTTACATATACTTTAGGTCGCAACTTCATTTTTCGATGCGTTTTAAACGGAATGACAAAGGGATATATAGCCTACACACAGAGGTGTAGATGGTACAAAAACGACAAAACATATTAAGCTTTATACTAATAAGCTTAAAAAATAATTGGACTTTTAAAACGTAGTACTTTTAAAAGCTCTAAAACTTTGTCGGCAAAATTTACAGTTGGAAAAAATTGAAAACTAAATAGGTGACAAGCAACAGCTTCACATCTAAATCAGATTACAATCCGTAGATTCCAAAATTAAATATTCTCGATCATTTCATCTTTCACCAGCAAATGTGGAGTATAAAAATTATCATATCCCTGATTCGGCAAACCAACAAATATGAAAAAATAAAAAAATAAAAAATAAAGAGACTAACAACAACTTTTAAATCTCTTTCATATCAAAAATTTTTAAAAATGCAACAAGGAATTTTGAAAACTTTCATGAGTAACACTTCTATATCCTACCTGCAGGTAATTTAACATTAACCAATGATGTTATTGATGAGGAAACGGTTGATGATTGTGTTGAATGATTGATGTTTCCAATAAAAGGCTCAGAACCCAACGATGATGTTGTTGATGCAGATGCTGCTGCTGTGGATGAAGTAATTGTTGTTGATCCAAGAATTCGATTGTTTCCGCTAATCGATCCGCTGTTGTTGTTGTTGTTGTTGTTGTTGTTGTTGGGTGTGTGGCTGCTGCTGTTGTTGTTGTTCGAACTACTGCCGCAAATGCTGCTGCTATTGCTGGTGATTGAAGAGGTTGAAGAACAACCGGATGACGATGAATTCGATTGTGTAAAGTTATGGATATTGTTCGTGGCGTATAACGAACTTCCACCATTTCCAAATTGTGGAAAACTTGCAGAAGCAGCACCACTATTAATGGATGTTTTTGTGATCACCAAAGATGAAGACTGTGTTAAGTTTCGTTGACTTAATACAGCAGCTGCTGTGGTAGATTGATAAAATTTCTGACAATCAATCGTCACAGACGACTGATGCTGAGGAGATTGTTGATGATGATGATGCGCAGTCACAGATATAATTGATGATTCGATATAAGTTTCTGTCTCCGATTCTACCGAGCCCTGATCACTGAAACCTCCCTGGGTGGATGAATCTTCGGGTGTATCGAAAAAATGTAAATTAAAATCAGAATTTGCATCAAAACTAACTTCTGGTAAAACTTCGTCTTCGTCGTCATCGACAGCGTGTATGTTGTCGTTACCACTACCGGCTGAGCCGGATGTTGCATGAATATTACGTTGTATTGAATTGTTGTTATTACTACTTTCCAACAGACTGGAACCGATTTGTGCTTGATCCAAATCTAATTTGAATACATCCATGGTTCAATCAACTCCAAAGCCATTGTCTTTTGAGTAGACATTTTTGTTTTTGATTTTACAACTACTTACAGCCACAAGTCGCACCTTTTTTTTCTCCAAATTGTGTAGTTCTTTTGAAGGCTTCACTATGTAAGCCCATACATAAAACTGAAATTTGTTTTTTTTTCTTCAAAGAAAATTTCAATTGAAGAATTTTCAGAACACTGTACTTGATTTCGATAAAATAAACCTATCTTTTTAAGGACGATAACTCCCATTTTTGGGTGGTGGATGGGGATGTTTTGGAGATATTATATGTGGTTAAGGAAATACAACGTGTAATTTAAGTTAAATATTTACAATTGATTGACAAATATGTGATCAACAGAAAGAAGGTTTTTTTAAATGATTATGAGATATTAACAACCAATAAAAAAGAACTCGTTGGTCCTTAACCCTTTTGAAGTTGGGGAATAATTTTTCAAAAAAACATATCGTGGCCATATCTTAGTAGTTCTTTAACAAATTTATACTCTTTTAAATCTACTACTCAGAATCAGTTTCCGAGTCGATTTATCGATTTCCGTCCGTCCGTCCGTCTGTCTGCCTGTGTGTCCATGTAAACCTTGTAATCAAACTAAAGATCTCAGTATTTCGACGAAATTTGCTGTATAAGCTTTTACAGGATGAAAGCTGTTGAAATTGCTGAAAATCGGTTCATGTTCTGACCTAGTCCCCATACAAATGTCCCCTATGAGATCAGCTTAAATTGCAATAAGATCCATATTATCATATAGATTCAGGGCAAATTTTGTTTGTGTGTGTTAATTATAACTCTCAAATAACAATCCAAAAATAAATTCTGTAGGATAATTTTTATTTATAGCCCCCATATAATGCTGCTTCCCGAACTTCACTTAAATCTATTAAAAAAACAAAAATATTTTAAAGATTTTTCTCAAATTTGATTTGTATATTTTTTTGGAAAAAATAAGTGACTTTACATAATATGATCATGATCAGTCCATTTTTTGACCAAGTCTCCCTAAAAATATTGCATTCTACCCAAAACAAAAAAATTAATAACAATGCTACTTAAATTTGGTTTATGCTTATTTTCTATATCCATTTATTTGGATCTAAGACCCTTTCTCTAAACACATGGTATAGACCGACAATAATTTTTGTACTTGTTTTTCTATTGTTATTTTTCGTACATATTTAGTTTGAGATATTGAGGCGATTCTGGGACATTTTTCCAATTGAATGAAAGATTCCAAAATATTCAATTAAACTTTTCATATATAATATAAAATATTTTACATAAAAATTTCCCTTTTTCTATAGAGATATATCGGATTTTCATTTATGTGTAAACATCTATTCGCGCAGGGGGGTAAAAATATATTTCACAATACAATCACAAAAACAGCGTAAGACGTAAGACAATATCGGTGTGTCTTATGATTGTGAAAAAATTATGATGAGTAATAACATTTTAGAAAATGAAAAATTAAAAATTAAAAATTAAAAATGAGAAATAAAAAGGGAAAATAAAAAATGAGAAATGAAAAAAAAAAAAATAAAAAATGAAAAACGAAAAATGAAAAATAAAAAATGCAAAATAAAAAATAAAAAATGAAAAACGAAAAATAAAAAATGAAAAAAATAAAAATTTAAATAAAAAAAAAATTATAGATGAATATCTAAAAAAAAATGAAATATAAAAATTAAAAAATTAAAAAAGAAAAATAAAAAATATAAAATAAAAAATAAAAAATGAAATATAAAAAAATTAAAAAGAAAAATGAGAAATGAAAAATAAAGAAATTAAAAATTAAAAATTAACAATTAAAAATTAAAAATTAAAAATAAAAAAATTTAAAAAACAAATTAGAAATGAAAAATAAAAAATTAAAAATTAAAAATTAAAAATTAAAAATTAAAAATTAAAAATTAAAAATTAAAAATTAAAAATTAAAAATTAAAAATTAAAAATTGAAAATTAAAAATTAAAAATTAAAAATTAAAAATTAAAAATTAAAAATTAAAAATTAAAAATTAAAAATTAAAAATTAAAAATTAAAAATTAAAAATTAAAAATTAAAAATTAAAAATTAAAAATTAAAAATTAAAAATTAAAAATTAAAAATTAAAAATTAAAAATTAAAAATTAAAAATTAAAAATTAAAAATTAAAAATTAAAAATTAAAAATTAAAAATTAAAAATTAAAAATTAAAAATTAAAAATTAAAAATTAAAAATTAAAAATTAAAAATTAAAAATTAAAAATTAAAAATTAAAAATTAAAAATTAAAAATTAAAAATTAAAAATTAAAAATTAAAAATTAAAAATTAAAAATTAAAAATTAAAAATTAAAAATTAAAATTTAAAAATTAAAATTTAAAAATTAAAAATTAAAAATTAAAAATTAAAAATTAAAAATTAAAAATTAAAAATTAAAAATTAAAAATTAAAAATTAAAAATTAAAAATTAAAAATTAAAAATTAAAAATTAAAAATTAAAAATTAAAAATTAAAAATTAAAAATTAAAAATTAAAAATTAAAAATTAAAAATTAAAAATTAAAAATTAAAAATTAAAAATTAAAAATTAAAAATTAAAAATTAAAAATTAAAAATTAAAAATTAAAAATTAAAAATTAAAAATTAAAAATTAAAAATTAAAAATTAAAAATTAAAAATAAAAATTAAAAATTAAAAATTAAAAATTAAAAATTAAAAATTAAAAATTAAAAAATTAAAAATTAGAAATTAGAAATTAAAAATTAAAAATTAAAAATTAAAAATTAAAAATTAAAAATTAAAAATTAAAAATTAAAAATTAAAAATTAAAAATTAAAAATTAAAAATTAAAAATTAAAAATTAAAAATTAAAAATTAAAAATTAAAAATTAAAAATTAAAAATTAAAAATTAAAAATTAAAAATTAAAAATTAAAAATTAAAAATTAAAAATTAAAAATTAAAAATTAAAAATTAAAAATTAAAAATTAAAAATTAAAAATTAAAAATTAAAAATTAAAAATTAAAAATTAAAAATTAAAAATTAAAAATTAAAAATTAAAAATTAAAAATTAAAAATTAAAAATTAAAAATTAAAAATTAAAAATTAAAAATTAAAAATTAAAAATTAAAAATTAAAAATTAAAAATTAAAAATTAAAAATTAAAAATTAAAAATTAAAAATTAAAAATTAAAAATTAAAAATTAAAAATTAAAAATTAAAAATTAAAAATTAAAAATTAAAAATTAAAAATTAAAAATTAAAAATTAAAAATTAAAAATTAAAAATTAAAAATTAAAAATTAAAAATTAAAAATTAAAAATTAAAAATTAAAAATAAAAATTAAAAATTAAAAATTAAAAATTAAAAATTAAAAATTAAAAATTAAAAATTAAAAATTAAAAATTAGAAATTAAAAATTAAAAATTAAAAATTAAAAATTAAAAATTAAAAATTAAAAATTAAAAATTAAAAATTAAAAATTAAAAATTAAAAATTAAAAATTAAAAATTAAAAATTAAAAATTAAAAATTAAAAATTAAAAATTAAAAATTAAAAATTAAAAATTAAAAATTAAAAATTAAAAATTAAAAATTAAAAATTAAAAATTAAAAATTAAAAATTAAAAATTAAAAATTAAAAATTAAAAATTAAAAATTAAAAATTAAAAATTAAAAATTAAAAATTAAAAATTAAAAATTAAAAATTAAAAATTAAAAATTAAAAATTAAAAATTAAAAATTAAAAATTAAAAATTAAAAATTAAAAATTAAAAATTAAAAATTAAAAATTAAAAATTAAAAATTAAAAATTAAAAATTAAAAATTAAAAATTAAAAATTAAAAATTAAAAATTAAAAATTAAAAATTAAAAATTTAAAATTAAAAATTAAAAATAAAAAATAAAAAAATTTAAAAAAAAAATTAGAAATGAAAAATAAAAAATTAAAAATGAAAAATAAAATTTTTTTTAAATAATGTAATATGAAAAATAAATAATGAAAAATGAAAAATGAAAAATAAAAATGAAAACGACAAATGAAAATTAAGAATTAAACAGTTGAAATAATAAATAATACTAAATATTTTTATATTAGCAGAGCCCCTGCAGTTGATTGCTATAAGTGATACATAAATGACGCTTTCTGTTTGATTTTAAAAAAGTCCCATAAAAAAATCTTTAATTGCTAGATGTTTACACATCTCCCCTGTGATCGAACTAACATGATTTTCTTTTTAAATATGACTATTTTCAGGCTCGATTACTTATGCCGTTTTCTTTTCTGACAAAAAATGTCGCCCTTTTTGCCCTTTTTTCGAAAAGTGTATTTTTTTTATATATTCTGAATTAAGAGCAAGCTTATCTTATACATCAATCAAAGGGTCTCAAAGTCGAGCCCTCGTAAATCAGAAAAAATTCCAGCCATTGACTTCTTTCAGGTCATAGTTTGAGAATATTTCCCCATTGTTCCCCTTTTTTGAATATTTTCACCCTATTACATCCAAGAGGATAATAATACAATTTGTTTTGCATTTATGAACACAGCACTTTGAGACCTTTCGATTGATATATAATATAAGGTTGTTCTTAATTCAGAATATATAAAAAATTACACTTTTCTAAAAAAGGACAGAAAAAGGGCGACATTTTTTGTCAGAAAAGAAAACGGCATTAATGTTCCACTTTAGTTAACTAAGCAGTTAAGTACGATTTTTTTTATTAATTGTTAATTCTGTTTTAATCAGTAATCGGGCAAAAGATTTATTGAATAAAAAAATTTTAAAACAAAAATTGAAAAATTTAAAAAAAAAATTTTAATTAAAAAAAAAATTTTTTTTAATTTTAAAATTGAAAACAAAAAATGAAAAATTTAAAAATAAAATTTTAAAAATTAAAAAAAAAATTTTAAAATTACAAAAAAATTTTTTTTTAATTTTTAAAATTTTTCATTTTTTGTTTTCAATTTTTTTTTTCATTAAATCTTTTGCCCGATTACTGAATGTTTTGCTGTATATAACCAAGTAGTTGTTTATCCAGATTTTTTTCACTATATTTTCCAAAAATTATTTAATAATTGAAATTTAGAATTTTTCTCATCGACACTTCTACTAAAAAAAAAAATTTTGAAATTTAAAACTTAATACAAAAACAAACAAAAAATGAAAAACTCTTGGATCAGAGAATTTTCGTATATTAATTCTTTAACACTTGAGGGAAAGTGGTGAATTTCGAAAACAGTGTTGTATACTCTATTTTTTTTTTTAAATTTTAAGTTCTATTTTTTTTCCCTCAAAAAATTTTATCCTACGACTTTATCCTAAAAAGCACATTTTCGATATTTTAGACAAATATTTTTCCTATAGAAAGCTAACAATTGACATAAAAAACGTAAATCGAATATTATGTTACTTAAGCTATTTTCGCATTCATGGCTCGAAGTATGGATAACACAAGGAACAAAATTGAACTTTTTTGGTGTTGACTGGAACTTTATTGCAATATTTTTACTAATGTGAGGTCACTGATTTTAAATATGCACTGGATTTTTTCTATTAGCTCAATTTTTCGGGATATACTGTTATGTCCAAACCTAAGGCACTTCCATTACATATATTGGAATAACTTGAAAACGGTTCATCTTTTCAGTTTAAAAAAAATCCAAAACTTGTCAGTAATATTATCTTTAAGTCGTGCTTACATTGGTTCTAAATTTGCCCAGCAGTTTCACAGATATCGTGGGAGTTTTTTTTAAAAAAAAGAACAATTTTCAAAAAAAAATTTTTTTTGTTCTTTAAAAATTTATAAAAAATAAAAATGTAAGACAGATCACAGGTTTCATCTAAAAACATTTAGCTAAACATATTTCGAATAAAATGAGCTTTATTTCATTGTAATCGGTGCACAACTTTTGATCTTTTAAACAATTTACTGAGAAAACTCAATTGATAAAAATCGGGATTCCCATAAGATTTAAAGATTTTATAAGATTTTCTTAAATTATAATTTAAGAGAACACGGTTTTTGTTGATTAAGAACAGAATGTTGTTTTTAAGGTTATTTGGAATGCTGAATCCCAATCTGCACTTGTTTTTTTTTTCTATCAGCTCGACTTTCCGCGATATACCGTTATGTGGAAACTTAAGGCATTTCCACTACATATATTGGAATAACTTGAAAACGATTCACCATTTTTTGTGATTTTCAATTATAAAAACTTTAGTAGTTCCATGATATTGAAAAAAATGCTTGGACCCAATTTGTTTGGATAGTGCACAATTTCCTGGGAAACAAAAAGGTAAGCACTATTCAGACCACGTGGATAACATGTTGTCATATTCCCAGCAGCTTGGTTGTAATATGAGCAGTCATTTGGATTGTTTCTCTGGAAATTTTGGAGACATCAGTGAAGAATAAGATGAACGCTTTCATCAAGATATTCGTACTAAAGAGGAGCGATACCAGGGCTATTGGGATATTCATATGATGGCGAACTATTGCTGGATCATCTATAATATTAATAGGATAGGCGATTTTTTGTTACCGATGTTTTGTTCTACCGTTTTATCCCGATTTTGACCAAACTTATATTATTTGAGAGGTATTTCTTTTTAACTGTTCATCAGATTTACAGATTTTTAAATTCTTTTCTTTATTTTGAGTAAACTGCACTTAAAGTTGCTACTAACACATACATAAAATTATGCATATGCTATGTGTGTGTTTATTAAATTTGTTAATGAGTTTGTTATCTTTATTCACAATAATAATAAGCCAAAAAAGTGTTGGTTTGTGAATTGGCTAAGTTGGGAAATAAAGTAGCCTAGAAATTGCACTCGAATTTCGAGCGCTGGAATCTGCTAGTTAAAAATAAAATAATAAATATTTATGTATTCAAAATTTTTATTTATCTTTAAAATCCTCTTTTATTGATAAATTTAAAAGTATAGATGGTATATAAAATCTGACTTAATATCTGAAATCAGTAGCCTAAAAACAATTACTATAACACGCTTATTGCATAAACATATTAAAAAAAATATTATTTTTGGGTGGAAATCGCGATTTTTATCAATTCAGTTTTCTCAATTAATTGTGAACAAAATCAAAAGTTGTGCACCGATTACAATGAAATATAGCTCATTTTATTCGAAATATATTTAGCTAAATGCTTTTAGACAAAACCTGTGATATATGTCGCATTTTTATTTTTTATGCATTTTTAAAGAACAAAAAAAATGTTTTTTTTTTTTAATTGTTCTTTTTTTCAAAACTTCCGCGATATCTCTGAAACTGCTGGGCAAATTTAAAACCAATGTAAGAACGACTTAAATATAATATTGTTGACGAGTTTTAGATTTTTTTTAACTGAGTATGGTGAACCATTTTCAAGTTATTCCTGAATTTTGTACATAACGGTATATCGCGAAAAATCGAGCTGATTGAGATTTTATGTAGACTTGGGTTCAGCGCCAAAAATAACCTTAAACCCAACATTCAATTCTTAATCAACAAAAACCTTGTTCCCTTGTGTAATCAACAACTTCATATCATATTACAATAAAAAAAAAATTGGCAAATTCACTTATTCTTAGCAAATTTATCTATGAACTGGAATCTAAATTTATTTTAAAAATTAACAGCTATGAAATTTTTGTTCGGTTGACGAATTTTTTTCTGTGTGCAATTCGAAAAGAAAGTTATTTAATTTGTGAAATATTATTTCCATAGAATAGTTCTTTCTAAAATATTTCACTGCAGAAAAAAATTTTTTTTTGTCCAAAAAAAATTCAAGAATTTTTGCTTTTAGAAGAAATATGCAGGACCATAAGAACCGATTTCATTTATTTCTTGTCTCTTATATATTAAAAATTTATACATTGTATTGTATAAAGAGGTGTTCGAAGTACTGCGACCAAAGTGATCTATTATACATACTTCAATAAAATAAGGAAATATTTTGGTTTCACCGTGGATTTTAATTTATTATTGTTTTCGTTTTGATGGAACCGTATGTTTTTTTATATTTACATGGAATATCGTTTTCAAAATTTATTGAATGATTTAAAATTATTATAAATGAATTTAATTATTTTAATATATTATTTTATATATCAATTTTAAAATAATAAGATTTGCAATAACTGAAAAATTCATATTTTTAATTTTGACTTATGCCGCTTTTACGATTATGGGCTCATATAACTATTATTTTCCAGCTATAGGAACTTTTTTTTTTAATTTTCTTCAAAAAACAAAAATTCCTAGAACTTTGGTTTAAAAATTTTAAGGCTTTCTTTTATAAATAAAATATCAAAAAGATTCGAGTAGTTCTCTGCAATAATATGTGCCTTTAGAAATTACGTCTGAGATAAAGAAAATTTTTTTTTAATGTATTTGCTTGGCGCATTGATTAAATCATTTACAAGCTTTCTGAAAATATCTAGAATAGTTAAGTTTTTCTTCGAATGCAAGTACAAACGAAAACTTTCCTTCATTATAAATTATATGTATTATTTTTGGGATTTTCGTATTTTGATTAGAAATGTTGTTGCAGCACGGTTCACTTTAGAAGATAATGGTAACACGATATCACTGATCACTTAAATCCTTAATGTTGATCACATAAATTATTTATTTATTTTTTTTTTTTGTGGTGAAAGGAAAAAGCTATTGAGGAGCATAAGGAAGAAGGTGGAGGGGAGGGATATTTCATTTTTTATTAAATCAAACTTTATTTAATGGTTAAATGATACATCTCTTTCGTTTATTTTTGATTTGGGCAATAAATTTAATATAAATTGAATTCACTTCCGTATTTTTTGGGTTTGTATGTATTTTTTTTTTTGTTTAACGTTAAACTGGTGCAATTTACAACAACTTGGATATTATAAGCACCACTTGGAACACCACCACCAACAATTTATTTTAAACACACAACCGCACAGTTAAACAAGGACGCAGAGGGTGTGATTAGGGGATATTAAAGTATTTTAAAATCATAACACAAACTGGCGATCACTTTAGAAACAAACAAAAAAAAATGAATAAAGTAAAAACTTTCTCAATTATGTTCGTTATATTGAAAGGATTTTCTTTTTTATAATTATTTATTCTTAATTTTTTATATAATCCGCCATCATCCGTTTTATAGAGTTTTTTTTTTTTCTTTAATTGATCATTTCAAAGGCCGTAACGATCATTTCGGCTGAGATGAGAAGAAGAACCAAGGAAAGAAAAACAACACAACAATTTTACGTAAAGCGCTTCATAGTCAATATTCACGTAAATATCCCGACCGTTTGGCAATAGAACCTTTGAAGCGTGTATAAGAAGAACATGCAGAAATGAAGTGAAAAGAACTCCCAACTCCCTGCCAACCAGCAATAGCTCTAACTCTATTAGAATTCGCAAATGGTTGTTTTTGAAATGTACAAGAAGAGCACTAAAAGCGAATTGAGGCCTATTCTGGGATGGCTTTTTTCGTTGTCTATTTAGTTGTTCTTGTTGTTGTTGCTGCTAGAACATTTGCTGCTGCCGCTGCTGCTGCTGCTGCTGCTTTAATGCAATTGTATGTCTTGCATTAAAAAAAAAATAAAAACGACGCCAACACAGAGACAACATTATGTACTGTAGTAGTAAAGTTGTGGTCATGGGCATCATAGATTCTACTCTATCAGACAGCACTTTAAAAGAATCTAACAATTTAGTCAATATGACAGTGCCATAAAAAATTTCAAGAATTTGTAGTTCCAAAACAATTTAAGGCAAATTTTTTTTTAAATTTCCGAAAAAAAAATGTTTTCCACATTTTTCACTACATTTTTGTTCAACAACAAATTACAAACAAAAAAAAAAAAGGCTACTTTATTTACTTTTAGCAAATTTTGGTATGCACTGGACTCTAAATTTAACATTTAAAATCAATATTTCCTTATCTATAATATTAATAGGCTAGGCGATTTTTTTGTGACCTATGTTTTGTTCTATCGTTTTATCCCGATTTTGACCAAACGTATATTATTTGAAAGGTATTTCTTTTTAACCGTTTTGCAGATTTACAGATTTTTAAATTTTTTCCTTTATTTTGAATAAATTGCATTTAAAGTTGTTACTAACACATACATAAAATAATACATATGCTATGTGTGTTTTATTAAATTTGTTAATGTGTTTGTTAGTGAGTTTGTTATCTTCATTCACAATAATAATAAACCATAAAAGTGCGGGTTTGTGAATTGGCTAAGTTGAAAAATAAAACTGCCTAGACACTGCACTCGAATTTCGAGCGCTAGAATCTGCTAGTTTTTTTAAACTCTTTGTTTTAACTCGTAATCTCTGTCTGCCTGTCTGCCCATTCCCCCTCATCCAAATGATCTGAAACTTAGTCCTAGATTTTTTGAGGCCAAAGATTAATTCTGAGATAGTCACGTACAGTCACACATAGTCACGCACAGTCACGGAGTGATTTAAACCCAATTTCCCCTCATCCGATCGATCTGAATCTTGGTCCTTAGACTTGTTGTGGCCAAAGATTAATTTCAAAATAGTCACGCAAAGTTACGCACAGTCTCGGAAAGATTCAAAACTCATATGCATAATGAAAGAAAGAGTTTAAAGAAAAACTGTGTTTTTATGGATTAGACGATTTAATTTGTAAAATGTTAGTAAAATTATGATGAATTTGTTGAAAGTTTGTAGCATTTTCTTATTTGATTTAAAAAAAAAATTAAAAATGAAATAAAACAATTATACTTTACTTAATTTTTTATTTAATAAATATGCAAATTTTTTTGTTCACTGACTCTAAATTTAATACTTAAAACATATTTTTTTTCACTTTTATGTAATTTGTATGCAGAATCTGTTGAAAGTTTGTTTTTTATTTTTTTTTCATTTTTTTCTTCATTTTTCATTTTCCAATTTTTATTATTTTTCAATTTTCATTTTTTATTTTTCATTTTTTATATTTAATTTTTTATTTTTAATTTTTCATTTTTCATTTTTCATTTTTTATTTTTCATTATTCATTTTTAATTTTAGTTTTTCATTTTTCATTTCTGATTTTTCATGTTTAATTTTTTATTCTTCAAATTTTAATTTTTATTTTTAATTTTTTAGTTTTAATTTTTTATTATTCATTTTTCATTTCTGATTTTTCATGTTTAATTTTTTATTCTTCAATTTTTTATTTTTAATTTTTTAATTTTTATTTTCCATATTTAATTTTTCATTTTTATTCTTAATTTCTTATTTTCAATTTTTTTTCATCTTTCATTTTTCGTTTTTCATTTTGCATTTTTTATTTTTCATTTTTCGACTTTAATTTTTAATTTTTTATTTTTCGTTCTTCATTTTTCATTTTTTATTTTTTATTTTTCATTTTT
Organism: Cordilura impudica; assembly: GCA_963682025.1. Taxonomy (NCBI): domain Eukaryota; kingdom Metazoa; phylum Arthropoda; class Insecta; order Diptera; family Scathophagidae; genus Cordilura; species Cordilura impudica. Next base: position 22,445,975 of record OY821519.1, on the reverse strand, counting down.
CGTCTTTCATTTTTCATTTGTTTTTTTTTTTTCATTTTTCGTTTTTCATTTTTCATTTTTTATTTTTCATTTTTCATTTTTTATTTTTCATTTTTCGTTTTTCATTTTTCACTTTTAATTTATTTTTCTTTTTTTTTTTCATTTTTTATTTTTAATATTTTTATTTTTAATTTTTTATTTTTCATTATTCATTTTTAATTTTTCGTTTTTCATTTTCTATTTTTAATTTTTAATTTTTTTTTAAATTTTTTATTTTTCATTTGATTTTCATGTTTCATTATTTATTTTTCATTTTTCGTTTTTAATTTTTCATTTTTTATTCTTAATTTTTCATTTTTTATTTTTAATTTTTAATTTTTCATTTTTCATTTTCTATTTTTAATTTTTAATTTTTTTTTAAATTTTTTATTTTTCATTTTTTTCTTTTTATTCTTCAATTTTTTATTTTTAATTTTTTAATTTTTATTTTCCATTTTTAATTTTTCATTTTTATTCTTAATTTTTTATTTTCAATTTTTTTTCATCTTTCATTTTTCGTTTTTCATTTTGCATTTTTTATTTTTCCTTTTTCGACTTTCATTTTTAATTTTTTATTTTTCGTTTTTCATTTTTCATTTTTTATTTTTTTTTTCATTTTTCGTCTTTCATTTTTCATTTGTTTTTTTTTCATTTTTCGTTTTTCATTTTTCATTTTTTATTTTTCATTTTTCATTTTTTATTTTTCATTTTTCGTTTTTCATTTTTCACTTTTAATTTATTTTTCATTTTTTATTTTTAATATTTTTATTTTCAATTTTTTATTTTTCATTATTCATTTTTAATTTTTCGTTTTTCATTTTCTATTTTTAATTTTTAGTTTTTTTTTTAAATTTTTTATTTTTCATTTGATTTTCATGATTCATTATTTATTTTTCATTTTTCGTTTTTAATTTTTCATTTTTTATTCTTAATTTTTCATTTTTAATTTTTTATTTTTAATTTTTAATTTTTAATTTTTAATTTTTCATTTTCTATTTTTAATTTTTAATTTTTTTTAAATTTTTTATTTTTCATTTTTGATTTTTAATTTTTTCACCAATGCAATCACATTTTGTCTTACGACTCACATCTTACGCTCAAATGATACGCTTACATGTTACGTAATTTTTGAAATTTACCCCCTGCGCGTATATATGTTTACACATCAAAATATGAAAAATAAAGGTAACAGTATTTTTACATAAATTTTTGATCTTTATCATTTTCGTGATTGAGGTAGAAATTAATCAGGTTCAAGAATAAATGTTTTTGTTTTAAATAAAGCAAAAAATATTGGCATATTTGTTTTAAAAGTTGATATATAACCAACATGACTTGTTATACAAATGTTAGATTAGAGTCACCAACCCCCATCACTAGTTCGTTTGTCAAAAAGTTAAATACATATACCTTTGCTTAAAACAACCTAATGAGAATTCAAGCAAAGAGTTATACTATACACTTATACACTTTATCCAATACAACAAACTAATATATATAAATATAACTATAAAACAAATATGTTTGGATATGAGTAGATGTTTTATACCACAACATACGTGTTTTAAAAATTTGAAATATATTTTAAGTTTTAATGAATTGTTTATTTAAAAAAAATTTCTATTCACTGGAGTCCAAATTTATAAATACAAAAGTAATTATTTTTTCACATATATTTAAATTGTAAACTGTTAGTAAAATTTTTAGGAAATTAGTACGTTTTTTTATTTTATTTAAAATAATTAAAAATAATATATAACAATTTAAAATAAATTTTGGATTTTAATAATTTTTTATTAAAAAAATTGGCAAATTTTTCTATTTAACATTAAAAAAATTTTTTTTTCATTTTTATTTAATTTGTAAAGTGTTAGTAAAATTATGTAGAATTTTTGAAGGCTTGTAAGTTTTGTTTTGATTAAAATTTAATTAAAACAATTTTGAATAAATTTTAAGTTTAAATAAATATTTCTACTTAATGGACCCTAAAGTTAATATACATTATTTCACCACTACTTAATTTGTAAAAAGTTAGTAAAATTAAGTAAAATTTGTTGAAAGTTTGAAAGACTTTTTTATATTTTTTTTTATTTAAAAAAATTTAAGTATTTTAAATAAATTAAATATATTAATTTTTTTATTTAAAAAATAAGCGAATTTTTCAATACACTGGACCCTAAACTTAGCATTTAAAAAAATATTTTTTTCACTTTTGTTTACTTTGTAAAATGTTAATACAATTAGGCAGAATTTGTTGAAAGTTTGCAAGAGTTTTCTTCTTATTTATTGAAATTAATAATTAAATATAAGAATTTTAAAAAAATTTTATGTTATAATTATTATTTTTTAATTAAAAATTATATTTTTCACTTTTATTTAATTTGAAAAGAGTTAGAAAAATTAAGCAGAATTTGTTGAAGCTTTGTAAGTTGTTTTAATATATTTTTATTAAAAAAACGTACATATAACAATTTTAAATAAATTTTAAATTTGAATTATTTTTTTTTATTAAAAAAATTTGCAAATTTGGACTATAATTTTAACATTTAAAAAAATTGTTTTTTTTTTTTTAATTTGTAAACTGATAAATTTTAATGAATTTTTTATTTTAAAAATTGGCAAATTTTTCCATTAAATTTAATATTTATAGAAATGTTTTTTCCACTTTTATTTAATTTGTAAAATGTGAGTAAAATTATGTAGAATTTTTTTAAAGTTTGTGTAAGTTTTTATTTTAATTAAAAATTAAATAAATCAATTTTAATTAAAATTTGAGTTCTAATAAGTTTGTCTAATCAGTGGACTCTAAAGTTATCAAAAATTTTTTTTCACTACTATTTAATTTGTAAAAAGTTAGTAAAATGAAGCAGAATTTTTTGAAAGTTTGTAAGATATTTTAAATTTTAAATATTTTTATATTATAATTATTTTTTTTAATTAAGAATTATATTTTTAACTTTTATTTAATTTGTAAAAATTTAGTAAAATTAAGCAGAATTTGTTGAAAGTTTGTAAGTTGTTTTAATATATTCTTATTTAAAAAAATATAACAATTTTAAATTGTAAGTTTTAATTATTTTTTTTTATTAAAAAAATTTGCAAATTTGGACTATAATTTTAACATTTCAAAAAATGATTTTTTTCACTTTTATTTAATTTGTGAAGTGTTAGTAAAATTATGTAGAATTTTTTGAAAGTTTGTGTATGTTTTTATTTTGATCAAAAATTAAGTAAATCAATTTTAAGCAAAATTTGAGTTTTAATAAATTTGTCTAATCACTGGACTCTAAAGTTATCACAATTTTTTTTTTTCACTACTATTTAATTTGTAAAAAGTTAGTAAAATGAAGCAGAATTTGTTGAAAGTTTGTAAGACTTTTTTAAATTTTTTTTATTTAAAAAAAAATTTAACAAATTTAAATAAATTAAATATGTTATTTTTTTATTCAAAAAATTAGCGAATATTTCAATACACGAATTTTGCAATAACATTAATAAAAATATTTTTTCACTTTTATGTACTTTGTAAAGTGTTAGTACAATCATGCAGAATTTGTTGAAAGTTTGTAGGTGTTTTCTTTTTATTTATTGAAATTAATAATTAAATATAAGATTTTAAAAAATGTTTATGTTATAATTGTTATTTTTTAAGTGAAAATTATATTTTTCTTATTTATTTCATATGAAAAGAATTATTTAAATTTAGCAGAATTTGTTGAAGTTTCGTAAATTGTTTTAATATATTTTTATTTTAAAAAAAGTACATATAACAATTTTAAATAAATTGTAAGTTTTAATTATTTTTTTTATTAAAAAATGTGTAAATTTGGACTATAATTTTAACATTTCAAAAAACCATTTTTTTTCACTTTTATTTAATTTGTAAAGTGTTGGTAAAATTATGTAGAATTTTTTGAAAGATTGTGTAAGTTTTTATTTTGTTTAAAAATTAAATAAATCAATTTTAATTAAAATTGGAGTTTTAATAAATTTGTGTAATCACTGGACTGTAAAGTTATCACAATTTTTTTTTCACTGCTATTTAATTTGTAAAAAGTTAGTAAAATGAAGCAGAACTTTTTGAAAGTTTGTAACATATTTTTTTTAAATAAAAAAGTTTAACAATCTTAAATAAGTTAAATATATTTTTTTTTTTTTTTCAAAAATTAGCCAATTTTTCAATACACGAATTTTTCAATAACATTACAAAAATTTTTTTTTTTCACTTTTATTTACTTTGTAAAGTGTTAGTACAATCATGCAGAATTTGTTGAAAGTTTGCAAGTGTTTTCTTTTTATTTAGTGGAATTAATAATTAAATATGAGATTTTAAAAAATATTTACGTTATAATTGTTATTTTTTAATTAGAAATTATATTTCTCACCTTTATTTAATTTGAAAAGAGTTAGTAAAATTTAGCTGAATTTGTTGAAGTTTTGTAAGTTGTTTTAATATATTTTTACTTAAAAAAAGTACATATAACAATTTTAAATAAATGGTAAGTTTTAATTATTTTTTTATCAAAAACATTTCCTAATTTTGACTATAATTTTAACATTTAAAAAAATTGTTCTTTATAATTTTTTTAATTTGTAAACTGACAAATTTTAATTAATTTTTTATTTTAAAAACTGGCAAATTTTTCCATTAAATTCAACATTTAAAAAAAATGATTTTTTCACTTTTATTAAATTTGTTAAGTGTTAGTAAAATTATGTAGAATTTTTTTAAAGTTTGTGTAAGTTTTTAATTTAATTAAAAATTAAATAAATCATTTTAATAAAAATTTTAGCTTTAATAAAGTTGTCTAATCACTGGACTCTAAAGTTACCACAAATTTTTTTTCACTACTATTTAATTTGAAAGTTTGTATTTTTTTTTAATTTTTTAATATAACAATTTTAAACAATTTCAATTATTTTTTTTTTTATTTAAAAAATTAGCGAATTTTTAAAATACACTGGACCCTAAACTTAACATTTAAAAAAATTATTTTTTCCCCCTTTTATTTAATTTGTAAAATTTTAGTACAATTATTAGAATTTGTTGAAAGTTTGTAAGTGTTTTTATTTCATTTATATAAATTAATAATTAAATATAAGAATTTTAAATAATTTGTATCTTATATTTACTTTTTTTTAATTAAAAATTGTATTTATCACTTTTATTTAATTTGTAAAAAATTAGTAAAAGTAATCAGGATTTGTTGAAAATTTGTAAGTTGTTTTAATATATTTTTATTTAAAAAAATATAACAATTTTAAATAAATTGTAAGTTTTAATTATTTTTTTTATTATAAAAATTTGCACATTTGTCTATCCACGTGTCTATAAATTTAACATTTAAAAAAATTGTTTTTTAATTATTTTTTTTAATTAGGAAGCTGATATTAAATTATGCACAACTTATGTTTAAAAAATAAAAATTATATATAAGGATTTTGTAGAAATTAATTAATTTTTTAATTAATTTTTTTATTTAAAAAATTTGAAAATTTTTCTATTCACCGGACTCTAAGTTTAACATTATAAAATTATATTTTTTCACTTTTATTTGATTTGTAAAATATTAGTAAAATTATGAAGAATTTTTGTAACGTTTGTAAGTTTTTTTTTTAATATTAGAATTAATTCCACAATTAATTTAGTTTAACAAGAAAATTCTTCTCAATAAAGCATTCTTGGGCAACTTTATTAATTTTCAAATTTTCTATTCACTGGACTCCAAATTTAGCAATCAAAAAACAATACTTTTGTCATTTTTATTAGTCTGTAAAATGTTAACGAGAAACTGTTTCTTAATCTATACTTAATTAATATAACTAGCGGATTACAGCACTCGAAATTCGAGTGCAATTTCTAGGCAGCTTTATTTTTCAACTTAGTTAATTGTGAATTAACAACACTTTTATGATTTATTATCATTGTGAATGAAGATAACAAACACATTAACAAATTGAATAAAATACACATAGCATATGCAAAGTAATTGCTTAATATCATATAGCTCGAGTACTATGACGGAGGCAGCTGTGCTAATTTGTCTTAGGTCATCTATTATTACCGTCAGTAGTCAGACAAAAAATGTGCCGGATCGGACAAAGGGGCGTGGCACCCACATACAAAGCAAACAAAATGTCATATATCTGGATTACTATAATAGTGAGAGACTTCGGACTGTGCATGAGCCCTTTCATTACGATGCGGGGGGAGGGGCTTCGAAGCATAACGGGTTATATCTAGTAACATAATAAAGAGGTAATGTGTGTTTGTTTGTAGGAGGTAATCTCCGCAACTGCTCATCTGATTTTAAAAATTTTGGTTCCAATATTTAGAAAGGTCCTTAAGTACGGACATAGGATGATACTTTTAGTGGGCGTGGCACCTCCCATACGAAGTAATAATTCAATATTATATATCTCAAGTACTATGACAGAGACACCTTGCAAATTTGTCTGAGGTCTTCTATTATTAATGCAAGTAGTCGAAAAAAATGGGCAGTATATGGGCGTGGCACCTCCCATACAAAGTAAATATAAAATGTCATATATCTGGAGTACTGTAATAGTCACAGCTTGGGACTTTGCGCAAACCCATAAGTTATTCATGTGATTAGTCGAAAAAAAATGGGCATGTTCGGAGCAGGAGGTGTGGCACAACCCATACCAAGTACATATATCATATCATATAACTGGTGTATTATAAAAGGGAAAGCCTCGAAAATTTGCACGAGTCCATCAGATATTAATGTGAGTAGTCCGATAAAAATTGAGCGAGATGGGATGAGTGGACCTGGCACCTCCTATACAAAATATATGAAGTACTACGAAAGCGACAGTCTTGAAACCTTTGACAATTGCATTAATTATGAATGTTAATAGTCGCCAAAACCGAAAATCGTGAAAAACAAAAATCGCCAAAATCAAAAATCGGAAAAATCAAAAATCGGCAAAGTCAAAATTTGCTAAAATAAAAAAATTGCCAAATGGTATTCTAAGTTCAAGGTCATCGTTAAGTGTTGCCGGATATAATTTTGAAAATCCATATTTTTCTGATGGGCATCTCATCTTTATGTATCTTACTCCAGAGTAGGAACGCCGAAAAATTTTATAATTTTTACATCGAGTGAAAAAACAGAAAATATTGTATATCAGAAAGCATTAAAGTTAAAAAATATAAAATAAATTTATTAAAATGTCTTAATTGCATAATACAAACTTCGCAGGGAAAATTAGTTATGAAAACATACAGCATACTAATAAAATACAAAATTTGAAAATAAGTTTGTAACAACAAATTTTCCAAGTTTTATCAAATTGAATTAATTCTTTCTAAATCTGCATTGGGAACAAATAGATTTTCTTAGCGGCAAAATTTTCTTCAATGATGTATTAAATTAATAAATTCCAATTTAGTGATCCAAAAACTTAAAAATTTTGAAATAAAGTATGAATATATCCTAAAATTTATGAATTCTCGGTTCCTATTGGCCAAACTGAGCCATTTTATTAACCGCAAAATTTGCTACAACGAAACATTTTGGGAAAATTTGAGAAATTTTTTAGTCAAATATATAAAATTCTTAAAAAAAAAATAATTTATTAATGTTATCAGCAAAAAACGAAAATCAAATATTATGTCTCTTAAGTCATTCTCACATGCTTGGCTCGATGTATGGATAATCAAAATAAAGGAAATTTTGATAATTAATTGCCAGAAGAGAATAACTAAAAAATTTTTAAACGGTTTCATAGATAAATGTTTTTTATATTGGTATTTAGAAAAAAATTTCTAGATCCCGTCATTTTTGTTAGGTAAATAACTCTAAAGTACCAAATTTAACCAAATTTAACCATTTTCAACCAGGCTTTTCTCGCAATTTTAATAGAATAGATGAATTTGGAATCAGCGAGGACAAATCGATGTTTTCTTGTGATTTCGACTGGCCTTTTTCTTTTAGCGGTGAAGTTTGCATCAATGAAAGAGTTTAAAAGCCGATTTTGTCTAAATTTTAGAAGTATTATAGCCAAAATTTAAAATGTTTCCAAAAAAATTTTATTAAATCTGATAAAAAAACAGTCAACAAATATATAAACCTGGTTTTAGCCTGCTTTGTAAAATTTTTATTTATTAAATTTAATAAAATTTGTCAAAATTAGTAAAAAAAAATATTCGTATTTTAAAATTGTTAATTAGAATTATTTTTAAATTTAAATTCTTTGATTTTTTTAAACAAAATTATTAACTCAATGATCAAATGAATTCAAATTGACACTTATTTAAAAAAACCATTCTCCCCAAAAAAATATAAAAATCTACCGAATTTCATTCAAATTGCATAAAATTTTAAAAATTTTTTAAAATGAACACCCTACTCCCTTTCTTTCCTAACCTATTAACATATTTTCATGAGATCAACACAACGCACTGCATCTGTAGGGGGCATCCCCTGAGTGTTGATTAATTAAAAAAAAAAAAAAAAAAAAAAAACTAAAGTTTGTTAAAATTCGCAATGAGAAAATTATTTAAAATTTTATAAAACCCAATCCATACAAATGGTAAATTACTATTAGTCATATCATTTATTTAATGCTCTGCTTACTTTTCTATCAGAGTTGTAGTTGCTGTATTTTGTTGTAACTGTTGCCGCAGTAGTTGTTGCTGTTGTTGCACTTTACTGATGCCCTTCCCTTATTGCATTTTCTAATCCATTTGCAATTCCTCTTTCCATCTAAGAAAGTAAAAACTCAAGTCGAGAATGTTGCACACAAAAAGAACAACGCCACAAAATGTTTTTTTTTTTTTTTAACAAATGGCAAATAGAAAAAACTAAAACGGAAAACTCACTTTACTTCTATTGGAATAATGAAAAGAAAATGTTGTTGTTAAAATTATTTAACTGCAAAAATGAGCAACGATAAGAAAACCACTCTCGTTTATGAGAACTTTTCTTTGTAACTGTGAGTGTTCTTTGCTGAGGTTTTGTTTTTATTAACGAAGTATGAGTGTCATTGTTAGGTTTGCGCCATTGTACGTACTTATTTACTTAAGTTTACTAAGTGTTGTATTTTCAATTTCTTTTAAAATTGTAAAGAAATCAAGAAGTTTTTCTTATACATACACAACATGTGTTCATGTACTAGTAGTATGAACTATCTATCTTCAAGTTACAAGATCAACGGCACAAAACTAAATAACATAGTATTATGGGTGTTTCCAATGATATTTGTTTAGAAAGTCACAATTTAGATATCAATATTTTACAGTTATTTTTTTTTTAATTATGAAAACAATGAAAATTTAGTTATTCCTAGGTTCGATTCCTAACCTAATAATTGTATTTTTCAACAGCTCGACATTATTGTTGAAAAAATGTCAACTTTTGCATGAATTTGGTGTGAGCTCTGCAACTTTATGTTCCTAGCTTCGATTTTATTCCAAGCTACCACTGAATTTCCCAAGTACCACAGAAAAACTCAAAAGTCTCAAAATATAGTTCTACTGTTTTTAACTCGTGAGGTGTTTTCGATGATTTCTGATCTGATCAACCAAAATAATATTCAAGATGTAAAATGAATCCTCAAAAAAAGCAAATTAACGAAATAGATTTGGTTTGAGTTTTGGAAACAGATGTTCGATTCCCGATCTGAGCGAACAATTAATGTCCCATTATGAAATCTTCATGACTTCTTCAATCTTTCTTTTCGGTTTAAAAATTGCGATCTACAACCAAAAGTTTCTAGGTTCGATTCTCGACGTGATCGAACATTTAAATGTTCAACATGAAAGTTATTGCTTGACATTTCAGTTTGAATAAGGCAATCAAACAAAAAAAATTAGTGCAACCACAAGGCACTGAGTTCGTTTTCAGACCTAAGAAAATTGTTTCATTTAAGTTGAAGAAATTATACTAGATTCGATTCCTGACCTCAGGAATATAAAAAAAATTAAATATGAATATACATGCTTGACATGTTAGTTGGAAAAAAGCAAACAAACAAAAACAATTGGTGTGAGCTCTACTATCAGTAGGTTGTGGGTTCGATTCCCGACATCAGCGACCAAAATATTGCTTAATAAGAAAGTTGTAATTTTCATCTTTTATTAAAGACTTTGACAACATTAGGAAGTGGCTACAAAATGCAAAGAATGTGAAACGTGGATAGTTCCATTTTCTTGGCATTTATTAAGAATAAGGGTTTGAAACCAACAACTGATACAACAAAATTTAAAGACTTTGGTATTTTCAGATAACTTGTTTTGAATTAAAGATGGTACTAGGGCTGTTCCAGAACGCCCGGACCTGACAAAGAAAACACAACAAATTTTGGACAAATGTTCTTTATTTCTGTACATAATCTCCTTTAACCCTTATCCTATATTAACGGGTCAAAATTGCCCAAACCATTTTTGTTTCCTAATAATTTTGGAAGTTCTTAACATTGATTCGTGAAATTTTCTGACAATTATTTTTTGGCCTAAATTTGTTCTGTAAGGCCTCATTTAATTAAAGGCCCATTTTGGTTAGGGCCTACAAGTAAAATTACGTATTCTGTATTTATGGGTCAATATTGCCCAATACAAATATAATACGAAGTTTTTTATTATATTTTGGTATAATAGCGAATTTGAAACGTTTATATCAAAATATTTGTGCTTTGTATTTCTTCAACAGAGAACAGTAGAGATGTAACGGGAATAAAATGATAGTATAAGTGAGAGAGAGAGACAGACCGCCACCGCATTTTCAACCATAAGAGTAAGAGTAACAACAATACGTGAGTAGCAATACGTGTGAATTGAGCGAGCTCTATTGAGCCACACAACCAAATGACTTTGTTTGTTGCTCAGAGTTCCAACAACACCTACATGTAATTGCACCATGAGTGTGTGCAAAAGAATTGTAACGGGAAAATATATGGAAACGAGTAAACTGAAGAGAATCAATGTAGTTTCCACTATTCTATTTCATTTACAAAAAAGTAATCAACGTGTGTGTTTTAGAAGTGAATATTCACGGTATGTCTCGTTTGAATACTAAAGAAATAGAAGATCTGTTAGATCAATCTGATTATGATGCAACTCCAAGTAATTCTTCAAGCGAAGAGGAAGATTTTGTTACATCTGATACTGGTTCAACTTATGAATTGAATAGATCAGATGGAGAAAGTGCTTCTAGTCTAAATGGATCCAGCATTAGTAACGAAACTCCAGTGTCATCAAGTTTTCTCTTCAAGGATGGAAAATATGTTTGGTTTGAGCACCCACCGAAGCAGAATGAAATATGAAGACGTGCTGCCGAAAATGTTATGGATAGTGCTCCTGGTCCGACCCTTTATGCAATCGCAAGAACAAGTGACACTGTATCGTCATTCGATTTGTTTATGCCAAGTAAACTACTAAAGATTATAAAAGATATGACAATTTAAAAGGTAATGCTTTTTTACATTCGCTGGCGCATTTCAGTTAATATTAATATTTCAACCGGAAATATCTCGTCAAGAGCATATTCCCCACAGCAATTCAGCCAAAGTAATCGTTCGCAGTTTACAATCTGATGCTACAAGAGAACTGAAAAAGACAAACCTTAAGAGGGGCCGTTGCTATGTATGTCCCAATCGCTCAGACAGTAACAAATATTCAAATAAGTGTTCCAAGTGTGCAAAATTTGTATGTAAAAATCATTCTGATACCATAACTACTTGTAAAAACTGTCAAACAACTTAAAAAAATTCAAATATACAAATAAATTTATATTGGGCAAAATTGACCCACAAATGCAGTATGCGTCATTTTTTTTAAATACGGGATAAGGGTAAAGCTCGATACACTTTTCCCAGCAGTAATAAATACCTTTGATATGTACCTAGTAAGAACTGTCTAGATCCTCAAAATAGCCATCAACTGCAGATTCTTTCAACTCTTCATTGTTGCCAAATCTTTTACCACCGACCCATTTTTTAATGAGTGGTAATAAAAAATTATCCAGAGCTAAATCTGGCAAATAAAGTGCGTAATGAAGCATTTCGAATTTTAATTCATGGATTCTGTCCATCGCAATAGTGGATGTGTGAACTGGTTCATTGTCTTGGTGAAACAATACTTTATTTTTCCCAAATGCAGTCTGTTTACCTTACTCAGCGGTGAATATTTTTGCTTTTTGAAGATAATCAATAAAAAACTATCCCACACGCATCCCAGAAAAGAGACGCCTTAACCGTGCCGGCAGATAGAATTGTCTTCACCTTCTCCCATTTCAGTTCACTCTTTTAACTGTTCCTTTATCTCAAGTGTGAAGTGGTAGATCCATGTCTCATCTATAGTTTCGAATAGACACATAAACTGGGCTCTATTGAAATATCTTCACGACGCTGTTTTTGTTCCATTGTGAGCAAACGCGCGAGGAACCCATTTTGCGGACAGCTTTTTGATCTTCAAATTTTCGGTCAATATTCGATGAATAGCACTTATTTAAATGCCAATCATTTCAGCTAGCTCTCACGCCTTAAGCTCACGATTATCCAATACCATTTTATGGATTCTCTTAACCGTTTCTGGCGTAGCTATCAAAATTGGTAGACCACTAAGGTGTTCGCCTTGGCAGTTCATACGGCATCGTTTAAACGCTACTTCCCAATAAATTATAGTCGAAACGAAGGAGCTGACTCCCCAGAGTAGTACCTAACTCGGCTTTAATTGGTTGGACCGAGACCTTTCAAATGAAAGTACTGAATAACATAACGGTGAGCAATTTTTTCCACGTTCACAAATTCACTGAGATCGTTTACTTTTGTTGGCTCAAAAAAAAAAACTAAACAACATGGCGACCCGTCAGGTTAGATTTTTCTGGGACCGCTCTCGTAAAGATAATAAATCCTTAAATTTTTAAGTGTAAAAATTGCGAGTCCTCGGTAGATTTGGAACCCACAATTGATTCCAAAGGTTCTAAGTCTTTGTTCGTTTTACTAAGCCACTATTGAACATACGAATTGTAAGTCCTTGTAAGTTCCGAGTTCTTTGAATTCCATGCAAAGAACAAGACTTTATTGATTATACATCCATAAAGGATTTAAAAGATCGGAAGTATTCTGTACAGGTTCAAAATACTTGAGTGCAACGATTTTTTTTTTTTTTTAATTAATCAAAACTCAGGGGATGCCCCCTACATATGCAGTGCATTGTGTTGATCTCAGGAAAATAGGTTAAGGAGGAAAGAGGGAGTAGTGTGTTCATTTTTTTTTTGCAGCGACAGACCAAAGCCTCTGGTGGGAATCGAACCCACGATCACTCGCATGACAGGCGAGCACGCTACCTACTCACCTACCGGGGCTTCACGACGATTGCAATATTTGGTTGATTTAAAAATTCACAATAGATTTGAAAGAATGTATGTAAATATTGCAAATCATTGTAAATTCCAAGGCCCTGAATTTTTAAATCCATATTTGTTTAGAAAGAAACTAAAGATTGCAATTCGCGATTACTTAAAAACGATTACAAGACTTCGATAGTTTTACAAAACTGCTTCTGAATGTTAAGATTTCGAGTCCTTTCCAGTTTAGATACTTGGAATTCAGGTTTTGTTGCTCTGGAAACCAACAAACAATATAAAAATATAATAAAAATTCTGTTCACAAATTCATTAATTAATGAAAATATTGTTTTCCACAATTGATTAAATGATTACAAGACTTTGATGGTTTTACAAAACCTCTAGTGAATTTAAAGTTAGTAAGTTCTTTAGAACCATATTTAGGAAGCTTTATCAAACCATATAAAATTAAAAAGAAGATTGACAGCTTAAAATCTTTTGAATAAATCTCCAGTAACTGAAAACCTCCACGATTGTCTTCTTTAAGAAGATTTTAACAACAGAAACGATGGCTTTATGGCTTTATGATGGTGTTTGACTTTAAAATTTGGAACTAAAGACGTTATAAATTTAACAAAATAATTTAATAGTCTTTTCTATAAAATATTCCTTGAATGGAACCACTCATATTTTGCAGTGAATAGTGGAAAAAAACTCTTTTGCAAATAGATTAGTATATGTGAGAACCGTTACTAGCAGTGGGTTATAATGAGAAAGCAAACAGTAAGAACAGACAATAACAACAACAACAAAATTCGAGTAAATAATTTCAAAATAACAGACAAATATAATTAGATAACAATTAAAAAGAGAGATACATTTTTGAAGAGACATAGGGTAATGCAAGCAATAAAGAAACAGGAAGAGTTTCCTTTCAAATACAAAATAAAAATACTTTGACATTTGCTAAGATAATGTCAACTATAACAAAAACAAAAGCTAACATAAAAAAAAACTAGATTTTTTTTTCTGAGAAATCTCAGAATAAATTATAAAGATCAAGATCGAATGAAGGTTGTGGGAATCAAGCATAATAAAATGCCTAAAGAAAATGGGAATAGTAAAAGGTATTTTTTTTTTATTATTAATAAAAACCGTTACTTTAAAACCTTTTACTATTTACATTTATATTTACTTTTACATAAGTATCTTGAAAGCAACTCTACAAAAGTCAATGATCATTTCGTTATAGACTTGATAAGTGGTAAATGAAAAGAAAAGCACGCATTTTTTTTTTGTATGAAAGAAGAAGGAAATTAAACAACAACAAAATGAAACAAATCAACAACATACGGCAATTATACAATAATAAGGAAAATCTTATGAAAAAGTATAAAAAAATGAAAGAAAAATAGACAGACATAATTAAAAAATTACAACAACAATAGAAATTTTACTATGAAAGCGAAAGAAGAAAAACAACGTTACCACATTTCGCCTACTACACATTATACAACAAAAACTCATAACGTCTCACTTTTCTTACTTCTCTCCATCATCGCAGAGAATGTAACTATTAAACTCAGTGGTTCTTAACTATTTATAAGGCAGCTCATAAAATACTTCAAATGTGGAATGAAAGGAATAAGGTTATGAATAGTTTATTAACTGTGAAATTTAAGAAGGGACTGATATTTTAAATGTCGATCTAAAGATCTCCTAAAAGGGTCGTAGAAAACACTTTTAAAGGACATAGATAAGATACAAAATAACTTGGAGTATATTCAGAATAAACAGTTATTAACAGTTATAAACTTAAACCCGGGCAATTACTTTTTTCCAGAATAAATCTAAATCTAAATAAAAATAAAAATTAAAAATTAAAAATTAAAAATTAAAAATTAAAAATTAAAAATTAAAAATTAAAAATTAAAAATTAAAAATTAAAAATTAAAAATTAAAAATTAAAAATTAAAAATTAAAAATTAAAAATTAAAAATTAAAAATTAAAAATTAAAAATTAAAAATTAAAAATTAAAAATTAAAAATTAAAAATTAAAAATTAAAAATTAAAAATTAAAAATTAAAAATTAAAAATTAAAAATTAAAAATTAAAAATTAAAAATTAAAAATTAAAAATTAAAAATTAAAAATTAAAAATTAAAAATTAAAAATTAAAAATTAAAAATTAAAAATTAAAAATTAAAAATTAAAAATTAAAAATTAAAAATTAAAAATTAAAAATTAAAAATTAAAAATTAAAAATTAAAAATTAAAAATTAAAAATTAAAAATTAAAAATTAAAAATTAAAAATTAAAAATTAAAAATTAAAAATTAAAAATTAAAAATTAAAAATTAAAAATTAAAAATTAAAAATTAAAAATTAAAAATTAAAAATTAAAAATTAAAAATTAAAAATTAAAAATTAAAAATTAAAAATTAAAAATTAAAAATTAAAAATTAAAAATTAAAAATTAAAAATTAAAAATTAAAAATTAAAAATTAAAAATTAAAAATTAAAAATTAAAAATTAAAAATTAAAAATTAAAAATTAAAAATTAAAAATTAAAAATTAAAAATTAAAAATTAAAAATTAAAAATTAAAAATTAAAAATTAAAAATTAAAAATTAAAAATTAAAAATTAAAAATTAAAAATTAAAAATTAAAAATTAAAAATTAAAAATTAAAAATTAAAAATTAAAAATTAAAAATTAAAAATTAAAAATTAAAAACTAAAAATTAAAAATTAAAAATTAAAAATTAAAAATTAAAAATTAAAAATTAAAAATTAAAAATTAAAAATTAAAAATTAAAAATTAAAAATTAAAAATTAAAAATTAAAAATTAAAAATTAAAAATTAAAAATTAAAAATTAAAAATTAAAAATTAAAAATTAAAAATTAAAAATTAAAAATTAAAAATTAAAAATTAAAAATTAAAAATTAAAAATTAAAAATTAAAAATTAAAAATTAAAAATTAAAAATTAAAAATTAAAAATTAAAAATTAAAAATTAAAAATTAAAAATTAAAAATTAAAAATTAAAAATTAAAAATTAAAAATTAAAAATTAAAAATTAAAAATTAAAAATTAAAAATTAAAAATTAAAAATTAAAAATTAAAAATTAAAAATTAAAAATTAAAAATTAAAAATTAAAAATTAAAAATTAAAAATTAAAAATTAAAAATTAAAAATTAAAAATTAAAAATTAAAAATTAAAAATTACAAACTAAAAACTAAAAATTAAAAATAAAAAATGAAAAATAAAAAATTAAAAATAAAAAATGGAAAATAAATTTTAGTTTTTTATTTTTCATTTAAAAATAAAAATAAAAAATTAAAGATTAAAAATAAAAAAAATAAAAACTAAAAATTAAAAACAAAAAAATGAAAAATAAAAAGTTAAAATAAAAAACTTAAAATAAAAAATAATAAATGAAAAATAAAAAATGAAAAATAAAATATGAAAAATAAAAAATTAAAAATAAAAAATAAAAAATTATAAATAAAAAATTAAAAAGGAAAACAAAACAATTAAAAATTCAAAATGAAAAATAAAAAATGAAAAACGAAAAATGAAATATGAAAAATTAAAAATTAAAAAGAAAAACAAAGCAGTTAAAAATTCAAAATGCAAAATAAAAAGTAAGAGTGCTAAATTCGGCTGTGCCGAATCTTTGATACCCTCCACCTCGGTTTGTGGCAATACTATTAACATAGCTCATGGTAGTTGTGTTCTTGTTATTGTTAATATGTATGAATCACATTTTTTTTGTGGCTTTTTTTATGTTGTTGTATGTTCAACCACTAAACTATTACAAGAAAACACTAGGTTTCATGTTTTTTTTAGAGGTATCTATAAACTTTTGTTCATTTCTCAGCGCAGAGGCTCCCGATTTACTCCGATTTCAATACCAACCTGGTGGGAATTATGGCAAATAATTTTTTCGTAACCTGACCTAAGTAAATGCTTTTTTTTTTGAATGAGCGTGATTTCAACAGACACACGGACAGACGGACAGACGGACAGACGGACAGACGGACATCGCTATATCGACTCGAGCTGTGATAAGGATCAAGAATATATATACTTTATTGGGTCGGAAATTAGTTTTTCGATGCGTTACAAACGGAATGACAAACCTATATATACCCTCTGCCACTGAGATGTGGAGGGTATAAAAATGAAAAACGAAAAATGAGACATGAAAAATGAAAAATAAAAAATGAAAAAGAAAAACAAAACAAATAAAAATTCAAAATGAAAAATAAAAAATGAAAAACGAAAAATGAAACATGAAAAATGAAAAATAAAAAATTAAAAATTAAAAATTAAAAATTAAAAATTAAAAATAAAAAATAAAAAATGAAAAAGGAAAAAAAAAATTAAAAATTCAAAATGAAAAATAAAAAATGAAACATGAAAAATTAAAAATTAAAAATTAAAAATTAAAAATTAAAAATTAAAAATTAAAAATTAAAAATTAAAAATTAAAAATTAAAAATTAAAAATTAAAAATTAAAAATTAAAAATTAAAAATTAAAAATTCAAAATTAAAAATTAAAAATTAAAAATTAAAAATTAAAAATTAAAAATTAAAAATTAAAAATTAAAAATTAAAAATTAAAAATTAAAAATTAAAAATTAAAAATTAAAAATTAAAAATTAAAAATTTTAAATTAAAAATAAAAAATAAAAAATGAAATATAAAAAATTAAAATTTAAAATAAAAAATTAAAAATTAAAATAAAAAAATGAAAAATTAAAACTAAAAACTGAAAATAAAAAACTTAAAATAAAAAATAAAAAATTAAAAATAAAAAATAAAAAATGAAAAACGAAAACAAAAAATTCAAAATAAAAAATGAAAAACGAAAAATGAAACAGTTAAAATAATAAGTTGATTGCTATAAATGATACATAGATGACTCTAAACTTTGTCTTGAGTTTGAGTCTTTTATAGACTCTAGAATTTAAAAAATTTTATAAATAGAATACAAAACGCTGAACTAATACATATATGACCCACTTGTCCTTAATTTCGTATCTTTTCTGTCCTTGATCTTAGGAATATACTAAATTCTTATATCTGTGGTTTTCTAGAATAACCGCGTATGTCATAAAATCAAAATGTTCAGGAGAACCAAAAAACGTTATATTTGAAATTATGGGTTCGATATAAATTTTTTGGGACTTTTTATTTAACAGTCCTGTAGATATAGGCAATAAATACTTTATATAAAGTTTTGAGTCAAAAATCTTCAGAAGAGTAGATCCTAGAGAAGGACGAAAAAACAATATGTAAATAACACTTAAAGTGTGTGTAGATAAAACAACTTATGTCGACAAACACCGTTTTCTTTGAAAAAGAAAACTACCAATGCAACTACCCATGTAGACATAAGTTTTTGTTGCTTGAAAAATGAATTTTTTTGTTCGTCAAAAAAAAGTTAACGGGACTTAGGATGAGAATATAACAACGTATCAGGAATAATAGTTATAAAAAATAACAGAAATAAACACACAAGTTTTTATAAGTGGTTATAAACTGAAAAATAATCCAAAATTATTTTGCATTTTTTTGTCATAAATAACAACGTATGTCGCTATGTGTCGTTTTCTGAGAAAATAATTTGTCAGCGATCAAACGCAGATTGACATACGTCGTTAGTGCTGCAAATTAATTTAATAAACATTTAAGTTACGTCGTTATTTAAAGAAAAAAACTCAAAAATGGTCAATATTTTTTTTTTTTAAATTAAACACATGTAAAGAGCGTGAAAAATTATTATATTTGGCATCGTTAACTCAAAACTGACAAAAATGGACATACGCGGTTATTCCAAAAAACCACAGATATATGCTCAGGACCTATAATTTCGTTTTGAAAGATTTGTCTGCTGATTCTACAGAAACCGACACACTCGCACAATATATGTAATTTTGAACAAATAGTAATTTAATTTATAGTGGAATGTAATAATCTAATGCATGTTCTAGTGTGATTTCAAATATAGCTTCATAAAAAATGAGTTATTAATAATCTGAACTGTCTTAGTCACTTTGATTTTTCTCAGAGTCATAGTTTTACAAAGTTTTCTGTCGCTTTATTAAAAGATGTTAAGGTGGACCAATTCACACCACCATAAACTCCTGGGTCTGATATTTTAATAGTGGGGGTAAATCAGGCTAGTTTCTCCGCGATCTATTCCCCTCCAGACCATGATGTCCGGGTATGAGAAACTAGTTACTTTAATTCCAATCAAAATATGGAATTATGTGCGATCGTCTGAATTTTAGCTGAAATAGAGTGGTTCCTTGCCTTTCATTACGGAGATTTTCGTATTTGGACATTATATATAGCAGCCCTAACTATCATGGTCGCGTAGCACATACTTACAAAGCCATTCAATTGCAATGTCAATAGAAACAGTCAGAGTGTTAAATTCAGCTATACCGACTTTTTGGTAACTTCTATCTGGCTTTAACGTTTACATTAATAGCTGGACTTATTGCAATAATAATAATAAACGTAAACAATTTATTTGAAAGTGTAAACAATGGACTTAACTAAATTACTACAAAAACAGACTGAATTTTTAAAAGTTTTTAGAGGTGCCCCGTATTTTAGATCATATCAGTGATGCCCGATTTACCTCATTTTAAATGCCAATCTGCTCGAAATAATAACAACAACATTATCCTGAGTATATCCTGGTAAATGGTTTATTATATGAATGTTCGTGATTTGAATAGATAAAAAGACGGACGGACATAGCTAGTTGTTATAAGGATCAAGAATATATCTGTGGTCACAAGCGATAACCGCCTAAGTCGACCTAAGAACGATTTGAGTTATGTATGCTGTCATATTCTATTAAAAACGCTTTATATTTACGTGAAATCCCCATTTCTCTAACACTTTTTATTAAAAGGTTATTAATGAAAACATACTGACCTAAGTCGGAATAAAGCCCCATTACATTTATATAAAAAGCTATTTTTCTCAAGCATGATTGTCGAGTTAGTCGGTTATTGCTTGTGACCACAGATATATATATATGTACTTTATGGAGTTGCAAATGCATTTTTTGATGCACTATAAACGGAATGTCAAACTGATACATACCCTCTGCACAAAGGTGTGGAGGGTATAATAAATATGGACTTTGCAAATGAGGATATAAACAACGCAACAAAATACTGGGAACGTGTTTCATTTTCAGATGAAAGCTAATCTTACATCTTCGGCGTTAAAGGAAATAAGTTAGTTTAAAGAATAAGTACAACAGAAAACCTTTTGTCAACGGATAAACAGAATTTAAGCAGTATTATGGTTTTGGGTTGTATGGCAGGCAACGAAAGCCGTCAGTATAAGTAAAGAGAATATTTTAAAGTGGTTAAGTTGATGCCAAACCTGTTCACAGAGATCCTAAAGCGCAAAGGACATCCCAAAAGTTACTAACTTGAGCAATATATAATGTTATTTTTTTTTGTATTATTATATCAATACGAATAGTTTTTGCTATGAATTTTTGTGTTTTTACATTACTTCCTGCATAAAGGCTGGAAAATATATGAAAACTAATATATAATTTATTTGAAAAAAAAAAAACTAATTTAGCTTAATTAATTTTTTCGTATTAAGTTTTAATTTTAGGTGTATGGATATAGGCAAATAATATAATTAACACGGATTGACTTACTTCAAATGAAGACGTTGAATATGTCAGCAGTACTTCGATTAACTAACTTCAAGTTTCGGTAATGAAAAACTATTTAAAAACACTATATACCACTGATTCAGTGGTTCGGCGAATTTAAAGGAGCTCCTCCAAAAGCGATTTTTGCTTCAGGAAATATCGATATTATACATGAACTGATAATGCAACAAGTAATCTTTGATACCCTCCACCCATGTTCTAAACACAATATCTTAACCAGGTTGTTAACACTTAAAGATAAAAAGGTTATATTTAAAATTTATCGGCTAGATTAACAAAAGTTCTAGGACAACTCGAGACCGACTTCTCTATAAGGGTCGAGAATATATATAGTTTATGGGGTCTGCGGAATTTATTTCGATGAGTTACCAATGGATTGACAAACTGATATATAACCTCTGCGGAGTGGTATGGATGGTATAAAAAAGCCCGATGGAAAATGATGGAAATACTTTTTTTAAGAAAAGTCACCATTTTAAGAAAATGCACCTTTTAAGAAAACGTACTTTTCAAGGAAAAGGAATTTTTCAAGAAAAGGCTGTTTTTTAAGAAGAGATACTTTTTAAATAAATTTTTTTTTTTAGAAAGGGAACTTTTTTAAAAAAAGTACTTTTTCAGAAAATGTTTGTTACTTTTTAGGAAAAGGAAATTTTAAAAGAAAAGGAATTTTTTTATGAGAATTTACTTTAAAAAATAAAATTTTTTTCATTTCATTTCATTTATCGTTTTTCATTTTTCATTTATCATTTTTCACTTTTCATTTGGGATTATATTTTTTTTTTCTTCATATTAGCGATTTTTTTTTATTATATCGTGATAACGATAAGAAATATGTGGCAATACTACTAACATAGCTCATGGTAATTTTATTTGATGGTATGGTTTTGCATTATTTTTCATCGCTTTTTCTATTACTGCAAATGTTGTTGTACAACAATTATGTTCAACCACTAAAATATTATAAGAAACACACTGGGTTTTTTAGAAGTGTCTACAAATTTTAGGTCAAATCTCAGCACAATGACGCCCTATTTACCCTATTTTAAAATGCAACCTGCCCACAATAACGGCAAATAATATCGCCATAACTATATCCAGGTAAATGGTTTATTTTGTGAATGAGCGTTATTTCCAAAAAAATAAAAAAAATCGCTAAATCGACTTCTCCTTTTATAAGGATCAGGAATATATATATATATTATATGGGGGTCTCCGGAATTTATTTCGATGAGATACAAACGGATTGATATGTTTGTAATTTCTACATAGTTTACGAAACTTGGATCTATGCATATGAGCCCGAATACAGATAGAAAAAGTATTCGATATTAGTATTCCACGATAAGCCAAACTCGCAAGAGGCACTTCAAAGCTCATGGCATTCAAAGCAATATTTTCTCAATAGGACAAACTCATTTTCTAAAAGTTTAAAGTGTTGTAATTCCAATAAGTAAACAGTGATGTAAAATCTTTCAAAACAATAAAAATGCGAGCTCTCGCCCCATCGTTTCAAACAAGGCAATATATAAAATTAATGAGCTTTCTACCATATAATCCTCATTACAGTATGTGGTGATCGACGTTTGATGCGTTCAAACTGCATGTTTGGTGATATCTCGGAATCGGAAGGGAAAAATGCTATGACAATTAATCAAAGGTAATTTTCATCATAATTATTAAATAACTTTCAACAAGTAAGAAAATTGAGTGGCATTATTAATAATTTTTTGCCTTTGGATATAAAAAATTTCATATCGGATGCTATATTTGTATGGGGACTAGGTCGAAAAATCGAACGATCCTTACCACATTTGATAAAATCACTGTTTGCAAAAACATATACAAACCTAATTTGAGAAAAATCTGTGCAATATTTTTGTTTTTCAATAGATTTAAGAGAAGATCAGGAATCAGATTCATAAGGGCGTTATGACCAGGAATTGTCCTATAGGGTTTATTTTTGGACTACTGATAAGTGGATGTAATAAACGTACATAAACCCAATTTGACCGAAATCTATATAATTATTTGGATATTATGGCAATTTAAGTCGATCTCATAGGGGTCATTTGTATGGGGACTAGGTCTAAACCTGAACCGATTTTCACCAATATAGAAAGCGGTAATCCTATGGCCAGTAGAAGTTTATATACTAAATTTTATCAAAATATATTCATATTCATGACCTGTACTTTGATTACAAGGTTTACAGGGACAAACAGACGGACGGACGGACACAAGTACATCGCTAAATCGACTCAGAAAGTGGTTCTGAGAAAGTGATTCTTGAGTCGATCGGTATAATAAAATATTTTTGGTAGTTACAAAAAAATAGAATAGGGTATATCTATAATATTAATAGGCTAGGCTATTTATTGTGACCGATGTTCTGTTCTACCGTTTTATCCCCAATATGACCAAACGTATATTATTTGAAAGGTATTTCTTTTTATCCGATTTGCAGATTTACAGATTTTTAAATTTTTTTCTTTATTTTGAGTAAATTGCATTTAATGTTGCTACTAACACATGCATAAAATTATACCTTGCTATGTGTGTGTTTATTAAATTTGTTAATGTGTTTGTAATAAAAATGAGTTTGTTTTTATACCCTATACCACTATGTGGTTTGGGTATAATGACTTTAAGCTGCTGTTTGTAACAACCAAAAATATTTGACCTAGACCCATCTTTAATTATACCGATAGAATCAGAATCACTTTTTGAGTTGATTTAATAATGTCCGTCCGTCCGTCCGTCCGTCCGTCTGTGTGTCCATGTAAACCTTGTAATCAAACTGCAGGTCGCAAATATGAATATATTTTGATGAAATTTGGTATATAAGCTTTTATCCATGGGATGAACGCTATTGAAATTGGTGAGAATCGGTCCATGTTCAGACCTAGCCCCCATACAAATAACCCATATGAAATCGACATAAATTGCCATAAGATCCAAGTTGTCACATAGATCTTACTCAAATTGGGTTTTGTATGTGTTCATTACGTCCATTAATGAGTAATGCAAAAATGATCCCTTTGGCCCCATATAGGGCTGCTTCCCGATCTTCACTTAAATCTATTAAAAAACAAAAATATTGCACTGATTCTTCTCAGATTTGGTTTGTATATATTTTTGCAAAATACAAGAGACTTTTCCAAACATGATCAGGATCGGTCCATTTTTGGACCTCGTCCCCATATAGATATAGCATCCGATATGAACTTTTTCATATCTGCAGCCAAAAAAATTAATAAAAATCCCACTCAAATTTGGTTTTTGCTTATTTTCTATGTCCAGTTAGTTGGGCCTAAGAGATAGGGTTTCTAAAGCATGGTATAGGGTATCGTATAGTCGGTCTAGACCGACTATAATTTTCTTACTTGTTTTTATTGATTTGTGAATTGGCTATAATTGATTAGCATACTTTAATGGTCTGTATTTAATGAAAAAATAAAATTTCCTAGAATTTGCACTCGAATTTCGAGGGCTGGAATCTGCTAGTATATAATATTAAGAGGCAAGGCGATTTCTTGTGACCGCTGTAAGTTTCAAAGTTTTACCCCGATTTTGACAAAGGATTTATCATTTGAAAGGTATTTCTTTTTCGCTGTTACCCAGATTTACAGATTTTGATCGTCTGGAATATTTTTTTGGAGTTATGATCGTTTAAAGTTGCTACTAAACATACATAAAATTATACAATGCTATGTGTGTCTTTTTTAAATTTGTTAATGTGTTTTTGTTAATGTGTCGAGTTTATTTTCTTAATTTAAAATGAGTTTAATTGTGAAGCATACCTTTATTAAATGAAAAAATAAAATTTCCTATAATTTGCACCCGAATTTCTAGTGCTGGAATCTGCTAGTAAAAATTAATATTTATCTTTCTATTTTCGGATATTGAAAACTTTTGACTGCTAATCCGCTCTCATACAGAATTTCCAATCATATCTTCTGTCAGTTCCATGTAAAGCTGGGGGACCTTAAAAATACTCGCTCAATTTTCGTAGTTGGATTTAAGAAAGGTATGTTTGTATGTAAATGTTTATTGGCCTTTATTGCAATTTAAGATCAACGATAAGAGGGACGGACGTATGGTTAACAAACTACTTTCGAAAGGAAGATCTAAACTTGATACATTTAACACCCTGATAAAGAACGAAACGTATTTTCTGAAATGTTTAAAATGTTTAAACGAGTCATGATCTAGATGTCGCAGAAGAATGCGGCCCCTTTTCAGAACCCCTGACTCTAGCTGGATTGCCTGTATGTCTTTGCTGCAATAATAAATTTTCAAATGCTTGTCTATGAGTAACATAGACAACAGCAAGCAGCAACCAGCAACGTGTGGCATCTATCAGTTTTACTATGGGTATTTAAACAAGCAGCAACTATCTTTGAACCAGGAAGAAAATTGTTCAAGTAGAGTGCATTGGTTTATTTGTAGTTTTAGTTGTTGATTTGTTGTTTTTTGTTTGTTTTTTTGTTTTTGGTTTCTTTTCATTTCTTCCTACTTTTTTAATGTCGTTGATTTTCTCTCATTGCTGGTGTGTGATATTTTTAATTTTTTTTTTCTATTTGTATTTTGTGGAGGCCGGAGTATCGAAGATTGTGTAATAGTAATCGTGCACAGCTCTGTTAGTGTAGGGTAGAGTGAATAGAGTTGTGTCCAAAAAAACAAAAACAAAAAAGATCTCCTTGATCTTTTTTGAAATTTTTTTTTACGCTTTAAGGGAAATTTGTTCAATTCATTGTACAGTTACAAAACGGTCAACAGACTATGACGAGCAGCTGTAATTGAATCCAACGAAATCATACCACATAAGTATTGGCAACTCTGCTCTCTTCTCTATAGGTAATCTAAATGAAATTAAAGGTATTTTTCAACTTACATGTCATTCTTTTACGCTCGCTTAATGGCAGCTCTAATAATTGATAATTTTAAATCGATCACAAAATGGTATTTAATTTAAAATCCCTTTTCTGTGCTAGATCATTAAAAAGAAAGTTTCAAAAATCCCATCAACAATTTTAGTGCCAATGAACGTACTAAAGATTCTCGCCTAGTTTCTTGAATTCTTGAAAATAATATTTTTTTTTAAGTTCAATGACTCGTTTCAGCAACGTCATGGGCAAACAACTTAAATGCGCTTGTATGCATGTTGTTGCACACATATGCATGCTCTGCTCTGCTCTGTTCTGCTTTAGCTTTAGCTTATTGCAAAAATTACTTGACATAGACATAGTGTTGATAGTGAAATGTGTTGTAAACAATTACATTGTATATCAGCTATAATAATAAGAACAACAACAAATACAACAAGAACAGGCAATGATAAAATAGAATAAGTGAAAATTATAGAAAATTGTTTAATATCAGTCACAATCATAAATCTAGGAAAACAATTTGTGAATTGTTTTGGTGAAATTTAATTAACATAATTGGATGCAGAGCAATTTTGTACTTTAGAATAAATCGAATTATGGGAAATTTTATTAAACTCAATGTATCTTTAAATATTGGCCCATAGTCAAATTGGCCTTACGTGATGGGATAATATTAATTTGACTTTATTAGCATGAAAAGAAAGCATTGCTTAATTCAAAGTATATTCGGGGCAATATTATACAGAAACCGTAGTAGCCTTAATCGTTTCAAAAATGGATCGGATATATGTACATTAGGGTGGGTCAATTATTTTTACTTCATGGGCTCATCGCGATTCTGGTACTATGGGCCATACCAAGTATTTTTGACCATGGAACCATGCCTCTAACATTAACAAATTTAATAACACACATAGCATATGTATAATTTTATGTATTTTACGCAATTTTATGCAATTTACTCAAAATAAAGGAAAAAATTTAAAAATCTGTAAATCTGCAAAACGGTTAAAAATAAATACCTTTCAAATAATATACGTTTTGTCAAAATCGGAATAAAATGGTAGAACAAAACATCGGTCACAACAAATCGCCTAGCCTATTAATATTATAGATAGATTTTCTTTCAAATATTTTAACATCTCAATTATTTTGAGTTAGCTTAAAAATAATGAAACCTTCTTTCGATTTGTAGCCATTCATCCTTAGCAACAACTTTATATTGTGTTGCTTTGAAAAAATATAAGCTTAGTCGAATTCATGCTTGCTTGTCTTATGAATTATATTCCAACTAAGAAGTTCAGTTGAAGCACCTTAATGCTATGACACTCGATTTTAGAGTGACATATTGAATACAGCCTTAGCAAATGGTTAACATTATCACAAAATAATATAAAAAATTTAAAAATCTTACAACATTAAATGGAGTATTAGATATAAAAGAGAAATGAGAGATGCTCGTACGATATTGAATATGGAATATATTTCCTAAAGAGTATAAACACAATCAAAATGGTGCAGCATTATTTTCCGTTGCTGAAAATAGCAACGACAATAATAACTATAATTTTGTTCACTTTATTTATTATTATTTTTTATTTATTTATTTATTGTTTTCAAAATAAAATTTAAAATTTTTTTCCGGTATCCATTTTTTGTCATATTGTGTCTCCAAGGCCGAATTTTTTTCTTTTTATATTTATAAAATTCAAAAATGCAGAACAATCGGAGCTAAGCTTATTTTCAATGAAAAATTAAAAATAAAAAATTCAAAATGAAAAATAAGAAATGAAAAAGGGAAATAAAAAATTAAAAAATCACCAGTTGAAATAATAGATAATAACAGGGTTTCGAACCGAACCCGAACCCGGAAACCGTTCCGGTTCAAGCTTTTTTAAAAAAATTGTGAACCCTGAACCTGAACCCGTTCCTGTCTGAAAATGGGTTCAGGTTCAATATTTCGTTTTTTTTTTTCAGCGAAAAAAAATATTGCAGTTTCTTTTTCTCGATATTTATTTTATTATTCGCTGAAAAAAAATTTTGTTTTTTCATTAACATAACGTGAGAAAATTCTAATTCATGAATGAAAAAGATAATGTTTGTTTTCTTTGTTTTCTCTAGTAATTTGTATTTTTGTATTTCCCCATTATAATTTCATTTGGTTTTCAGTTTTCTTAAGTGATGCAAGCAAAATTTTTTAATAAGTAAACAGGTACGTAAAATGTAGTTTTTTAAATAGTGCGTAATAATTAAATTTTTTTTTTTAAATAGGGTAGTGTATAATAATTAGTTACAGGTTAAACATTTACGATAATTATAAATTAACAGCCTTTAAGTGTGTGATTTTCCCAATTTTAATTATTTTAAATTAGTCTTAGTTTTATCTACTGTTTTTATTTACCCTATAGATGTCGGAAAATCCTGTTCAGAAATGTTTTGACTATGATTCACCACAGATAAGTCTACATGTAAAAAATGTTCGTTTG
The DNA here is from genome assembly GCA_963682025.1 of Cordilura impudica. Taxonomy (NCBI): domain Eukaryota; kingdom Metazoa; phylum Arthropoda; class Insecta; order Diptera; family Scathophagidae; genus Cordilura; species Cordilura impudica. Next base: position 22,417,542 of record OY821519.1, on the reverse strand, counting down.
TTATGAAAGGTAAACATTCTGCTAATTTGGGTCGACATCTCAAACGAAAGCATCCAGATGAATATCAAATTATTAATGAGGAGACGAAAGTCAGAAAGTTTTAAAAAATATAAAATGCAGGATAAAAATTCAACTTCCCTGGAAAATTATTTTGGATTAATCAAAATTAATATGACAGCAAAATGTTTCACGGAAGCTTGCGTTAAATTAGCTACTATTAATTTTTAAATCACTGCACCTTACTGTAAATTCAGAAAATATTAAGGATTTAATAAATGATAAGGCAAATAAAGTGAAAAATCTTATTAAAGGTGAAATTCGAAAAAAATTTATATCTGTAAAAATTGATTCAGCATCTCGGCTTGGTAGAAGCGTAATTGGGATAAATGCTCAGTATATTTGTAATGGAAAAATTTATTTAAGAACATTAGCAATGTACGAGGTTGATGATCGACAAACAGCTAATTATATAAAAAAATGTCATAATTGAAGTGATCCAACCTTATGACATAAAAATATATCAAGTTTACTCAGTTACGTCTGATAGTGGTAGAAACATGCTAAAAGCTGCTGAATTGCTACGAAATGAATTTGAAGTTTCTGACCTTGAAGAAGTAGAAGAAGATGAAATAAACGAATTAATAACTGAAAACAATGAAGATGAAGGACTAGAAATGTTATCCAATATACATGGTAATATCATTCATTTCAGATGTGTAGCTCATACTGTCCAATTGGCAGTTTGTGGTACTATAAATTCAGTTAAACTAAAGATTGATAAATGCAGAAATGTTTGTAAAAAGTTGAGGGTGCCTAATAGAGCCTCTTTAGCAAAAAAATTAGGAATAAAAAAAGCAGTCCTTGATTGTCCAACTCGGTGGAATTCTACTTTTGATATGCTCCATCGCTTGTTAGATTTCAAAACGTTTTGCTCAGATGTAATAGATCCTGAACTAAGTATGGATGATAAAATAAGGGATTTTGTTTCAGATTTCATTAAGAATTTCGAGCCAGTTAAAAAGTTAACATTAAAATTACAAAATGAACAGATGAATTTAGGAGATTTTTATGGACTATGGTTGAAATTTAAATTAGATTTAGAGAGAAATACCAATAAACAATTAGGTGATGACTTGTACTCACATATCCTTAAACGTGAAAACTATTTAAATGATGCCGTGTATTTGGAACCTACATAGATTTCGACTAATGTTAAGTAATGAAAATACTGCCAAAGCTCAAAACCAAATTTTAACAACAATAAATAACTTAAAAAATTTACATCTACATATGGAAAAGCAAACACAAACTAGCACAGAATCAACGAATGCTGACGCAACTAAATTAATATCTAGTTCTTCGGATGAGGAAGACAGCCTGGAAGAATTGTTAAAGAATAAGGAAAAAAAGTCAATTGCAGATGCTGCATTAAAAACAAAAAATAGTAACAATAAATGCACTGTTGATGTTTCTAAAGGAAACAATATTTTAGAATTTTGGGAACAAAAAAAACTTGAAATTCCGCTACTTTATGAGGCCGCTCAAGTCGTATTACTGTCCCTGCAACACAATTCAGTGTTGAGCGATCTTTTTCAGCACTGAAATTTGTTTTAATCGCCACAAAGAGTGCATTTGACTGAAGAATCATTAATAGATATTTTATTTGTTAGATTAAATAAAATTTTTTTCGAAAAATAAATAACTAATAATAACAATAAATAATATACTTTAATTTACTTTTCTATAATATATTTTTTTAATTTACCAGAAGCATTACAAGATGGCATTAATCAATAAAAATTCGATTTGTTTTGGTAAACCTTTTGACCCCGAACCCGGACCCGAACCCGAACCTGAACCCACCAAATTTAAATTTGTTGAACCCGTACCCGTACCCGAGCCCGAAATTTTCGGGGTTCGAAACCCTGGATAATAATAAATATTTTTATATTATCAGAGCCCCTGTAGTTGTTTGCTATAAGTGATACATAGATGAGGCTTTCTGTTTGATTTAAAAAAAGTGCCATAAAAAAATATATAATAACTAGATGTTTACACATCTCCCCTGTGATTGGATTCACATGTTTTTTTTATATAAAAATTTAAGTATTTAAGCAAATTTATCGTGAACACCACCAACTTTACTCCTAATACGGTAACTTCAGAAAGGGAAAATAAGAGTTTAAGGGCCATTATTACAACTTAAGTTTAAAGTAAATAATGTTAGTTAAAGGTAACTTTAGCTAAAGTGAGCAATAAAGTTACCTTTAACTTCTTTTCGTTATTACAACTTCCCAGCAAAATAAAATTAATATTTTTGATATTGTGGCAACACCAAAGGAAACACCGATTACTTTTGACCAAATGAATTGCTTTATAAAATACGTAGTGGCAACGTTCCTTTATTTGTTCGCAAGCAAACAATAGAATAAAAACTAAAAACCTTTATTATAAGTTGCATAATTGTTGTAAATGTGTAATAAAACTTTTTAAAAAATATTCAAGCATATATTTAAGTATATGCAAATAAATTCATTTCCAAAACTAAATTGGTGTGAATTTCTTACTCATAGATCAGAAAATGTGGCAACATTAAATACATAAACCTTACGTTAAAAGTTAAAGGCAACAATATCTTCCGTTTAGCTCATCGGTCACTTTTAGCTTAAAGTATAGTTGTAATAACGAAAAACTAATAATCTGGCTGATAACATCCTAACTTTAGCTATTGGCAAGTTTGTAATAATGGCCCTAAAAGTGAGAGCATGAGTGTGTTACTGATTGCAAATAAAATCTTTTTAAATTATTAGTCTTAAATTCCTTATATTTCTTAAGCTGCGTTCACACTATGTGTTTTGCTTGTGTTTTTCTAATTTTTTTAGCACGTGCAACTTCTATACATAGTGTGAACCCTTTCAAACATGGTTTATGTACAATACATTTTGCAAGACATATGTAAATTTTTCAATTAGAGCAGGTTCTATTTTGGCACGACAAACATATGAAAATACAACACTGCTTGCGGCGAAAGAAAAACAGAGTAATTTATAAAGATTAATATTGAAAGAAAAATAAATTGTTTAATATTAATTAACAATTAAAAAATATATAATATATATAAATTTACTTTTAAAAATAAATTTTTGTAAATTCACAAATTAAATCAGCTGTTGTTTACATTTATAGGTTATGTCATACGGAAATACATGTGAAGGTTCATGCTTCAAACCTCACGGCAGCCCTAAGTAGAAACATTTCGTATAGAAACAATCTATTCAATTAAAACATAACAATTATCACAATGTTCAATAAATTTCTGATGAAGGCTGAAATACCAGAAACCGGTCCGATCAAGAATACAGTGTAGTTGTGAATTTTTGAAATATATACTTTCTTCTTCTTCTTTACCACGCACCATTGAAACAAATTTAAAATTAGCATATTAACTACAGTATTAATTGCAATATGTCTGAAAAATGACTATAAATCTCACAATGCATATGTACGTTTGAACGCAAAAATTGTAAATCGTATGTAAAACGCCAATTTTGACACACACACACACTGAATTACGTATGGATCGTAAAACTGAATTTACATATGGAGAATACACATAGTGTAAACACACCTTTAGCGATTTTGTATCGTAGCGTCTTGTTTACGCCTGAGAGGAATTGACGAACTGTTGAAAAAAGTACTCCACAAAAAGTGAGAATATGGTTTGATAGCACCATATTTTCATATTTTCAAAAAAAATCACTAAGGTAATATTCGAGATATGGCGATTTGAGCGATTGTCGCGAAGACTTAATAGAATTTTTATGACGTTTTTTATACCCCATACCACTATATGGTCAGGGTATAACGACTCAGAATCACTTTCTGAGTCGATTTAGCGATGGTCGTATGTCCGTCTTTGTAATCAAACTGCAGTTTTCAAATATGAATATATTTTGAGATCTAATTAAATTGCCATAATATCCAAATTATCATACAGATCTCGGTCACATTATGTATGTTTATTAAATCCATTTATCAGTAGTCCAAAAATAAACCCTATGGGACAATTCTTGGCCATAGCCCCTATATAAAGCTGATTCCCGATCTTCACCTAAATCTATCAAAAATAAAAAATATTGCACGGATTTTTTCAAATTTAGTTCGTATATGTTTTTGAAAAAAAAAAAAGTGACTTCACCAAATATGTTAAGGATCTGTCCATTTTTCCACCTAGTCCCCATATAAATATGGCATCCGATATGATCTTTTTCATATCCGAAGGCAAAGAAATATATAATAATCCAACTTATATTTGGTTTAATTTTTTTAATTTTCTCTAAACCCATGGTCTAGACCGACTATATTTTTCTTATTAGTTTTTTTGTGCTATTATTATACCCTATACCACTATGTGGTTTGGGTATAATGACTTTGTGCTGCTGTTTGTAACAACCAAAAATATTTGACCTAGACCCATCTTTAATTATACCGATCGAATCAGAATCACTTCCTGAGTTGATTTAACAATGTCCGTCCGTCCGTCCGTCCGTCCGTCCGTCCGTCCGTCCGTCCGTCCGTCCGTCTGTGTGTCCATGTAAAGCTTGTAATCAAACTGCAGGTCGCAAATATGAATATATTTTGATGAAATTTGGTGTATAAGCTTTTGTCGGCCATGGGATGAACGCTATTGAAATTGGTGAGAATCGGTCCATGTTCAGACCTAGCCCCCATACAAATTACCCATATGAAATCGACATAAATTGCCATAAGATCCAAATTGTCATATAGATCTTACTCAAATTGGGTTTGTATGCGTTCATTACATCCACTAATGAGTAGTCCAAAAATGATCCCTTTGACCCCATATGGAGCTGCTTCCCGATCTTCACTTAAATCTATTTAAAAACAAAAATATTGCACTGATTCTTCTCAAATTTTGTTTCTACATATTTTTGCAAAATACAAGAGACTTTGCCAAACATGATCAGGATCGGTCCATTTTTGGACCTAGTCCCTTTATAGATATAGCATCCGATATGAACTTTTTCATATCTGCAGCCAAAAAAATTAATAAAAATCCCACTCAAATTTGGTTTTTGCTTATTTTCAATGTCCAGTTAGTTGGGCCTAAGAGATAGGGTCTCTAAACGCATGGTATAGGGTATCGTATATAGGGTATCTTACTTGTTTTAAATTCAAACAGAATACATCATCTATGTATCACTTATAGCAATCAATTGCAGGGGCTCTGTTAATATAAAAATATTTAGTATTGTTTATTATTTTAACCGCTTAATTTTTAATTTTTCGTTTTTCATTTTTTATTTTTAATTTTTCGTTTTTCATTTTTCGTTTTTCATTTTTAATTTTTAATATTTTTTTTTAATTTTTTATTTTTAATTTTTTATTTTAAATTTTTCATTTTTTAATTTTAATTTTTCATTTTTCATTTTTTATTTTTCATTTTTAATTTTTTTCTTCATTTTTTATTTCTCATTTTCCAATATCTATTTTTCTTTTTCCATTTTTTATTTTTCAATTTTCATTTTTTATTTTTCATTTTTTATTTTTCATTTTTCATTATTCATTTTTAATTTTAGTTTTTCATTTTTCATTTCTTATTTTTCATGTTTCATTTTTTATTCTTAATTTTTTATTCATATTATATTTTTTATTTTTCTTTTTTTTTTTAATTTTTTATTTTTCATTTTTTATTTTTCATTTTTTATTTTTCATTTTTCATTTTTTATTTTTCATTTTTCATTTTTAATTTTTCATTTTTAATTTTTTATTTTTCATTTTTCATTTTATATTTTTCATGTTTCATGTTATATTTTTAATTTTTTATTTTTCATTTTAATTTTTAATTTTTCATTTTTCATTTTTTATTTTTCATTTTTAATTTTTAATTTTTTATTTTAAATTTTTATTTTTCATTTTTCATTTTTTATTTTTCATTTTTTTCTTCATTTTTCATTTTTCATTTTCCATTTTTTATTTTTCTTTTTTCATTTTTTATTTTTCATTTTTTATTTTTCAATTTTCATTTTTTATTTTCCATATTTTATCTTTCAGTTTTTATATTTAATTTTTTATTTTTTATTTTCCATTATTCATTTTTAATTTTAGTTTTTCATTTTTCTCATCTTATTTTTCATGTTTCATTTTTTATTTTTCATTTTTTATTTTTAATTTTTTAGTTTAAATTTTTTATTATTCATATATTATTTTTTATTTTTCATTTTTCTTTTGTTTTTAATTTTTTATTTTTCATTTTTCATTTTTTATTTTTTATTTTTCATTTTTCATTTTTATTTTTCATTTTTATTCTTAATTTTTTATTTTCCATTTTTAATTTTTTTTATTTCATTTCGTTTTTCATATTTTATTTTTCATGTTAAATTTTTTTTCATTTTTTATTTTTCATTTTTAATTTTTAATATTTCATTTTTCATTTTCATTTTTCATTTCTTATTTTTCATTTTTAATTTTTCATTTTTCATTTTTCATATTTTAAATTTCATTTTTCTTTTTTCAGTTTTTATTTTTCATTTTTAATTTATTTTTCATTTTTTATTTTTAATTTTTTTGTTTTTTATTTTTCATGTTTTATTTTTCATTTTTCATTTTTTATTTTCCATTATTCATTTTTAATTTTAGTTTTTCATTTTTCACATCTTATTTTTCATGTTTCATTTTTTATTTTTCATTTTTTATTCTTAATTTTTTAGTTTAAATTTTTTATTATTCATATTTTATTTTTTATTTTTCATTTTTCTTTTGTTTTTAATTTTTTATTTTTCATTTTTCATTTTTTATTTTTCATTTTTCATTTTTTATTTTTCATTTTTCATTTTTATTTTTCATTTTTATTCTTAATTTTTTATTTTCCATTTTTAATTTTTTTTTCATTTTTCATTTTTTAAATTTCATTTTTCGTTTTTCAGTTTTTATTTTTCATTTTTAATCTATTTTTAATTTTTAATCTATTTTTCATTTTTAGTTTTTTTATTTTTTATTTTTCATTTTTCATATTTCATTTTTCATTTTTCATTATTTATAATTAAATTTTTCGTTTTTCATTTTTTATTTTTCATGTTATATTTTTCTTTTTTTATTTTTCATTTTTCATTTTTAATATTTCATTTTTCATTTTCATTTTTCATTTTCATTTTCATTTTTCATTTTTTATCTTTCATTTTTAATTTTTCATTTTTCATATTTTAAATTTCATTTTTCTTTTTTCAGTTTTTATTTTTCATTTTTCATTTTTAATTTTTCATTTTTTATTTTAAATTTTTATTTTTGTTTTTCATTTTTTATTTTTCATTTTTTTTTCTTCATTTTTCATTTTTCATTTTCCATTTTTTATTTTTCTTTTTTCATTTTTTATTTTTCATTTTTTATTTTTCAATTTTCATTTTTTATTTTCCATATTTTATTTTTCAGTTTTTATATTTAATTTTTTATTTTTCATTTTTTATTTTCCATTATTCTTTTTTAATTTTAGTTTTTCATTTTTCACATCTTATTTTTCATGTTTCGTTATTTATTTTTCATTTTTTATTTTTAATTTTTTAGTTTAAATTTTTTATTATTCTTATATTATTTTTTATTTTTAATTTTTCTTTTGTTTTTAATTTTTTATTTTTCATTTTTCATTTTTTATTTTTCATTTTTCATTTTTATTTTTCATTTTTATTCTTAATTTTTTATTTTCCATTTTTAATTTTTTTTTTTCATTTTTCATTTTTTAAATTTCATTTTTCGTTTTTCAGTTTTTATTTTTCGTTTTTCATTTTTAATCTATTTTTAATTTTTTTTTTCATTTTTAGTTTTTTTATGTTTTATTTTTCATTTTTCATTATTTATAATTAAATTTTTCGTTATTCATTTTTTATTTTTCATATTATATTTTTTTTCATTTTTTATTTTTCATTTTTTATTTTTCATTTTTAATATTTCATTTTTCATTTTCATTTTTCATTTTTCATTTTTTATTTTTCATTTTTATTTTTCATTTTTCATTTTTCATATTTTAAATTTCATTTTTCTTTTTTCAGTTTTTATTTTTCATTTTTAATTTATTTTTCATTTTTTATTTTTCATTTTTTATTTTTAATTTTTTTGTTTTTTATTTTTCATTTTTTATTTTTCATTTTTCATTTTTTATTATCCATTATTAATTTCTAATTTTAGTTTTTCATTTTTCACATCTTATTTTTCATGTTTCATTTTTTATTTTTCATTTTTTATTTTTAATTTTTTAGTTTAAATTTTTTATTATTCATATATTATTTTTTATTTTTCATTTTTCTTTTGTTTTTAATTTTTTATTTTTCATTTTTCATTTTTTATTTTTCATTTTTCATTTTTTATTTTTCATTTTTATTTTTCATTTTTATTCTTAATTTTTTATTTTCCATTTTTAATTTTTTTTTAATTTTTCATTTTTTAAATTTCATTTTTCGTTTTTCTGTTTTTATTTTACATTTTTCATTTTTAATCTATTTTTCATTTTTTTTTTTTTCATTTTTAGTTTTTTTATTTTTTATTTTTCATTTTTCATATTTCATTTTTCATTTTTCATTATTTATAATTAAATTTTTCGTTTTTCATTTTTTATTTTTCATGTTATATTTTTCAATTTTTATTTTTCATTTTTAATATTTCATTTTCCATTTTTCATTTTTCATTTTTCATTTTTCATTTTTCATTTTTCATTTTTCATTTTTTATTTTTCATTTTTTATTTTTCATTTTTCATTTTTCTTTTTTCATATTTTAAATTACATTTTTCTTTTTTCAGTTTTTATTTTTAAATTTTAATTTATTTTTCATTTTTTATTTTTAATTTTTTTGTTTTTTATTATTCATTTTTTATTTTTCATTTTTTATTTTCCATTATTCATTTTTAATTTTAGTTTTTCACTTTTCACATCTTATTTTACATGTTTAATTTTTTATTTTTCATTTTTTATTTTTAATTTTTTAGTTTAAATTTTTTATTATTCATATTTTATTTTTTATTTTTCTTTTGTTTTTAATTTTTTATTTTTCATTTTTTATTTTTCATTTTTCATTTTTCATTTTTTATTTTTTATTTTTCATTTTTATTCTTAATTTTTTCTTTTCCATTTTTAATTTTTTTTTTCATTTTTTATTTTTTAAATTTAATTTTTCGTTTTTCAGGTTTTATTTTTCATTTTTCATTTTTAATCTATTTTGTTTTCATTTTTAGTTTTTTTATTTTTTATTTTTCATTTTTCATTTTTCATTATTTATAACTAAATTTTTCGTTTTTCATTTTTTATTTTTCATGTTATATTTTTCATTTTTTATTTTTCATTTTTTATTTTTAATTTTTAATATTTCATTTTTCATTTTCATTTTTCATTTTTTATTTTTTATTTTTAATTTTTCATTTTCCATTTTTAATTTTTCATATTTTAAATTTCATTTTTCTTTTTTCAGTTTTTATTTTTCATTTTTAATTTATTTTTCATTTTTCATTTTTTATTTTTAATTTTTTATTTTTAATTTTTTTGTTTTTTATTTTTCATTTTTTAGTTTTCATTATTTATAATTAAATTTTTCGTTTTTCGTTTTTCATTTTTTATTTTTCATGTTTCATGTTATATTTTTCATTTTTTATTTTTGATTTTTTATTTTTAATTTTTCATTTTTAATTTTTCAATTTTAATTTTTTATTTTTAATTTTTTTTTTTTTCATTTTTTATTTTTCATTTTTAATTTTTCATTTTCCATTTTTCATTTTTCATATTTTAAATTTCATTTTTCTTTTTTCAGTTTTTATTTTTCATTTTTAATTTATTTTTCATTTTTCATTTTTTATTTTTCATTTTTTATTTTTCATTTTTTTGTTTTTTATTTTTCATTTTTTAGTTTTCATTATTTATAATTAAATTTTTCGTTTTTCATTTTTCATTTTTTATTTTTCATGTTTCATGTTATATTTTTCATTTTTTATTTTTCATTTTTTATTTTTAATTTTTCATTTTTAATTTTTCAATTTTAATTTTTTATTTTTAATTTTTTTTTTTTCATTTTTTATTTTTCATTTTTAATTTTTCATTTTCCATTTTTCATTTTTCATATTTTAAATTTCATTTTTCTTTTTTCAGTTTTTATTTTTCATTTTTAATTTATTTTTCATTTTTCATTTTTTATTTTTCATTTTTTATTTTTCATTTTTTTGTTTTTTATTTTTCATTTTTTAGTTTTCATTATTTATAATTAAATTTTTCGTTTTTCATTTTTCATTTTTTATTTTTCATGTTTCATGTTTCATGTTATATTTTTCATTTTTTATTTTTCATTTTTTATTTTTTATTTTTCATTTTTTATTTTTCATTTTTAATATTTCATTTTTCATTTTCATTTTTAATTTTTTATTTTTTATTTTTAATTTTTCATTTTCCATTTTTCATTTTTCATATTTTAAATTTCATTTTTCTTTTTTCAGTTTTTATTTTTCATTTTTAATTTATTTTTCATTTTTCATTTTTTATTTTTCATTTTTTATTTTTCATTTTTTTGTTTTTTATTTTTCATTTTTTAGTTTTCATTATTTATAATTAAATTTTTCGTTTTTCATTTTTCATTTTTTATTTTTCATGTTTCATGTTTCATGTTATATTTTTCATTTTTTATTTTTCATTTTTTATTTTTAATTTTTCATTTTAATTTTTCAATTTTAATTTTTTATTTTTAATTTTTTTTTTTTTCATTTTTTATTTTTCATTTTTAATTTTCAAACAGGTTATCATAATATCATAATTTTTTCACCAATACAATCACATTTTGTCTTACGACTCACATGTGACGCTCACATGTTACGCTTACATGTTACGCTGTTTTTGAAATTTACCCCCCTGCGCGTATGGATGTTCACACATCAAAAGAAAAAAAATCGTTGGAGCGAACTCTTTCTCCTCTGAGGAGTGAAATTTTGTTCCAGGTCTTATTTTTTTATATAAAGTCACCAAAATAACAACTGCGTAACCATTTTTCACATATAACTTATTGATCTAACAATTTGCCAGAGAGCCTTTCTCTGGTGACATAATTAATTGTAACAGTACTTTCTAAAGAATCAATTCCAGAGTCCGATCTTTGATAACTAGTTATAAAGTAAATCTGATAAACATTACAATTGTAGAAAATATTTATGTTGTACTTGTACTTGCAACGTTTCCAAAAACGCCTTGTGCACATTTTTCTTTTAAAAATTAAATTAAGAATCGATGCAAAAAAATTTTACATTTCTCAAAAAATATTTTAACCTATTTTACAACGACAAACTAAAGTAAGAACCACTTCAAAAGGCTGATGGAAACAAAAACAGAGCAGAAATATAAAAATAAAATTCTACAAATGTTCAAAGTTTTCGTAAATGATTTGTAGCACAATAAAAAAATACATTTTATAGGTTTTTTCATCTTCATCCAAATAAAAAAAAAATTGAATTCTTGCAAAAGGCCAGTAACATCAAATAGGAGTGAAGATAAACAATTCAAGCACACAATCATTCACACATACAAACTGTATGCGATGACATAAGACATACGATGACTTGCTATGCCATGATGCAATATTGCAACATATACTCGTGTACTCGTACCTTTCATACTTAAAGTCTAACTATTTCCTGGGTCATGATCTAGAAATTTTAATGCAATCTACTTTTTTTTATTGTTCTTTCTGTATATTTTACGATTATTTTATTGATTCATGGATACAATTCTTACCTGTGGTATTATTATCACTGGATGCTGTTGAGCTTATTGATGCAAGACCATCAGGACTCTGTGATGTCTCTGGAGGACTAATGGGTGTAGGTGGTGTTAATGACGGTGATGATGATGTCGATGATGATGATGTTGATGATATTCTGTTTGTTTTAGCGGCAGCTGCACTTAAAGCTGCTGCTGCTGCTATTGTCGTTAATATTTTTGTGGGTGTTGTTGCCAAAGACGATGCTGTTATTGTTGGTAATGACAATGTTGATACTAATGATGATGACGATGATGATGATGTTAACTCTTGTTCTTGTTTTAATTCAAAATTTAAATGTGTCGTTGAATAAGCTGCACTACTATTTGAATATGTTCTGGAAATAAAGGAAATAGAAAAGACAAGAGAACTTTTTTTTAATAAAGATTAAAGATTAAAAATTAAATGAATTTTTTTGTTTGAAGATGATAATAATTTGAAGTTAAGTGAAAAATATTTAAATGATTTTAAGTTCAAGAAACCACTAGATGGAAAAAGTGGTTTGTAATAAGGAAATTAAATGACTGGCTAAAACTATATCCCAAAATTAGGTGAATCTCAACTATTCTAAATAATCTAAGTAGAAAAATTTCATTTGGAAACAATCCAATGCATTATAAATTATATAAGTTATATATTATAAGTTATAATTTATAACCTATCAAATATTGCAATGGTTAATAAGGAATGAGTTCGAAAAAATCTTAACACACGTTTTGCCTATTAACTTTTTTCGCATTATTTTAATTATTTTTTGATCAAATTATATATGAAATATATGTCAGTTATTATGTTTATTGACAACCGTGTTCACTTCTTGTTAATTGGATAATAAGCTAACCCATAAAAACAAAGTTTTTATTAACCCTCTGTTGCATGATTTTTTCTTGTGGAACCAAATAAATTGATTTTAATAAAAATTGATCTCGCAAACTCAAAAAAAATATTGGAAAAAATTTTCCGCTGCCCGATTTTCCAGAAAACAGATTTTTCGTCCCGTTGCAAATCTTCATCATCATGCATTTATACATGCAAAAGTAAAAAACAAAGTTCTTAAGTTTTTAGTGATATTTATTAATCTGATATCATCAAACATGTCTAATCGTAGTATTTAAAAGAATATATATAAAATTGTTGGTACAAAATAAAAAAGAATTCCTTTATTAAAAAAGTTGGTACAAACAATCTCTGTTAAAAGATAAAACAAAAATTTTCATACCTTTCTAGGAATGGAAAGTTTGGAAGCAGTTATTGTTTTCATTTAAGCATAAGGCACAATTGCATTTATCGCATTTTATGAAGCTGTATCCGGTACAGCTTGGAACCTTACACCTAAGACGATTTTCCATGTAAACTGGCATATGCGATATCCCGTCCTTTCATACATCATCTGGCACATGTGAGCTTGAACATTTTCTTTTTCGTTGCCCTTGTTCTGGCTGCACTGGAGAGCTGACTGGCCGGCCCCTAGGTCTTGAAAGCACTACTCCACTTCTGCAAAGTGATTCTGCAGGACTTTATTTTTATTCGATATCGTCCAATAAGGCTGTCTGTTAAGTCAACACCACCCATGTGCATATTATATTGTTTAATTATATTGGGGCAGTCTATTTCAATGTGCTGCATCTTGGTTTTATCGTATCTTTTTACAGTTAAGATTGGGTGAGCGCTAACGAATGTTGACAACAAATTTACAGCCTTATTGTCTTTCCAGCAAAGTGAACATATGTCGACATTATCAATGTTGTCAAAAAATTCAACTGACCTTCCTCTTGGCTCTTTTTTAGATAATTTTCCGTTGGAAGCTTACAGTTTGTTAATCTATTTCTGCGAATAGTGCCAACGGAGTATATTCCTTTTTTTGCCAGCTCGACAACTAAAGGTAGAGTCGTATAAAAGTTGTCAAAATATATTTTGTGCCCAACATTTTGTTCAACACAGCGAGTCAATCTTACTAATACATTAGCACAAGCACCTAGGTAAGGCTCATCTGATAAAATTTGCTCATCCATTTCTCTACCTGCGTAAATTGCAAAATTGTAGATGAATCCCGATACTCCACTTAAAACCCATAACTTATACCCCCACTTATGGGGCTTTGCAGGCATGTATTGTTTCATATAACTACGTGCTTTTGTCCACATATCTGTTCATCTAAAGATAAACACTCCTCTCGTGGGATCGTTGAAAATTTATTAAGCAGATGGGTCAAAAGAGGTCTAATTTTATGTAGTCTATCATGTTTAGGGTGATCCCTTGGCAGTATGCTGCTATTTGTATTAAAATGCATATATCGGCGAATTTTTTCAAATTCATTCACAGTCATAGTGTTCGCTATGGTTTCATTTCCAACAATAGGACTCCAATAACGCCGAATGTTTGGTACTTGAACCACTGACATTAAAATGCATATCCCAATATATTTTTTTATATGAGCAGGAGATATTGAAACCAAATGATTTGGATTTATTTCAGTTGCATACAGGGCTGATTCTGATACAATATGATTTATTATATCGTCAGAAAAAAAGTAGCTGAAGAAGCTAAGTGGCGTGGATAGCTCAAGCAATGGCTCGGACAAAGAACAATCACCTTTAAATTTAGTTTGCTCCGAATCGAAGTTAAAATGATTTTGTTTCCACAATACCTTTTTATACTTTTCCGTTAATTCAAAAATTTCCTTTTTAAAGTCCCTCACTTCAACAGTAGCTGATGTTGATGGTGGTTGTTCCGTGTATAAAATTTCCGCTGATAAAATATCCACATCTTCTACGTCCACTGGTTTTGTTACATCATCTGGGTCTGTGCCCTCGCAACATTTGGTAACAATCACCAGATCTTCGTTGCCGAGCATTTCGTCACAACTTTCATTACTAAAATCATCTTCACTGTCAACCCATTCGTCCAAAACCCTCTCCAGCTCTTTATCAGATAAAAATAAAGGCATACTAAAACATTTAAAAGTATGATGCAGATATGCAACACTATGCAACAAAGGGTTAAAACTCTTTCTTTCCTTACACAGTACAACACATGATTTTGTGACTCAATTCTGACAATTGCACCTGAAAGTAGCCCCATTCGTTTTGGCTGCCATTATAATTTAATGGCCATACGAATTTTTTTGCTCAAGGTGGATTTTTATCACTTTTTGTATATTTTAACACGGTTATAACTCAGTAACCTTACGGAAAAAAAATTATAATTGCTGAAAATCTTTTCATTCCTTCTGCTAAATTTAATAAGTGAGATTTTCTTATTTCCTGAGTTATAACTCCATCACATAATTGTGATCATGTAATAATGAACTTTGTCCTTTCGCAAATAAAACTTTGTAGAGAATTTCAGCAACAACATTTTTTTGTAATTAAAAAAAATTCGATAGAAGATATATTTTCCCAAACTAAAGATTATATGATTATGACATCTGATTGTTTGCAAAAAAATTAGTAAATTTGTCATAGTAAAGCGATTCTAATTCCTTCCAATGTTAGAGGTTCGGCTCAAGATCATGTGTATATACATAATGATAGAAAAGAGAAATATGAAACAAATTTAAGACAGCTGTAGCTGGAAAGGTACTTTCGAACAACACGACTTGTTCATCATCAGCATCCTCCTGTCTAACACAGTACAACATTTTTCAGCTCATTGATTTGGGACTCAATTCTGAGAATGGTACCTGAAAGTAGCCCGAAAAATAAGAACTTCTGAGTCATTAGTTTTGTCAAGTTGGCTGACATTATAATTTAATGGTCATACGAATTTTTTTGCTCGAGGTGGATTTTTATCACTTTTTGTATATTTTAACACTGTTATAACTCGGTAACCGTATGGAATATCTCTTTTGTGTCTGAAACAAAGTTATAGATATTGAATAGGAGAAAAAAAAGTGGAACAAACGTACCCGATAAAAGTGCATCCAGTGCCCTAAAAATCGCAAAAATGTCCATTCCCCCTCCCCTCATTTTTCCGCATTTTCACCTTTTTACTAAATAACTGGAATATATCTTTAGAACATTTTCAATTATTGTCAATATCCATCGTCGTTGAAGTTGACGCTTGTGGTTGTGATGATCTTGTTTTCTTCGTAGGTTGTTCATATTCATGGTCTGAGTCTGCATCATCATCCGAATTAGACATAATAGTCAAGGACATGTTTTCTTCAGTGTGTCCACCAATTTCAGTGTCATCTTCATCTGCGGTGCTTTTATCTTCAAACTGCATAATTTTAGAACTCCACCAACAAACCTCCGCAAGCAATGCATCTAATTTTTTGCCTTTGAATCGCTTTTCCATATGGCCATTAAATTATAACTTGAAAAAACTATTTTTCGGGCTACTTTCGATTCAATTTTTAGAATTGAGTCCCAAATCAATGAGCTTAAAAATTTTGAACTGTGTTATGCATATGAGTTTTGAATCTATCCGTGACTATGCGTGACTTTGCGCGACTATTTTAAAATTAATCTTTGGTGACAAAAAGTCTATGGATCAAGTTTCAGATTGATTGGATGAGGAGAAATGGAGTTTAAATCACTGCGTGGCTGTGTGTGACTATCTTAAAATTAAGCTTTGGCCATAACAAGTCTATGGACAAAGTTTCTGATCGATCGGATGAGGGGAAGTGAGGTTTTAATCTCTCCGTGACTGTGCGAGACTACGTCAAAGTTAATCCTCTTTCACGGCAAATCTATCGACCAAGTCTCAGATCGATCTGATAAGGGGAACTGGGTTTTAAATCACTTCCACAATGACTACCCAAAAAATAATCTATAGTCACAACAAGACTATGGGCCAAGTTTCAGATCAATTGGATGAGGGAGAATGGGGTTGCCCCATGACAGACAGATAGACAGACAGACAGAAAGTATAAGTTAAAAGATAGAGTTTAAAAATGAGTGATGAATTAGAAGTACGTGCTAAATTATTAAATATTTTCAACAAAATCCAACTTGGTCCTACAGAAAGTTGGCCAAGGAATTTCTGTGGTTTTCTGGAATAACCGCGTATGTCCACTTTTGTCAGTTTTGAGTTAACGATGCCAAATATATTAATTTTTAACGCTCTTTACATGTGTTAATTTTTTTTTTAAATATTGACCTTTTTTGAGTTTTTTCTTTAAATAACGACGTAACTTAAATGTTTATTAAATTAATTTGCAGCACTATCGACGTATGTCAACCTATGTTTAATCGCTGACAAATTATTTTCTCAGAAAACGACATATAGCGACATACGTTGTTATTAATGAAAAAAAAATGCAAAATAATTTTGGATTAGTTTTCAGTTTATAACCACTTGTAAAAACTTGTGTGTTTATTTCAGCTATTTTTTGTCGCTATTATTCTTGATACGTTGTTATATTCTCATCCTAAGTCCCGTCAACTTTTTGTTGACGAACAAAAAAATCCATTTTCAAGCAACAACAACTTAATTCTACATGGATGGTTGCATTGGTAGTTTTCTTTTTCAAAGAAAGCGACGTTTGTCTACATAAGTTGTTTTATCTGCACACACTTTAAGTGTAATTTACATATTGTTTTTTCGTCCTTCTCTAGGATCTATTCCTCTGAAGATTTTTGACTCAAAATTTTATATAAAGTAGTTATTGCCCATATCTACAGGACTGTTAAATAAAAAGCTGTAAAAACTTTATATCGAGCCCAGAATTTCAAATATAACGTTTTTGCCTCCCCTGAACATTTTGATTTTATGACATACGCGGGATTTGCGGAAAATTTCCCGAAAACTATTTCCCGAAATTACAATTTCCCGAACAATATTTCCCAAAATGACAATTTCCCGAAATTACAATTTCCCGAACACAATTTCCCGAAATTACAATTTCCCTAAATTACAATTTCCCGAAATACAATTTCCCGAACACAATTTCCCGAAACTACAATTTCCCGAAATTACTATTTCTTCAAAGAGCTTGTTGATGGCATTTCCGAAACAATATCATCAGAAATTCCGGCCGAAGCGCGAGCAATCAGTTCATGACCACTTGATGTAGTGGTCCGGGCAAGATCTTTCAGCTCATTAACGTTTTTTTCTTTAGCAACGAAAGCCGCTTCGGCACTGTGATTGTTATGACCCTACCGGTACAATGTTATAAAGGATACAACGCCAATAAACGCAATCAGCGGACTGGCCGTCGTCATGATACAAGAAACCATTCAAAGGCAACCTCGGTTTAACTTTTTCGCTATCCAGTAATTCGAGTGGCATAGTAACTGAGTATTACAACCCAAATAACTAAAAAACTTCGCTATGCAAGATGGTAACGATTCCGTAGCAGCTACTGCATGGGCATGATGTGATGGAGTGAGCGTTATCCGTTGGGAAGTCTGAATACCGAAGTGTTCAAAGTCACAATGAAAAAATAAGCGTATGACACTCCAATAAATAGGTCCGGATGACGAGGGAGGGTGGAAGAGGAAGGGCGCGGTGCGGGGTGGGGGAAATGTTTTTTCGAGAAGTCGTATACTCGGGAAATTGTTTTTTCAAGAAATCGTATGCAGCAAGTTTTTTTATGGGGGAAATCAAGAATATATGGGAAGTTGTAAACTAAAAATAGGGAAATTGTAATTTCGGGAAATTTTTTTTCGGGAAATCGTAATATCGGGAAATTGTAATTTCGGGAAATTGTTTTCGGGAAATTGTTTTCGGGAAATTGTAATTTCAGGAAACTGTTTTCGGGGAATTGTTTTTTCGGGGAATTGTTTTTTCGGGCAATTGTTTTCGGGCAATTGTTTTCGGGAAACTGTTTTCGGGAAATTTTCCGCAGACGCATACGCGGTTATTCTAGAAAACCACATATTTAAGGTTCACCGTCAAACTGTTTCCAATATTATTACAAAGTATCAAGCAAATATGACCATTGATAGGAAACATAGTTCGAGAAGAAAGAAAGGTTCAGGTGATGTTTGTAAGGCAAAAAAATAGAAAACGTATTGAAAAGAGCTCTCAAAATATCCGGTAGAAAATCAGCACCGTAAGCTCAGTGTTCGGACTATTTGATTTGAAAAGTTAAGACCACTGAAGGTTTGAAAACACAAAAAGTCAAAAAAGTTCCAGACATGAATGCTGCAAAATTAACTTCATAATTAACGACGAAACGTATAGATTTGTAGATTTTTGACAGCTTCCGGTATAAAATTATTATGTTGTTAATGCTCGAGGAAATGTCAAAGGTAAGTTTAGGATCAAGAAGTAGACGAAATTTTCAAAAAAGTTTCTGGTATGGCAAACAATATGCAGTTGTGGCAAAAGAAGCAAGTAAATTGTTACAACGAGCACTATAAATACCGAAAATTATATTAAGGAGTATTTGCAAAAAAGACTCCTTCCTTCCACAAGCCAACATAATGTGTACACTTGAGTGGTATAAGAACAATAACTTTGTTTTTGAAACAAGGAAGGCAAATCCTCCAAACTGTCTGCTGCTTAGGACAGTGGAGAGATATTGGGCTCTTATGAAAAAGGAGTTGAAAATCCCAAGCTTTACAAATATGTAGGCGGATGTATTTTTTGTAAGCTTTACAAATATGTAGGCGGATGTATTTTTAGTTAAATGCGGGACACATTTGATAATGTGATTTCACAATATTTTGAAATAATAAAATTATTTCTACATACAAATGTTTTTTTTTTATGATTCATTAATAGTCAGAGGGCGATTCAAGCTGTATGAAAACTGTATGAAAAACAGTAGTGCCATCTATATGTCGCGAAAAAAAAATTTAAAAAGGTTTCTGAAAATGAATATTAATAGCCAGAGGGCGATTCAAACTGTATGAAAACTGTATAAAAAGGTTTGTGACTTTGGTAAAAAAACAGAGTTGCCGCCCTAATAGAACTTGATGTGCACTTTTGTACTAGAATCGTGAGTTGGAACATACATAAACCTACTAAATAAAAAATGTAAAAGCTCTACGTTCAATGGTTTCCTTATTGTTACATTTTATCTAAGTTAAGATTTTTTCGATCTCACTCCTTATGAAGGATTGATGCCGGTCTGATTAAGAATATTTACAGAGCAGTATGATTTCTTGAAATATATGCTTCCTTTTTCTCTACCGCGCACTATTGAAAACCAATATAATTATTTGCATATTTATAGTATTAATTGCAAACTGCCTGAAAAATCTCGTTAAGCGAAATACTGATATTCTTGATTTTGTTCACATGTTTCTGAAAATTTTCCAGTTAAAAACCAACGGGCTGGCGACACAAAACTAACTTCAGGTTCCTTTGAATTTCTCAAGAAGTCCCAATACCGTGATGAGGACTAACGAATGGTGCCAGAATAGAGACATCCCGTATATTTTGTAAATCTAAAGGAAGAATCTTTAAACTCTAATAATCTTTGTACTCCAAGTGATTCAGAAAAATCTTTGTTAAATAAACCTTGTAACGGGTGATCTAAATAGAGATACTTTTTTCAATAGCCTTTTTTTGACAGATCCCGTGTGAGGCGTGTCATGCTGTCATGTTATTTTTGTTTAGTATTGTTTGGCATTTCATCATGGAAAGACTTACGCCTGAACAACGTTTACAAATCGTTCAACTTTATTACGAAAATTCACGTTCTGTGAAGAATGTGTTTCGTGCACTTCGCTCAACTTATGGTCAACATAATCGGCCTACTGAGCGTACTATTCGCAACACCATCACCCATCTTGAGCATTCATTATTGGATAATATTCGACCGAATAGACCACATCCAGCACGTAGTGAAGAAAATATAGCGGCCGTAGCTGAGATTGTACACGAAAACCGTGGAGAGTCGATTCGGCGACGTTCGAAGCAACTCGGACTGACGTATGGAATGACTTGGCGCATTTTACGAGATCTTAAATTGAACACGTACAAAATACAGCTTGTGCAAGAACTGAAGCCGCCCGACATTCCCAAGCGACATCGCTTCACTCTATGGGCTCTTGAAAAGTTCCAAGAAGATCCGACGTTTTCGAGCCAAATTTTGTTCAGCGATGAGGCCCATTTCTGGCTCAATGGGTATGTAAACAAGCAAAATTGCCGCATTTGGGACGAAGAGCAACCTAAAGAGATTCAAGAGCTGCCACTTCATCCAGAAAAAACAACGGTGGAATCATTGGTCCATATTTCTTCAAAAATGATGCCGGTGAGAACGTAACCGTCAATGGCGACCGTTATCGTGCCATGATAACCGACTATTTGATGCCTGAAATTGAAGCTCGTGATCTCGGCGACATTTGGTTTCAACAAGACGGCGCCACTTCCCACACAGCGCATCAATCAATGGATTTATTGAGAGAACACTTCGGTGAGCAGATAATTTCACGTTTTGGGCCGGTCGATTGGCTACCAAGATCGTGTGATATCACACCGTTAGACTTTTTCCTGTGGGGATATGTAAAATCTAAAGTTTATGCGGACAATCCCGCTTCGATTCAGGCCTTGGAGCAAAACATCACGCGTGTCATTCGCCAGTTACCAGTCGAAATGCTCGAACGAGTCATCGAAAATTGGACTCAACGGATGGACCATCTGAGACGTAGCAGCGGCCAACATTTGATAGACATAATCTTCAAAAAATAAATGCCAAAGAATGTTCTTTCAAAAGATAATAAACATTCCCCATTAAATTTGAACTTTCTGTGTTTTTTTCTTTAAAAAAGCAGGGAACTTCGAAATGGATCCCCCTTTATTATTTCACAACATATGAGATCTCACAAGGCAGACTGTTCAAATTAAAAATAAAAAAAATATTTTTATTGCACCTAACTCTCTCTAAAAATATTTACTTACAGTCACTCCAAGCTAAACTCGTACACTATTATAAACTAATTTTATCGGCAAAATCTACAAAAATGAAAAGAAAAACACAATTTGTAATTTGATTTTTAAATAAATATATAAGAGGGTGGTCCCAGAAAATCCCGACTTGACAAAGAAAACAAAACAGATTTCGGAAAAATTTTCTTTAGCTCGATACAGTTTTCCCAGCGATATTCAATAGCTTCAATACCCTGTAAGAACTGGCTAACTCCTTAAAATAGCCATTTTCATTGTTGGCCAATCTTTTACAACCGGGCCATTTTTTCGAGTTTGGAAATAGAAAATAATCCGATGGACTCAATCTGGCGAATGAGGTGATGATGAAGCAGTGTGAACTTTCTTTCGTGGATATTGGCCATCGCAATAGTGGATGTGAGAACTGGTGCTTTCTTTTGATGAAAGAAATGCGCCAAATGTGGCCTTTTTCACTTAAACGCTGCAATAAGTTAGCATAATACTCGCCGTTGATTGTTTTTCTTTTAGAAGATAATCAATAAAAATTATCCCACGCGCATCCCAAAAACAGATGCCCTAACTTTGCCTGCAGATAGAATTGTCTTCACCTTCGTTGGACACGTTTTTCCCATTTCAGTCCACTGTTTCAGTTAACTTTTCCTTTATCTCAGGTGCGAAATGGTAGAGCCATGTCTCATTCATGGTTACGAATCTACACAAAAACACGGCTTTATAGCGTTGAAACATCGTCAATCACTTTATTGAAACATATCACAACGCTGTTTTTGTTCTACTGCGGATAGCTTTCTCAAGTACAAATATTCGGTCAATATGCGATGTACAGCACTTTTTGAAATGCCTATCATTTCAGCTAGCTCACACATCTTCAGCTGCCGATCCAATACCATTTTGTGGATTTTCTTAACCGTCGGTGGCGTGGCTACCTCAATTTGTCGACCACTACGGTGTTCGTCTTCGAAGCTCGTACGGCCTCGTTTAAACCCTCGCACCCAATGTTTTATAGTCGTAAACTAAGGCACAGCCTCCCCCAGAGTAGAATCTAGCTCGGCCTTAATATTGGATGAAGTAAGACCTTTGAAAATGAACGTATTGAATTAGTATCCTGGGCATTGATATGACTATTCTTGCCGAAGGCCCTTTTTATACCCTCCACTTCACCTTGCAGAGGATATATATCAGTCTGTTATTCGGAAAATAAATATGCGACCCCATAACATATCTATAATATTATTAGGTACCGATGATTTGTTAGACAGTTTTGAATTGAGTGTTGAATTGAGAAATAATTTTGGACATAAATCATTCACAATAGTAATTGTGTTGATTTGAAAAGTAATTTTGGACATAAACCAATAACGCAATCGATATTTAAAGTGGTGAATTAGGAATTGTCTTATAAAATAATTTAATAAATGAAAAATTAAATTTCCTAGAATTTGCACTCGAATTTCGAGAGCTGGAATCTGCTAGTATATATTAATGGTCTTTATAACAACATGAGTCGATAGAGCAATGTCCGTCTGTCTGTCCGTCTGTCTGTTGAAATCCCGCTCATTCACATATTAAACCATTTACCTGGGTAAGCTTACGATAATAATGTTTGTAATTTTTTCGAGCAGGTTGATATTTAAAATGAGGTAAATCGTGCATTATTGTCCGAAGATATGACCCAAAATATGGAGACACTTTTAAAAATGTGTTTGTTGTAATAATTTAGTATAAAGTTTATCAAATTGCTTACTTTTTTAAATAAAACAAGTAAGAAAATTATAGTCGTTCTAGACCGACTATATGATACCCTATACCATGCGTTTAGAGACCCTATCTCTCAGGCCCAACTAACTAGATAGAGAAAATAAGCATAAATCAAATTTGAGAGGGATTTTTATTAATTTTTTTGGCTACAGATATGAAAAAGTTCATATCGGATGATATATCTATATAGGGACTAGGCCCAAAAATGGACCGATCCTGATCATGTTTGGTAAAGTCTCTTGTATTTTGCAAAAATATATACAAACAAAATTTGAGAAGAATCAGTGCAATATTTTTGTTTTTTTTAAGATTTAGGTGAAGATCGGGAAGCAGCTCTATATGGAGCCTATGACTAAGAGTTGTCCCATAGTGATCATTTTTGGACTACTGATTAATGGATGTAATAAACACATACAAACCCAATTTGACTAAGATTTATATGATAATTTGGATCTAATGGCAATTTATATTGATTTCATAGGGGTCATTTGTATGGGGGCTAGGTCTGAATATGGACCGATTCTAACCAATTTCAATAGCGTTCATCATATGGCCGATAGGGACTCACACACCAAATTTCATCAAAATATATTCATATTTGCGACCTGCAGTTTGATTACAAGCTTTACATGGACGCACAGACGGACGGACGGACGGACGGACATCGTTAAATCGAATCAGATAGTGATTCTGATTCGATCGGTATAATAAAAGATGGGTCTAGGTCAAATATTTTTGGTAGTTACAAACAGCAGCACAATAAAAATATTATTGTAAACGTAAAACCCAGGTGGACGGTATCAAAGATTCGACATTTCCGAATTTAACACTCTTACGTGTTCGTTTTTAAATGATCAAAATATTCACATCTAGAAACCTATTTCTATGTTACAACAATTTTATATATGTCAGATTTATATCTAAGCAATAATATTTAGCCATGGTGTCCGTGTTTGGCTTGAAGTGACTATAAATGCAAAAACACGTTTCAAAACAAGTGAGAAAATTATAGTCGGTCTAGACCGACTATACGATACCCTATACCATGCGTTTAGAGACCCTATCTCTTAGATCCACCTAACTGGATATAGAAAATAAATAAGCATAAACCAAATTTGAGTGGGATTTTTATTAATTTTTTTTGCTGCAGATATGAAAAAGTTCATATCGGATGCTATATCTATATGGGGACTAGGCCCAAAAATGGACCGATCCTGACCATGTTTGGTAAAGTCTCTTGTATTTTGCAAAAATATATACAAACAAAATTTGAGAAGAATCAGTGCAATATTTTTGTTTTTTGATAGATTTAAGTGAAGATGGGGAAGCAGCTCTATGTGGCCTATGACTAGGAGTTGTCCAATAAGGATCATTTTTAGACTACTGATTAATGAATGTAATATATACATACAAACCCAATTTGACTAAGATTTGTATGATAATTTGGATCTTATGGCAATATATGTTGATTTCATAGGGGTCATTTTTATGGGGGCTAGGTCTGAACATGGACCGATTCTCACCAATTTCAATAGTATTCATCCGATGGCCGATAAAAGAACAAATACCAAATTTCATCAAAATATATTCATATTTGCGACCTGCAGTTTGATTACAAGCTTTACATGGACACACAGACGTACGGGCGGACGGGCGGACGGACGGACATCGTTAAATCGAATCAGATAGTGATTCTGATTCGATCGGTATAATTAAAGATGGGTGTAGGTTAGATATTTTTGGTTGTTACAAACAGCAGCACAAAGTCATTATACCCAAACCACATAGTGGTATAGGGTATAAAAAATGTGGATAACACTGTGGAACAAAATGGGTGTTATGATCTTGGGCGTCGATGATTCCTAGAAAATGTGATAAAATAAAATTCACCATTTTCACGATTTACCATCGTTGAATGAATTTTTCGTCTTCAGTAACCCATAGTGAACTTTTGAGCTAAACATATTCGCCAAACACGTTAACCCTCTAAACGCCAGTTCTAAGGGACTTTTTTAGTTTAAATTCAAAAATAGTTCTTAAATGACCCATAAAACGGGCCAACAGAGGGTTAATATGTTCTACAAAAAAAATTCCCATGAAATTTCATTGAAGACATTCGAACTCGGAATTAAGCTCAAAAGAAGCTTATACGGCTTTTGCGTCTTATATTGTACAGTGGTGGGCAAAGAAATGGAAACTTTAAACAGTCATAATACTTGACTGTACCCGCACAGCCCCAAAACCTTTGGCGGTTTTACTATACTAACATAATATATTCATCTGACATAGGATTCGTCGACGCCCAAAAATACTGTTATACAGTGTAATTTCATAACGGACTTAAGTTTGGAAATGGACTTTTTTTAAACTTTTTGAGTAATCAAACCAGTTTCACAAAGATTTTTGTTTTTAATTTTGCAGCTCTTAAAGACGAATATGATTTCTTATGGGCCAGACGAGTTTTTAGAATTTTTTTGAGAAATTTTTAAGCTTGGTACGGTCGAACATTGAAATCAATTTTATCCAAAAAATGAGGTCATGAAACATATTTTTTTTTCGCTGGTGCTTAATTTTTGCAAAACCAGAAGAATACCGGCTTATTGCTGATTTCTCGAGTAAATCGGATTTGAACTTGAGAAATACTGAATTTTTAATTCCAAGGTCATCAAAGTTCAAATATTTTTTTTTAGTAAGTTAAAACTCTTCAGAAGAGATTTACCTAGTTTTCTACAAATAAAGCACGACAGAAAAAACAAGTATGAATGTTAAATTCGACTGTACTGAATCTTTGATGCCCTACACCCGTTTTCAAAACACAATATTATAACCAAGATTATCAACACTAGGAGGCTAAAAAGGCTAGATTTTAAATTATAATGACTAGATTTTTTACAACGATGTTTAAAATTGATAATATATTATTTTCAAATTTTAGGTGCTTTTTTTAATTGAAAGCAATTTGCGATGCATAAGCATTTTTTGCTTGTTGTTGTTTTCTTGTAAGTTTTGTAAACGTTCACAGTTACAAAAAAAAAAAAAAAAACAACAAGCAAACAAAAATGTGTATGCATCGCTCTAACATACATATCTATACGCACATGTTCTGTCACGTATAAACATTTTTCACTATTTTTAGTTTTTCATATGAAATTTTATCCGAATTCCTTTACACTTTCGTTCGCCATTCCTCAGTTATTCGGTTTAGAGGCTCCAAATTCAATACCAAACTGCTGCAGATTACGGTGAATTTCTTGCGGACAGGAGAATTTTTCAACAGACAGAAAGACAGGCAGACATACAGACAGACGGACATCGCCATATAGACTTCTCCATTTATAAGGATCAAGAATATGTACAGTTTATGGGGCATTCGAAATTTATTTCGGTGAGTTACAAACGCATTGACAGTCTGATATATATATCCACAGTGGTGAGGAGGGTATAAAATATAAAAAAATTATCTTTCATAACATCATTTTTTGGATAAAATCGAACTCAACGACCCCATACGATCTTCCAAAATTCTCAAAAATCTTTCATGGCATTTTCAAATTTTATTGTTTTATTATTTTAATCAACTCTGGCACAGAAGTTTAAAAGTTTGCATTGTTTTGCTATCACTAAAAAATTACTTTTTTTCGTATATCTATTTTTATTTTAATTGCATTTTTTTGTAACAAATTTGTTATATTTTGATAGAGAACACACCAAAGAGTGATTTCGCAAAATTGGCAAATTCTGAATTTTGTAAAAGTTTCAAATGTATTATCAAACACTGTGTATGTTAATCAATCATTGCTGGAAAGACCTAACAATATCTTAAGCAAAATTTGCCTTTAAATGAATTCTTGATAGAAAACACAAAGATTCCAGTACAAATTAATGAGTTATTAAAAGATTGGAGTACAAGGATAATAAATAATAAATAATGCCGATAAAACACATTAATCTTAAATAGTTAATGTGAACTCACATACATACAAACTAAACTCACCTATACGATGCATCAAGATTTTCGCTTAATAAAGATGTGCTGGTTGGATACTCCATGGATCGCCGGCCCTCAATGGGGCTGGCCGCAAAACATTAAAACACTTCAAATACATTTAAACCGTTGAGTTTAATAATAAAAAAAAGAACAAAAATCTAAACGATAATAAACAGTTGTCTTCTTAACAAGTTAATATAGAACGACACACTTTTTCACACAAATATTATAACAGTCTCACATGCACTATACAGAAGCACTTTCCTTTTTCCGTTGTATTGTCCAAGCAAATATTTATTTTAATCCTTTCAAAACCGTTTTCTATCGTTTAGCTAATTTTTATTGAAATGCTTTTTTTTTCTCTCCACCCGGTTTCTAATATCTTCTTCATACAATTTTTGCTAAGACTTTAATATGACCGCATTTGTTGTTTTACCATTAATGTACTCGTATTGCATATAGGAAAAGCTTTTGGGTTTCCTTACTAAATGCACCACTTTTTTTAGTTTTCCTTCTACTTTTGTTCACTTTAACATGTTTCTCTGTGTCTGCACTATTTAAAGCTGTGTTTATTTTTTTGCGTTACTGTTTTTTTGTTGTTGGATGTTGGACGTTGTTGTTGTTTAAGTTTCAATTGCGTGTGGCCTACTCTACTCTGTATTTTGTTGGCCGGTTTTCATTTAAAAAAGTACTGCTGCTGCTGCACATACAATTGGGTTTGTTATTAAAAGTTGCCAGACATATTTCAAATCTTGTGTCGTCAGTAGAGAACTAAAATCCCCAAAAATTCTTATCCCTATTTCAATAAAAAAAAATTTGATATGTTTTTGGAAAAACAGTGACATTATCATAATGGGATCATTTTTGGCTCTAGTGCCCATATAATAATCTCATGCGATATGAACTTTAACATATTCCGAGACAAAAATAACATGACAATCACTTATAAAGTAAGTTAATTTCTTACCGAAAATAATTATTGTGATATTTAGAGACAGATCATGAAATTCGAGGCGAAAATTGAAAATTGAAAGCTTTTTCTTAATTTTGCCGACAATGTTTATGTTTAATTATATATAAATTATCCTTCCAATAAGATAAGTCCAAAAAATCGGTTGATATTAACTATTGACGAGGTGGATTCGAAAATAGTTCATTGCGCTTGAAAGAAACTCTTAGAATATTTTTATACCCTATACCACTATGTGGTTTGGGTATAATGACTTTGTGCTGCTGTTTGTAACAACCAAAAATATTTGATCTGGACCCATCTTTAATTATACCGATCGAATCAGAATCACTTTTTGAGTCGATTTAACAATGTCCGTCCGTCCGCAGGTCGCAAATATGAATATATTTTGATGAAATTTGGTATATAAGCTTTTATCGGCCATGGGATGAACGCTATTGAAATTGGTGAGAATCGGTCCATGTTCAGACCTAGCCCCCATACAAATTACCCCTATGAAATCGACATAAATTGCCATAAGATCCAAATTGTCATATAGATCTTACTTAAATTGGGTTTGTATGCGTTCATTACATCCATTAATGAGTAGTCCAAAAATGATCCCTTTGGCTCCATATAGACTGCTTCCCGATCTTCACTTAAATCTATTAAAAACAAAAATATTGCACTGATTCTTCTCAAATTTCGTTTGCACATATTTTTGCAAAATACAAGAGACTTTACCAAACATGATCAGGATTGGTCTATTTTTGGACCTAGTCCCCATATAGATATAGCATCCGATATGAACTTTTTCATATCTGCAGCCAAAAAAATTAATAAAGATCCCACTCAAATTTGGTTTATGCTTATTTTCTATATCCAGTTTGTTGGGCCGAATAGATAGGGTCTCTAAACGCATGGTATAGGGTATCGTATAGTCGGTCTAGACCGACTATAATTTTCTTACTTGTTATTTTTAAGGTCATGTCTAATGTTCATTAATAACAATACCTAGATTAGTTAGGATATGGGCACTTGCTGGAGCTAAAACCCTTATCCCATCTTTTGTAATACCGATTGAATCAGAATCAGTATCTGATTCGATTTAACGAAGTCCGTCCGTCCGTCCGTCTGTGTGTCCATGTAAAGCTTGTAATCAAACTGCAGGTCGCAAATATGAATACATTTCCATGAAATTTGGTACGTAAGCGTTTATCGGTCATTGGATGAACGCTATTGAATTTGGTGAGAATCGGTCTATGTTTGGACCCAGCCCCCATACAAATGACCCCTATGAAATCAACATAAATTGCCATAAGATCCAAATTATCATATAAATCTTAGTCAAATTGGGTTTGTATGTGTTTATTGCATCCATTAATCAGTAGTCCAAAAATGATCCCTATTGGACAACTCTTAGTCATAGGCCCCATATAAAGCTGCTTCCCGATCTTCACTTAAATCTATTAAAAAACAAAAATATTGCACTGATTCTTCTCAAATTTATTATGCAAACTACAAGAGACTTTACCAAACACGGTCAGTATTGGTCCATTTTGGGGCCTAGTCCCCATATAGATAGAGCATCCGATATGAACTTCTTCATATCTGCAGCCAAAAAAATTAATAAAAATCCCATTGAAATTTGGTTTATGCTTATTTTCTATATCCAGTTATTTGGGCCTGAGAGATAGGGTCTCTAAACGCATGGTATAGGGTATCGTATAGTCGGTCTAGACCGACTATAATTTTCTTACTTGTTTTTGTTTTTAATTTGGACTAGATAAATATGTAGTTGCACAGAAAAATGTTTAAATTTTCCAATTGATCTGAAACTTGGCCCATAGTCTTTTTGTGACTACAGATTAATTTTGGGGCAGTCACGCACTTTCCCCTCATCCGATCGAACTATGACGTAGTCACGCACAGTCACGGAGAGTTTTAAAACGGATTTCCCCTCATCCAATCAATCTGAAACTTGGTCGAAATGCTTGCTGTAAAGAAAGATTAACTTCGACATACAGTCACGCATAGTCACGCACAGTAACGGAGTGATTTAAAACCCATTTCCCCTTATCCGATCGACCTGAAACTTGGTCACGCATAGTCATGCACTGTCACGGAGTGATTCAAAACCCATTTACCATTATCCGATCGACCTGAAACTTTGTCCAGAGACTTGTTGTGGCCAAAGCTTAATTTTAAGATAGTCACACACAGTGACGCATAGTCACGCACAGTCACGGAGTGATTTAAATCCCATTTTCCCTCATTCAATCAATCTGAAACTTGGTCCGCAGACTTGTTGTGAACAAAGATTAATTTTAAAATAGTCACGCACAATCACGGAGAGATTCAAAACTCATAAGCATAAGGAAATAAAGAGTTTTAATAAGAACTTTGTTTTTATCGGTTAGATAATTTTGGTATAAATTTCAATTGATTTTTGTACCCTCCACATCACTGTGCAGAGTGTATATATCAGTTCCTCATTCCGTAGTAACGCATCGAAAAATAATATATGTATATATATATATTATATTGACCCTTATAACAACTCGAGTCGAGCGATGTCCGTCTGTCCGTCTGCCTGTTTGTCTGTTTAAATCAAGTTCATTTCCAAAATAAACCATCTACCTGGATCAGTTGAAGATAATATTGTTTGCCATTATTTCGAGCATGTTGGAATTTAAAATGGGGTAAATCGGGTAACAGTATGCCAAGATATGGTTTAAAATATGGAGACACCACTAAAAAATTCTAAAAATTCAGTGAGTTTGTTTTAATCTATACATAAATAGGCAAGGTGACTTCTTGTGACATCTCCTAAATTCTCAGTTACCAATCAATTTTGACAGAAAGTATACCATTTGACAGGTATTTCTTTACAGGTGTGCAACATCTTCACAGATGTGCACCATCAGGTACCTTTTTTAAGTAATAATCATATAAAGTTGGTACTAACACATACATAAAACACATATTTAAGCTTCACATAAAAAACTATACAATGCTGTGTGTGTTTTTATGAATTGGCTTAAACTGATTAGCATACTTTTAGGCTCTTATAAAATTATTTTTTAACAAACCCATTTATATGTCTTCTTTGTGTTAAACAAATATTTATAGCGAAATTTAATAATTTTATTTAAAAATTCACCATTTAATGAATTTTATTTAAATATTCATAAATTTCTATGTATATATATAGATTAGAAAACATTGAAAAAAATCATGTGAGTCCGATCACAGGGGAGAGGATCTATGTATATAAAAATATTTATTATTATTTATTATTTCAAATGGTTAATTTTTAATTTTTTGTTTTTCATTTTTCGTTTGTCATTTTTCATTTTTCGTTTTTACTTTTAATTTTTTATTTTTAATTTTTACATTAATCATTTTTTATTTATCATTTTCCATTTTTTATTTTTCATTTCTCATTTTTTCTTTTTTATTTTTCATTTTTCGTTTTTCATTTTTCACTTTTTATTTTTCATTATAATTTTTTTTTTTTTTATTTTTCATTTGCGTATAGATGTTTACACATCAAAAATTGCATGAAAAATAAAATTTCTTAGAATTTGCACTCGAATTTCGAGTGTTGGGCTCTGTTAGTAGTTTCTTATTACGTCTATCCTTTTATTAACTTTTTCAAATATTCTGTTTTCATTTGTTATAAACAGCGTAATAATTCCAGATATAATTATAAACGCAAATCTCAGGTAGGGGTATTTAGGATTTAGTTATAATTGTAAACAGATGAAAAGTAATTTTTAAGAAATAATTCAGGGTCAAGTTCATTTCCAAAATAAAGCATTTAACTGGGTCAGCTGAAGAAAATATTGCTTGCCATTATTTCGAGCACGTTGGAATTTAAAATGGGGTAAATCGGGTAACAGTATGCCAAGATATGGTTTAAAATATGGAGACACCAGTAAGAAATTCTAAAAATTCAGTGAGTTTGTTTTAATCTATACTATAAATAGGCAAGACGACTTCTTGTGACATCTCCTAAATTCTTAGTTACCAACCGATTTTGACAAAAAATATACCATTTGACAGGTATTTCTTTACAGGTGTGCAACATCTTAACAGATGTGCACCATCAGGTACCTTTTTTAGTAATAATCATATAAAGTTGGTACTAACACATACATAAAACACATATTTAAGCTTCA
Source organism: Cordilura impudica (assembly GCA_963682025.1). Classification (NCBI taxonomy): domain Eukaryota; kingdom Metazoa; phylum Arthropoda; class Insecta; order Diptera; family Scathophagidae; genus Cordilura; species Cordilura impudica. The sequence goes on along the minus strand of OY821519.1, from coordinate 22,385,067 downwards.
CATAAAAAACTATACAATGCTGTGTGTGTTTTTATGAATTGGCTTAAATTGATTAGCATACTTTTAGGCTCTTATAAAATTATTTTTTAACAAATATGTCTTCTTTGTGTTAAACAAATATTTATAGTGAAATTAAATAATTTTATTAAAAAATTCACCATTTAATGAATTTTATTTAAATATTCATAAATTTTTATGTATATATGTAGATTAGAAAACATTGAAAAAAAATCATGTGAGTCCGATCACAGGGGAGAGGATCTATATATATAAAAATCTATAATATTAATAGGCTAGGCAATTTCTTGTGTCTGATGTTTTGTTCTACCGTTTTATCCCGATTTTGACCAAACGTATATTATTTGAAAGACATTTCTCTTTAGCCGATTTACAGATTTTTAAATTTTTCCTTTATTTTGAGTAAATTGCATTTAAAGTTGCTACTAAATTTGTTAATGTGTTTGTAACAAAAATGAGTTTGTTTTTTGTGTTGATTTGTGAATTGGCTATAATTGATTGGCTTACTTTATTATTATTTATTATTTCTTTATTAATTTCCTGTACAAAAAGACATGTCTTATAATTAAAGTACAGGATTTTCATCATTCAAAAATTCGCCACAAAATTAAAATAAAATAAAAAAAAAAATTTATAACTTATTTAAAATAAAGTAAAATAAATATAAGAAATTATTAAAATTCATGAATTTAAAGAAATGAAAATTAAATATATTAAACAAAGTAACTAAACAAAAATTTCTTAAAATGTATCGCGTTGCTAACTAATTGTTGGTTGTGTGGAATTGCATTCCAAAGACGTGTGGCGTTTATGAAAAATTACCATTCTGACACAAGGCATCGACGCATAGAGATAAGTTTTTTGCCCCTTCTGGATGTAGCAAACTGTATTTGATCATAAAGATATAGGGGTTTCTCAGTGTAAATAATTTTGTGCAAAAACATTAAAACCCTTATATTAATAAGGTTATCGAATGAGACTCCATAAAGACTTTTTGAGAAAGTCGAAACGCTATCACGTTTCTTCAGTCCATAAACATATCTAACAATATTGTTGTACAAAATATTTAGTTTTTTCTTGCTGGCGTAGTCGCAGTTGCCAAAAAGTTCACAGCCATAAAGTAGACCAGGAATTAAGTATGCCTTTGCAAGAAGATGTCTTACTCTTAACGGCGTAAAATACTAAGTTACCCAAAGCGATCTTAGCTTTATATACGTTTGAACCACAAGTGTATCTACGTGGCTTGACCAAGTCAAGTTGTTATTGAAAACTATGCCAAGATTTTTTTACCTCTTTTACAATTTCGATTTTCTGATGTTTTATTAGTATATCATGTTCACGAACAGGCTGAAAAGTTTTTTTTATGAATAATCAAACATTTTGATTTATGCGGGTTGAGACAAAGTCCATTTGCAGTGGCCCAAAAATGTATTTTATTAAGGTCATAGTTTAGCTTTTCAACATTTTCTTCTATGGAGCTTACTGGACTACTCAGATACAGCTGAACGTCGTCCGCATACATGTGTATTTTGCAGTGAGATAGTTGTTGTGGCAAATCATTGGCATAGACGGAAAAAAGAAGTGGAGCCAGAATCGATCCTTGAGGTACGCCTCTCGTGAGTGTTACAGGTCTTGAGATCGAATTATTAACGTATACAGATTGAGTCCGATTTGTGAGGTATGAATGTAAAAGCTGCGTAGAAGTGGGTCTTTATTTAATAAAAAAAAATTCCTAGAATTTGCGCTCGAATTTCGAGGGCTGGAATCTGCTAGTATTTATTATTATTTATTATTTCAAATGGTTAATTTTTAATTTTATGTTTTTCATTTTTCGTTTGTCATTTTTCGTTTTTATTTTTAATTTTTTATTTTTCATTTTTCCATTATTCATTTTTTATTTATCATTTTCCATTTTTTATTTTTCATTTTTGATTCTTTATTTTTAATTTTTCGTTTTTCATTTTTCACTTTTTATTTTTCATTTTAATTTTTTTTTTATTTTTTATTTTTCATTCGCACATCAAAAAAATTTCTTAGAATTTGCACTCGAATTTCGAGTGCTGGGCTCTGTTAGTAGTTTCTATTACGTCTATCATTTAATTTACTTTTTCAAATATTTTATTTTCATTTGTTATAAATAGCGTAATAATTCCAGATCTAATTATAAACGCAAATCCCAGGTGGGGGGTAATTAGGATTTAGTTATAATTGTAAAATAGATGAAAAGTAATTTTTAAAAAATACTTCAGAGTCTCAACTGAATATTTCGTTCTATTTAACATTCTGCGAAAATTGAATCCTGTCAGGTGCCCATTTCTCGAAGTTGATAATAGCAAAATGAGGTACCAAATTTGTCTGAGTATGTATTGTAGAAAACTGACAATTTTTGTCGTTAAGAAGTTGGAGAATCACACAACCGGGATATAATTTTTATACCGTATATCACTATGTGGTTTGGGTATAATGACTTTGTGCTGATGTTTGTAACTACCAAAAATATTTGACCTAGACCCATCTTTTATTATACTGATCGGCTCAGAATCACGTTCTGAGTCGTTTTAGCGATGTCCGTCCGTCCGTCTGTGTGTCCATGTACACTTTGTAATCAAACTATAGATCGCAAATATGAATATATTGTGATGAAATTTGGTATATAAGCTTATATCGGCCATTGGATGAACACTGTTGAAATTGGTGAAAATCGATCCATGTTCAGACCTAGTCCCCATACAAATGACCCCTATGAAATCCACATAAATTGCCATAAGATCCAAATTATCATATAGATCTTAGTAAAATTGGGCTTGTATATGTTTATTGTATCCATTAATCAGTAGTCCAAAAAGAATCCCTATTGGACAATTCTTAGTCATAGGCCCCATATACATAGAGCTGCTTCCCGATCTTCACTTAAATCTATCAAAAGAACAAAAATATTACACAGATTTTTCTCAAATTTGGTTTGTGTATATTTTTTCAAAATATAAGTGACCTTACCCAATATGGTCAGGATCAGTCCATTTTTCGACCTAGTCTCCATATAAGTATAGCACCCGATATGAACTTTTTCATATCTGCAGCCCAAAAATTTTAATAACAATGCCACTCAAATTTGGTTTGTGCTATTTTCTATATCCAATTAGTTGGACCGAGGAGATAGGGTTTCTAAACCATGGTATAGGGTATCTTATGGTCGGTCTAGACCGACTATAATTTTCTTACTTGTTAAAGTTAAGTATTTAAAGGACTTAGTGGAACAGTTAAATCTTTCAGGACTTAACTAACTGAATTCAAAATAAATTTAAATGTTTAATTGAAGTCACTGAGTGAATTCCTGCTTCACTAAGAAATTAATGGACTCATTCTATAGAACAAATCCTGACGAAACGTTTAAAATTAATATGTAGAAATTTTAAAATATATTTAAATATTTTGAATTTGTCACACATATTTAAATCGTTTCGATATGTGTAATTTTAAAAAATGAACCCCTCCATTAAATGTTAGAACAATTAATTAGAAATGAGTTAATGATCAGTAAAACTTCAAGGAGGTACTTAAATAAATTGTAAACACGCTGAATAAAATTTAAAATACATAAAAGGGGAAGAAAATCGATTTATCTGGCAACACTGGGATATTTTGTTTTCCTATCACTGTGTTTGTATAGTTTGTTTCTATGTAGCCGGGTATTCCTTATTTTCTGTGAATGTGTGTGTATGTGTTTTGGAAAATATTAAGGGGAAGAGAACTGAGTAGAAAGCATCGGAATGCAGCTTTTTTATTGGGTTAAAATGAGAAGAATAATTTTCAAGCACTTTGCGAATTTAAGCCTTATTTTTTGTAAAAAAAAAAAATATTGATATTTCAAACATTGCTTAAAATAACACTTTATTAAAACATTTGCTAAAATAACACTTTAACTTAAAATTTTACAATTCTCAATTAAATCGTAATTAAGAATTATCTTGGTAACTAAAAATTATAACATTTATTACTTAAGTTTTTCAATAAAACTTTTTTCAACACCTTTATCTTTCAAATGCACTTTATATATTTTGTACTAATTAATCTTAAATTTTTCTTTGCGATGTTTGTTGTATTTTTCAGATTATTTATATATTTTAACACTTTGTTTTTTCTTTGTTTTTATAATAAATAATTTTTAATTATTTTTTCTTTTCTCTACACGCGTCCACTTTATTGCAATAAAATATGCATTTTTTTTAAAATAAATTTTTGCCAACCTCCTTTGATTCTTGTACAATTTTTATGTTATTGGGCCAGCACACGACTACTTTTAACAAGAATAACAACAATTTAGATAACATCATCCCCAAACCGTTATTTGAAAAAAGCTGACTCTACTGCACTACTGCAAGTTTTAACAATAAATTCCACGTCCAGAGAGTTGGAGAGGAAGACAATTTTTAAAAACAACACAAACAAATGAAAATGTTTGAAACAGAGACACACACTCTCATATAATAATTCATACTAGTATTATATAGCGGCAGGAAATGCAGGACAAATTGTAAACAGAGAGTGATAAATAAGTAAACACAAGAAGAGAGTATGTGACAAGCATGGAAAATTTAGTACTTGAGTACTTTTTTCATCATAATTTCAAACAGAAACTCAAAATATATATGATTACAATTTTTTAATAGAAAACTCAATATAAAAATTTAACTTTTAGCATTAAGAAGAAAGATGTCGAAGTGAAACAGTTTTTTCTATAATAAAAATTCTTAGATTTAAGAAGATTTTCCACCCAAAAAAGCAAAATTTAATAACATTTTCTTACAGAAAATATTTTAAATTTTGAAACAAATTTTTAATACAACAACCTTGTTGTCTGGGACATTATATTATGAAAAAATTGGGATAGTCTCAAAATTTAGACTTTCAAAATCCCGAAATCTCAAAATCCCGATTTTTTTAAAATCCCGAATTCCAAAATCTCCAATTTCAAAATCCTGAATATATGTTTCGATAATAAATACTACCGAATTCGAGATTTTAATTTTTTTTTTTTTTTATAAAATACATGTTTTAAAACTTAATTTTTAAATATTAAAAAATTATTATCATTTTTCTAATTCTCTATTAGAATACATGTTTCAGACTACATTTATGAATAATATTAATAAGATATAAAATGTAAAAAGTATTATTTATAGTGCAATATTTATTGCAATTGCTTTTAAAAAATAAGTTTTAAGCATTGTATCTTTATTTTTTAATATTTCTTTTAAATTCTTATTCTTTTTTAATTTTTTTTTGTTTCTTGGCAATCTCTCTCCAGATTTGACTTTTTCTATTGCTGTTTTAGCAACAATGAGTTCTTTGCCCAAGTTCCCAATTAAATCATACAATCCGCAATTTTTCTTACCTACAACTACCTTAAGTCGCCTGTGCCACGATTCGACAGAATTTTGTGTTCTCGGGTAGTTTTCTTCCAGCATATCGCAGGTCGACCAAAATCCTCTTTCATATGGCCCAACGACGTAGTTCTTTTTCAGCCAACAAGCTATTTTTTTCGATTCTTTGTCTTGAAGATTTTATATAAGGCGTCGTAATACTCCGGTATTCGGTATCATTCGAATTTCCAAGCTGAATTCTTCAGAATTGCCATACTTTATACTCAACCCATTTTGCTGGATCTTATGCCAAATAATTTGACCAAAGTGGAATTGGCATCCCTTGCATTCAGCATATGGAAAAATTGCTTTGCGGTATTAATTATTGCTTTCTCGAATTCCGAAATTATCTTTAATGGTTTTAGGTCGATATTCCAATCGCAAGCTAATTTGGCGATACTAAAAAACACTTCTGAACACGAGGGGCACTATCTGGCCTTGAACGTACCCGTGGGTGCTGAAAAGCTGCGTCATGATAGATGGAACCGCATAAAAGGTGCCATCCATTAGCCAACATTTTGATTCTGCTAACATCTCCAAACTTGATTGCGTGCCCAAAAGAATGTTTTTTTCACCTGCGAATTCGTTTTCATCCAAAACGAAGAGCTCCCCTTCGAGGTATTTGTTCTTGTAAGCAATATCAATATCCTCTAAACGTAGGGGCTCCTTCAAAATATCCGAACGGACGCGGGAAGTTTTTTGTTTTTGTGCTTCCTTGGTTGGCAGGTAAACACGATAATGCTGATCCGTTTCAACCTCGTTATCCCTTACAATTTGAGAAGGGGGTACTCCAATGTTAAGTTTTGCTTTATTCTTTAAAGCATTATTAGAAAGAGCCACATGCTTAGAATGCCCAATTGGAGGATGACTATGCTCAGATTGTTCCTTTTTTATGACATGTTCGTTCTCCTCCATTATTGTATGTAATCGGCATTTGCAATGTTTTTCTTTCCGATTGGCACAGCACCAGTAGTAAACTTTTTCTGTTTTCTTTTCCAAATGATGACAATAACCATTTAAAAATAGTTTTGGCTTTCCTTTATTTGAAACAATTATTTCGAGACTCATTTTTTTATTATTATCAACCGCACTACATTGTTTTAAAACAGAGAATGAAAGTTTGTCGCCCACTTTCTACTTCTACAATTGAATTTTCAATGCTCACTAAGATTTTTTTTTATAAATTTTAGAAAGTATTAATTAAGGTAGAACAACATTTTTGTTCTGAGGTTTTTGCTGTTAAAAATTTGAAATCCCGAATTTGGAAATCCCGGAAGCGCCCCGGTAGGTGACTAGGTAGAGTGCTCGCCTATCATGCAGGGGTCGTGGGTTCGATTCCTACCAGAGGCTTTGGTATGTCGCTGCAAAAAAAAAAAAATGAACTACTCGCTCTTTCCTCCTTAACCTATTTTCCTGAGAACAACACAATGCACTGCATCTGTAGGGGGCATACCCTGAGTGTTGATTAATTAAAAAAAAAAAAAAAAAATTGTTGTGCAGGTTTTGATGTTAAAAATCGCGGCGATTTCAAATTCGGGATTTTCAAATTCGGGATTTTGGAATTCGAGATTTTGGAATTCTGAATTTTGAATTCGGGATTTTCGGTTTCGGGATTATATACCCAACCCGAAAAAATTTAAATATATTTCTCTCTAGCAAATAACCTAACATTTAAATTTTTCTGTAGAGTAATGCTTTTTTCATTTAAATAAATTTGATATAAAAATATAGAGGGGACCTATTCAAAACATAATCTGTTGGATTAATATGGTTTCAGTATCATCGATGAAGTGAACCTTCACGGTATCAAACTATTTACTAGGATGTTTTAAGATCACTTTGCATACGGATCTGCAAACTTAAAATCACTATAATTTTTAGAACTATCATTCTTGTTTTTCCTATGAAAAACTCTAGATGTCTAAATAGTTTTTATAATAAGGACTTTTTATTTTCCCTAATCATTCTGAGGACGTCATCTAAAATGACTTAAAAATTGGGATTTTTGCATAATATAAATATAAAAACCTTAAAATCAGAGCCTTAACCGCAAAAATAGGTTCAGGGGCAAAATCAAAATTTAAAAAAATTATCTTTGCGTTAGTTTTGGTATGTAATTACACTAACAAAATAAACTTACGGTAAAAGTGCTTAATGCTATGTTCAGACGTACAGCAAGATTTGAGGTTCTCTCTCTCTTTCACGGTTCGCGCCCTAATCGTGATTGAACCTACATGATTCGCCATACAAAATTTTGTGAGCGAACCAACCTGGTTCATTTTGAATCTATTTACGAACCATGAAAAATGTACTGTCATCTCCAATTTTGATAAAAAAAAAATGATCGCTAGTTTATCTGAACTAGCTGTCAAAAATATATAAGCAAAGAAAAAACAAAAAATTAATGTATGCAATAAAATAAATAGAAAGATTTAACAAATAAAAAGTATATGTTTACATATATGTATATATTAAATAAAAATGGAAAAAAATTAAATAGTGAAACGTAAAGTGTAGAAGGATATTTGCACAAATAATATAAATGTCAAAATGAACCAAAAACACTCGTCTGAACACCAAGGTTTGCAATCGTGATTTAGAGAGCGAATCAAGTGGTTTATTTTGCCATCTGAACATGCTATAAGCTGTAAATTCGTATGGAACTTCGTACTGCTGAAATTTCAACAGATGATGCAAATGATGGTTAATTATCGATTTTTATCACAGTTTTTTAGATATCATATATTTGTTCCTTTTACTGCTGCAAGGAGCATAGGGCCGTCACATGATTATTCCAATAAATTCGATCTGTTGCACGATGTTTAATTTCATTCCAACGCATTTTAGTACCCATTGCACAAAAAGCTTTCCGCTAAGAACACCAGATGATATTGACCTCTCGATTGTTAACTTTGAACAAAATCTCAAACTAGCTGCTCAACTTGCTACTAAACCTCCTTGTCACACCAGGCCATACAGAACTACTTCTGTAGATATTGAAAGGCTATTAGGTTAAAAAAAAAAAGAATTCGAAGACAGTGGCAACTGCACAGATCTCCTCAACTTAAGCAACAATTGAAAGAATACACGAAAAACCTACGGAAACTGCTTGAAACACCGAGAAATGCTAATTTGAACAGTTATCTGAAAAACTGGATCCAACAGAAAAAACTGATTACACTTTGTGGCGTGCTACAAAAAATCTTAAAAGACCTGTTGTATGTAAGTCTCCTCTAAGAAAGGAAAGTGGAGGATGGGCTAGGAATGACAAAGAGAAGGCAGATCTGTTTGTGGAACATCTAAAAAAAGTTTTAACTTCAAATATAACCCCCTAGTTCTATTGAAGAGTTGCCACTTGTTACTTTACAACATAGAGCAGTGTCCCTTCGTTTTGAGATTCGAGAGGTCGAAAAGGCCATTGTTGATTTAAACCCCAAAAAAGCATCGGGGATCGATGGGATCAGTAATAAAATGCTTTTGGATTTACCCCGAATAGCATTAAGAATAATTCTGTCTATTTTTAATGCTATAATACGCCTTGAACATTTTCCCCCAGAATGGAAAGTTTCACTCGTTACAATGATACCTAAACCAGGTAAAGATCACACAAAGGTCGATTCATATAGACCAATAAGTTTACTGTCCAACTTGTCAAAATTATTTGAGAGAATTTTGGTAAACAAACTTACAATATCTGTAAATCAAAATAATGTCATTCCAGCACATCAATTTGGTTTCAGACGAAAGCACAGCACCACTGAGCAAGTTCACAGAATTGTAAGTGCCATAAGAAGAGCTTTTGAAGACAAAAAGTACTGCTCTGCAATTTTTATAGACGTCTCGCAAGCCTTCGATCGAGTTTGGCATGAGGGATTCCTCTATAAAGTTAAACAGTTGTTGCCCCCGAACACACATAAGCTAATGGAGAGCTATATAATTAATAGAAAATTCTCTATAAGAGAGAAAAGCTTTGTGAGCCCTCCACAGACAATTCATGCTAGTGAACCACAAGGTAGTATCTTGGGCCCGCTTCTGTATATCCTTTACACATCAGATATGCCAACAAATGAAAACACACTTACGTTGACTTTTGCGGATGATACTGCAATTTTAAGCGTACACGAAAACCCCACAACAGCATCTCTGCTTTTACAGAGCCATATTGAAGAGCTGGAAGATTGGCAAGATATGTGGAAGATTAAAGTAAATGAACAAAAGTGTATCCACGTAACTTTTACCCTAAGAAGGGAGATTTGCCCTCAAACTCGAATTAGGAACCAGTCTATACCTCAACATTCCTCTGTTAAATACCTCGGACTACATCTAGTCGCCGACTTACCTGGAAAAGTCATATAGACGCTAAATTGACACAAATAAAATTGAAATTAGTCCAATTCATTCACTAATTGGCAGAAACTCAAAGTTAAGTCTCGACTGTAAGCTCTTGATTTATAACTAGATTTTCAAACCCATTTGGTGCTATGGTATGCAGTTGTGGGGAACAGCCTCAGTTTCAAACACAGAAAGAATACAAAGATGCCAAAACAAGATTTTGATACGTGGTACGTGAGAAACTCACATTTGCACAGAGACTTAAACGTTTCTCTAGTAAAGTACGAAATCACTAGATATAGTGCAAATTATTTGTAAAAGCGAAAATCCCACCCGAATCCTCTAGCACGTAACTTAATCAACAATCGTATCCACCAACGCTTAAGAAGGAGGGAGATTGCTGATCTCATTGGATGAAAAATGGATTGATACAATTATTTTTTTTTTTATCATTAGATTACATACAATGTATATAGAGTAAATGAAATTTTGTCTGGCACTGGCTGAATTGATAATTTAAGTTTTAGTTTTAAGATTTGAATAACTTATTATTAGTTCACAAACCTATGTGAAGATTTAATAAATAAAGAAATGGGATATTTCAGTTTCAAATTTCCGTCTCCAGGTATGTGATGGTCGTCCCATACGGCGACTGACCTGCGGGTTCCAGTCTATGGCTTGTTTAGCAATGTCCATTTGCGTTCGCAGATTTCAATTTGGATATATTGTTGACCAGTTTCTGACCAGAGACGATAATTTGAGATTGTTCTAGGTCAGAATATGTGAAGAATCCTTCTTAGGCATTTATTTACAAAAAACTTATATGGAATGTATGTCACGTGGTTCTGCATTCCACGTCCCGCAAACATACATCAGTGTGGATTTTCTATTCGAATTAAATATCTTCTTGATATGTATGATGAGTTCCACACTGATTTGAGTTGGGCGAATGGTTGCCAGGGCTCGTTCATATGGCTGGAGATACCAGATAACAGAATGAATCGACTTCGTCAAGCGATTGGTTCTGAACCGGTTAATGTTTGTTCATTATTTATGTTTATTCGCATTACTTCAGTTTTGCTGATATTTATTTTCAAAACAACGTGTGCTGCAGTTTCCTGGACTAGTAATAACTTAGATTGCATGTCTTAAAAGGTATGAGTAAGTAGACAAATGTCATCAGCATAGTCAAGGTCCTCCAGTCTGCCTTGGAGACCCCAAGCGATTCTCCTTCTATGAGATATTGCCTTATCCATTACTACATCAAGTACGCAGTTAAAAAACAGGGGAGATAATACACAGCCTTGCCGTACACCGGCATTAATGTTTATTTTTTTTTTGCTAAGTTGTTTTTCGTGAAGAATGCGACAGGAAACCTTTTCATATAGATCTTTGATGAGATTTGTTACCTTGGCAGGTACACCTTTACACTCTAATGTAAAAGCCTTCTCAAAGTCTATAAACGTTAGATACAAAGGTGATCTCCATTCTACAGACTGCTCTATGATTACTCCTAGATTATTAATATGATCGACACACGATTTGTAAGCACGAAAACCGGCTTATTCCTTCCTAAACTTAGGAAGAAGGGAAGTTGAAATTCTTTTATTTATTATGTGTGCAATCACCTTGTTGATCATACTCAGAAGCGTAATATCTCCCCAATTTTTACGGGCTGTTGAATCTCCTTTTTTTGGTAAATTTATGATGATACCTTCAGCAATTTTCTCTGGGAGGAGTTCCGTGCCCCAGAATTGGTTTATAATTGATGTGAGTAAATGGGCACTCGTTGTTGCGTCAATTTTTAACAGCACTGAGGCGATATTGTCCATTTGTTGTTTATCAGTGATTTTATTGCTTCACAAATTTCAGTAGTATTGGGCCAATCGATGGAGATATTTGTGTCGTCGAATGTGATTCACAGCTGCATATTGACTGATGTGTGGGTAGGGACGACGACAACATAGTTGTATAGAATTCTTCCTAAAGTTTTAGTTGTTGTTGTTTGAATGTAACGAGTTCTTCATCATTGGTTTTTCATTGGTTTAACAGTGGGTTTTTAACTATTAGTTATTTGCTTTGCCGCACGTTTGAGATCTCCCATACGATACGTTTCGGCAGCAGCCTGCGCCTCTTTAGCGACATTGTTAACCCAGTTTCGTTTGTCATGCGGCGCACTCCGCTTGGCTTCACGGTCGAGGCGATTGTGCAGCTGTTGACACAAAACTTTGGATGACCGCTTTCTGCTATTATTAATTCAGGCTTTAGTGTCTATTCTCTCCAACACCAGTCTCCAGATGTCATCACTAGTCCACTTTTATGGGAATCGTTCTTATATCCCAGGTCATTGTCTGCAGCTTGTGCAACGATCTCTATTATTGTTGATCTGAAGCGATGTCCTCAATGCTAACGTGAAGGAATTTGCTATTTTTGAATCTTTGAGTTTATCAAAGTTATATCTTCTTTGGGACATTTGTGTGTCCTTTTTAATAGCGGCAATTTTTGTGCGGATTGTCGCGATTACCAGATGATGATCACTTGCGACATCGGCTCCTCTTTTACTACGCACATCTAGAAGTGAATTTTGTCATTTTAAGCTAATAGTAATGTGATCGATCTGGTTCTTAGTTATCCTGTCAACAGAAACCCATGGCACTTTATGTACCCTTGAGTGAGGAAACAGCGTGCCACCAATAACCAGGTTGTTTGTTGTACATGTCTCTACTAGTAATTCCCCATTCTCTGTCTGCCATGCTTTCATATTGTGCTATCTATCCTGATGTTGTCTGCTCCTACTTGAGCGTTAAAATCATCCATCATTACCACAATATCACCTCGGTGTACTGATGTTAATACTCTGCTGAGAAGGTCATAAAACGATTTTTTTGTAGATGTTTCGGCTGCTTCTGTTGGTGTGTAACACTGTATGCATGTGATTTTAGGTATCATGGACCGATATAAGTATATAATTTTAAATTCCTGTTACTACGAGTATTTCACATTGGAAAACTCAACACAAATTCTCTACTGAACCAGAAGGTTCGTATTTTGGAACTCTTCTTTTTACCTCGTACTCTCTGTCTGTCTGTCTGTCTGTCCGGGTCAACACCATTCCCCTTATCGAATTGATCTGGAACTTGCGTAACTTAGGTTAGGTTAGGTTATATTGAAAGTGGCTGCTAAACCAAAGGAAAAGCACACTTAGACTCTGGGGTCCATTGTGATACCACGGGATGAATAGATGTTCCCCTGAGTCCCTACCGTAGAACCAGTTTGAGCTCCTGATGAAGCCCCTGATATGTAAAATTTCACATTTGAGAGATCAGAGAGATCGTGAAGAAACGGCAATCCCAATGTTCAAAGTGTCGTTCTGGAGAGCGCCGGGCAATAGCAAAGGAAGTGTTCTATGCTCTCCACCTCCTCCACATCCATGCAGCTATAACAGAAGTCATTTGACGAGACCCTGAGGCGTTCAGCGTGTCTCCCTATAAGGCAGTTCCCAGTGACAACAGCAACTATGTACTGTTGAAATTACCCCACGGGGGAGTGATAGTAGCGCGCTAGTGCGCTTATGATTTAGAGGCGCCCAAATCTGTCTCGTGAACCTGCACGTTGATCCCTTAACCCATCTGTTGTCGGTTATGCCGGCGGTGTGAAGCCGAAATTCCAGCTTGCAAGATTCCAGGGGTATACCAACACATTCCAAGTCCGCTGGAACCCGTAAGGTAGTGCCCTGTCTTGCCAACTCGTCAGCTTTACAGTTTCCCGGTATATTCCTGTGCCCTGGGACCCATATGAGTCTGATGTCGAACTGCTTGGCCATCTCATTTAAAGACGTGCGGCAGCTAAGGGTAGTTCTTGTTTTCAGGAACATTAACTCCAAGGATTTTACCGCGGCCTGACTATCAGAGTAGATGTTGACTGCGGTTGTAGACAGAATATTCCGACCCAACCAGTCAGCAACTTCTTTATTGCCAGTACCTCTGCCTGATAAACACTGCAGTGGTCTGGCAAACTGCGAGCCAGATTTAGTCCAAGCTCCTTTAACTTTGACTTAGTCACGCACAGGCACGGAGTGATTTAAACCTCACTTCCCCTCATCCGATCGATCTGAAAGTTTGTCCATTGACTTGTTGTGGCCAAAGATTAATTTTAATATAGTCACTCAAAGCCACGCATAGTCACGAACAGTAACGGAGTGACTTAAACCCCATTTCCCCTCATCCGATCGATCTGAAACTTAGTCCATAGACTTGCTGTGATCAAAGATTAATTTTAAAATAGTCACACACAGTCATTCTCTGTAACGGAGAGATTCATATGCATAATGAAAGAAAGAGTTTTCATTAAAACTTTATTTTTATGGGTTGGCTTATTTTAATTTATTGTTTGCTTTCGGTCTAAGCTAAAAAATATTTTAAAAGAATAATTTTAAATTTAAGATATTAAAAGATATTAAAAAAAATATCCTTTACCAAAATTAATCAATTTTATTAAAATACTGCTTGAAGTACTAAAATACTGCTTGAAGTATCACCAATTTTGATACAATTGTTTTAATAACACTTTTTATAATATTCAAAAAATGTCATTATGTAAATTTTACATATTTTTTTAAAACAAATTTTCTTGTTTAAATTTTTTGAAAATACATACTTTTACACAAATTCTTTAAGCAAATGATAGATCATACGCAAAAATTCATGTTTAACTCTCAAATAAAGCACAACAACGAAATTCTATAGTATTTTAAAAAGAAATCGTACGGTTGCTTTTATAAATTAATTTTAATATTTATATTTAGTGATTTCTGTAATAATAAATTTCATTATATTAATAATTTTGTATTAAAAGTTACTAATATGCATTATTAAATCGGCAATTTTAATAAATGTTTACTGGATTTACATGCGCATCCGACTGATTTTAAGAAAAAAAAAAAAAACTAAAAAGGAAAATAACAATGCAGAAGTCCATTACATGAAAGAGACTACTCTCTTAAATTCTTTTAAAAAAGTACTCTTACCATATTAAAATAAAGCTTTTTTGTGTAAACAAAAAACATACAAAAATAAACAGGCGGGAAACGGATACATAACGAAGAGGGAAATTGAAAAAGCTTTCGTTAAGTTGAAAAGAATAATATTCTTCATCAAATTAAAAAATTAATAATGGCTTTTATTACTACTATAGTAAACACAACACTTGTTTTATATTAATATTTTTTTTAGTTTTATAAATTATAAAACTATTTTAGTATACCGATAAACAACTTTTGTTTTTATTTGAACACGTATTGACGTATTGAACTACTCACGAACGTTTGATTGCCCATACTAAACAAAAGAGGCTGACTGAACGAAGCTAGTTAAGTAAGATTTTTGGGGGAACAGTATTGCACCATTAGCGATTAAGTCTCTAAAATGAAGAATAGAGATATACAGCCGTATTCATAAAAAAAATCCTAATTCGGGTTTCAAATACAAATTAATTAAAAAACATTTTAAGCTTAAAAAGGTTTGTTAAAAATTCATATTCATAATCAGTTTTTATGTAATGCTATGTTCAGACGGACAGCAAGATTCGAGGTTCGCTCTCTCATTCACGGTTCGCATCTCAATCACGATTTAACCTACATGATTCGCCATACAAAATTTTAAGAACGAACCAACTTGGTTCATTCTGAATCTAGTTAGGAACTACGGAAAATGTACTGTCATCTCCAATTTTGATAAAAAAAAAATATCGCTAGTTTATCTGAACTAGATGTCAAAAATATATAAACAAAGAAAAAACAAAAAATTAATATGTGAAATAAAATAAATAGAAACATTTAACAAATAAAAAGTACATATTTACATTCAAATAAAAATGGAAAAAATTAAATAGTGAAACGAAAAGTGTAGAAGGATATTTGCACAAAAAATATAAACGTCAAAATGAACCAAGAACACTCGTCTGAACACCAAGGTTCGCAAGCGCGATTCAGAGAGCGAATCAAGGGGTTCATTTTCCCATCTGAACATGCTATAATAAACGATTTAATGTTTGTTGTTGTTAAACTCTAAGATGACAACACTATATTTTTATATGTTGCTTGAGTCGGAATGATGGAAATCCATGGTAATTAATTCACACGGTATTCGTATCCAGAATTTTTTTTCCGTGTTTGAGAAAAATTTGGTTTTATGAAAAAAAAAAATCATGTGAGTCCGATCACAGGGGAGATGTGTAAACATCTAGTAATTAAGGATTTTTTTATGTCACTTTTTTAAAATCAAACAGAAAGCGTCATCTATGTATCACTTATAGCAAACAACTGCAGGGACTCTGGTTATACTTGTAGGTTAGTTGAATTATGTATATGTTATACGTTTATGTGAAATTCTTGTCGTTTTACAGTAAAGGGTTGTTGAATTAGCTGAAACAATTTTATATAATAATTTTTTCACCAATATAATCATAAGTCACACCGATTTGTCTTACGGCTCACAGCGTAACATGTGATCGCACATGTGAACTGTTTTTGTGATTGTATTGTGAAATAGAAATTTACTCCCCTGCGCGTATTGTGGTTCGGGTATAATGACTTTGTGCTGCTGTTTGTAACAACCAAAAATATTTGACCCAGACCCATCTTTAATTATACCGATCGAATCAGAATCACTTTTTGAGTTGATTTAACAATGTCCGTCCGTCCGTCCGTCCGTCCGTCCATCTGTGTGTCCATGTAAACTTTGTAATCAAACTGCAGGTCGCAAATATGAATATATTTCGATGAAATTTGGTATATGAGCTTTTATCGGCCATGGGATGAACGCTATTGAAATTGGTGAGAATCGGTCCATGTTCAGACCTAGCCCCCATACAAATAACCCTTATGAAATCGACATAAATTGCCATAGGATCCAAATTGTCATATAGATCTTACTCAAATTGGGTTTGTATGCGTTCATTACATCCACTAATGAGTAGTCCAAAAATGCTCCCTTTGGCCCCATATAGAGCTGCTTCCCGATATTCACTTAAATCTATTAAAAAACAAAAATATTGCACTGATTCTTCTCAAATTTTGTTTGTATATGTTTTTGTAAAATACAAGAGACGTTACCAACCATGGTCAGGATCGGTCCATTTTTGGACCTAGTCCCCACATAGATATAGCATCCGATATGAAGTTTTTCAAAATTTTTTCAAATTTGGTTTTTGCTTATTTTCTATGTCCAGTTAGTTGGGCCTAAGAGATAGGGTTTCTAAACGCATGGTATAGGGTATCGTATAGTCGGTCTAGACCGACTATAATTTTCTTACTTGTTTTATGTATGTGTTAGTAGCAACTTTAAATGCAATTTACTCAAAAAAATTTAAAAATCTGTAAACAGCTAAAATGGAATACCTTTCAATTAATATACGTTTGGTCAAAAGCGGGATAAAATGGTGGAACGAAACATCGGTAACAAAAAATCGCCTTGCCTATTAATATTATACATATATATTTACTTTTCAGATACTATACAAAAGCTTCAAGGTAACTTTACTGTTTGTAACATATTTTCCTTTCACACTAAGGAGGGCATCGATAAGGTGGAAAAGGACATCAGAGATGCTCTGAGAATTATAAAATAACGCCATGTCCATTCGGAATGCATGGAATATATAATATCCTCCACCTGGGTTTTACGTTTGTATCAATATCTGGACTTATTTTACAATTTTTAACAAGTGTGCACAAAATATTTGAAAAATTAAACAATTTGATAAACTTAATACTACACTTTGTTGTATTTTTACATTTATATTTCTTTAAGAAGTTTTGATTGTGACTAACTAATAGAAAGCTAACTAATATTTGATTTTAATTAAGTCAACTTATAGCCAACTATAATATATCTATAATATTAATAGGCCAGGCGATTTCTTGTGACTCATGTTTTGTTCTACCGTTTTATCCCGATTTTGACCAAACGTATATTATTTGAAAGGTATTTCTTTTTAGCCGTTTTGCAGATTTACAGATTTTTAAATTTTTTCCTTTATTTTGAGTAAATTGCATTTAAAATTGCTACTAACACATACATAAAATTATACAATGCTATGTGTGTGTTTATTAAATTTGTTAATGTGTTTTTAATAATAATGAGTTTGTTTTTTGTGTTGATATGAGAATTAGCTATAATTGATTAGCATACATTTAGGGTCTTTAATGAATAAATAAAATTTCCTAGAATTTGCGCTCGAATTTCGAGGGCTGGAATCTGCTAGTAAAATATAATTAGTTTGTATATAACTACTCATATAAATTAGGTAACTTTAAGTTAGTTGAAAAGTAATGCAGAGTCGGACAATTGTTAAAATAGCCAGTTTGCTTCATTGAAACTAATCCAAGTATCAACCTCCACTAGTTGCGTAATAAGCTCTGTTCGTTCAGTTTCACAGTAAAAACCAGTATAAACCGAAATTTCAGAGAGTAAGAAAAATATCTTCTCAAAAACATAAACATCAAAAATAGTAAACGAACAGCAATTTGTAAGAATTTGCAAGTTCATAGAAACAGAATCTGTATATTAAAAAAAAAGAATTATAACTTAATTAGATGAATTTATTTCATTTAACATGTAAAAATATTCATTGAAACTAATATCATTACCAATTACTTTTGAAAATAAACATTAATTATGAAAGAAATTGGCAGATACACATATTTTTGGGAGGAACCGGTTTTAAAAGATTAAAATTAATGAAACATAGTTATGTGAATACTTACTTCTATCGTTAATTTCCTCAGAATTATTATTTAAAATTTTTCCACAAAAATCGAATTGTAGTATTTTTGCTTTATTTAGCACAAAACTCAATCATATGTTTTTCGAACATATGTTTTTCCTTGCTTGCTAATTCTTACTAGCAAAAATATATCCAGTAAAAACTAGCAAGTTTTCACTTTACGCTCTCATTTGTTCTCTTTTACAGGGTTTTTTGAAGTAAACGAATAGGATGCAGTAAATTTTGTGATAGTTTGTAAAAATTATTACAAATTATCACGTAAATGAACAGAGCTATAGTTAGATATAAATATATTAAAAATTGTTGAGTTGCCGGCAGGGCTCTTAATATTAATTGTCAATTTTTTTAAACTTTAAACAAAATATATTGTATCACCATACACATTGCAAAATTTACCATGTGTTTTTATTTAAATATTAAAAAAAAAAATGCTCTTAAAATTTCATAAAAACTATCATCAAAGTGAATTTATATCGGAAATCGTTGAAGTAGATTTCCTCTTAAATGGCAATTGTTAACACTTGTTATATTGGCAGCACATTTTTATTTTTTCGTTGCAGAAAGAGATTATCCTAAAAAAGCTTTTTGCTCTTTATTTCCTTCGTTGTTTTCTAAGTCATTTTAGTTTTGTTCAAACAACCGGGCTTGCGTGACCGTATAGTCAATTCGTATCATTCGTAAATTAAATTTACTCATAATAATCATATAAAAAGGTGTTATACATAATATATTTGCATATAGATTTGCAAATAAAATTGTTAAGCAGCTGAAACAAAGTTTGTGCAACTAAATATTTTTTCATTAAACGTCACAAATAAATGTTTTTTCCACTTAACGCAAAACTATTCAATTTCCTTTCACATTATGTCCGTTTCCCGCGTTTTTATAAATTCATTAAATTTTGTTTTGCTTATATAAAAGCTTTTTCTCATATGAGAGCTAATTTGAGAGAGTATATGTATCTCTTTTAAATGTTTGTTTTTTTTGGTACATTTGCAATTCTCTTTAGTTTTCCTTTTAATTTCGTCGTGTGCGCAAGTGATTTTTGTAAATGTTTGATAAAAATTGTCAATAAATATGAAAAATTTAAGAATAAAACGCAAATATTTGTTGCAAATCAATAAAATATGAATTCCACGTGTTTTAAAGATAATAATGTATTATAAAGGACTTAAAGTGTTTTCTAATATACATATGTAAAGAAAAGTAAGTTCTGTTCTCGTGGAGCCCCGGTCGGTCGGTCTTTCGTTGGTTAACAATTTGAGTGTTGTTCTGTTTAGTTATTTTATTTATGCCTATTTGTTTAATGTGCTTAAATTTAAATATTATATTTAAAAAAATATCAAAATCGAAATCAATATATTTAAAAAAATATAAAAAAAATATGTAAAAAATGTTATATATATAAAAAACATACACAATGGCCTTTTAGTTTTTAAAATTTTAGTAAAGTGCAATAAGAAATGAAATCAATTATAATATGTGAAAAAAAATGTAACCAATTAGAATTTATTGCTCCATGTAAAAAAGGTGAGTTTTTTTTTTATTAAATTAGTTATACATATATTGCAAAGTATGCCAAATTGTTAGAAGAGAAGTTTTTAGTGCAGTTTGTAGACGTTATCTCAGAAAGAAAATAATGCCATATTGCTAGAGCGTTCATACCTTATTTGTTATTTATCTGAATTTATTAATCGAAAATCGCTAAACGGTTCCATTTCATTATTTTCTTTTATGGGCTATCCAGACATAAAATTTTGGGCTAATGGGAAGATATTCGCTATTTCTATATAAAAAATTTTAACAAAAATTAACCGCTATTTCTATACAAAAAATTAAAAAAAAATTCTGAAAGTTTAAAAAATGTTTCTTTGATAAGAATTTTACATTACAATCATAGCTTGTGCTAGGGCCGAAACTAAGTTATAGTCTTAATCTACACTTAAAAATATAATAAATATTTACTATATATATTCACCCCTGTTCTTGAAAGCACTATCACAAAAAAACTCGTAAATGAAAAAATTCTTAAATCTACGAGTTTTTTGCTGTTCTCTAATTTCAATAAGAATATTGTTTCTCTTTTTTATTCACATAGTAAAGGCTTTGTGAAGTCAAAACAAATGCCCTTTTTTCTACTAAGCAGGTCTTAAGAGATAAAAAAAACTAATTTATATTTAAACTCTAACATGTTTTTTATTGAACCTTGTCATTATTTTAAAAAAATAGACATTAATTTTATGAAAAAAATATTTTAAAAAACGTCTACATTTTGCACTGATTTCAAAAAAAAAACTCGTAATAAGTGGTCGATGTTAATAAAACACTTTTTGCGATGATGCTGTTCTATAACTATAATAAAAACTTTTTATTTACATAATCTATTTTCCATTACAATTTTTTCAATTATAACATAGATTCCTTATGCACTAATTATTGCAAATAAAGGAATTTAAAAAAAAATTTTTCATCAAATCACATATTTTTATTTTTTTGCATATGTTCGAAACAGTAGTGATGCCAGTCAAATCCAATTTATTTGAATATCGAAATTTTTTTTGGTGATGCCAAACTTTTTAAAAATAGAAAAGTCATTTTTAATTGAATGAAATTGAAGAACAAAAACAATTAAATGAACAAATAAGTTGTTATTTTAAAAGAAAATATTTTTCTTTATACTTTTTCTATAAACTTAAGAAAAAAACATGCACAAAATACTTAAAAGTTTTTTGTGAAACTGAATAAAGAACCATATGGCACCTCGGTTTCTAGATAACATATGTTCTTAACTCAAACATATGGTTCTTAACTCAAACATATGTTTCCATTAAATAAATAAAAAAAAAGTGGTTTCAAGAAACCCAAAATTTCAATTTCATGTGATTTTAAATTCACTCTTATTCGAATAAGAACGTTTCAAGGACAGGGCTGAATATCTTTTTAAAAAGCAGATTACCAGATTTTTTGACCTCACGCCAAATATGGGGAATAGTTGTAGATCAAGAGACCAACAATATTCAATTGGTCGCATCGCATCCTTTTGGGGATTATTTAAAATTTGTCGAAATATCCAAAATCATAATAAAAACAACTAAGAAAATTATAGTCGGTCTAGACCGACTATACGATACCCTATACCATGCGTTTAGAGACCCTATTTCTCAGGCCCAACTAACTGGATATAGAAAATAAGCATAAACCAAATTTGAGTGGGATTTTTATAAATTTTTTCGGCTGCAGATATGAAAAAGTTCATATCGGATGCTATATCTATATGGGGACTAGATCCAAAAATCGACCGATCCTGGCCATGTTTGTTAAAGTCTCTTGTATTTTGCAAAAATATATACAAACAAAATTTGAGAAGAATCAGTGCAATATTTTTCTTTTTTGATAGATTTAAGTGAAGATCGGGAAGCAGCTCTATATGGGGCCTATGACTAAGAGTTGTCCAATAGGGATCATTTTTGGACTACTGATTAAAGGATGTAATATATACATACAAACCTAATTTGACTAAGATTTGTATGACAATTTGAATCTTATGGCAATATATGTTGATTTCATAGGGGTCATTTGTATGGGGGCTAGGTCTGAACATGGACCGATTCTCACCAATTTCAGTAGCGTTCATCCCATGGCCGATAAAAGATCAAATACCAAATTTCGTCAAAATATATTCATATTTGCGACCTGCAGTTTGATTACAAGCTTTACATGGACACACAGACGGACGGACGGACATCGTTAAATCGAATCAGATAGTGATTCTGATTCGATCGGTATAATTAAAGATGGGTGTAGGTCAAATATTTTTGGTTGTTACAAACAGCAGCACAAAGTCATTATACCCAAACCACATAGTGGTATAGGGTATAAAAATCATGTGAGTCCGATCTCAGGGGAGATGTGTAAACATCTAGTAATTAAAGATTTTTTATGGCACTTTTTTAAAATCAAACAGAAAGCGTCATTTATGTATCACTTATAGCAAACACCTGCAGGGGCTATGCCAGCCATGTCCAAACTTTTCGACTGACGGACCATTATCAACTTAGAAAATGAATCGGGGGCCAAAAAATTTTTTCTGAAAATTTAATTAGAAAATCTTAACTTTAATGCGACAAAAATATTGCTGAATTTTTCAATATCTGGATCAAAATTACTTGTTGAAATTCTTAGTATTACATACAAATGTTCACTACTTATCCTAGATCGCGATGGACTTTTACTTTGGTTCATTGTAGGGAACGTTTGTTCGCAAATGTATGTTGATCCAAATATAACCAAAAAAAATTTTTTTTCCCAGATTTCGAATATTAAAGCATTTTATTTAGAATACGATAAAAATTTGTTAAGTTGTCCATTTGATGATTAAATAAATCTTGCATAGATGCATCACTTGAAAATTATTAATTCCAGGTTAATATCTCTTGATGCACTCTCAACATTAGTAGCAAATGAATTGCGAATAATTGACAGATCATTTTCAATTATACGAAAACAATCAAATCTTCGATTGAATTCATTTGTTAAAGCACGTACATTTTCAACAAAAAAGCTTAACTTTTTCTTGTGAGACTTCCTGAAATGTTTTAACCGTAGGAAAATGATTAAAATTTTTTTCCAATAAATTCTGTTCAAAAAGTCTTAATTTTATTTCGAAAGAATTTAAGGATTGTATCATAGTTTGAGCATAAATATTTTTGCGTTGTAAAACTTTATTTAATTCATTAACATGATACAATAGATCGACTGAAAAGGCAAAATCTGAAAGCCATGATGAATCAATTAACTCAGGAAAGTCTTCTTTTTCGTGTAATATTAAAAAGGTTATAATTTCTTCTTTAAGATCCCATACCCGTAGAACTTTACCTAAGCTTAACCATCGCACATAGTTGCAGTATAATATATCTGAGTATTCAGAAAGTTTACCAGTTTAATTCTAACCTTAGGTGCTTAGTATTTTCAATATATTTTTACACCATGAGTGTTGATGGATAATAAGCTGTTTATTTTGATCAATCGTGTGAACCTTGTCTTGAATTCTTTTCCGCAGGCGGTTATTTGAACCCGTTAAGTTTGGGGATCCATCGGTAGTTACATTAACAAGATTTTCCCATTTAATAATGTATTTCAAAAGTCATTTTTCAACTTCGTTAAAAGGTTCTGCACCGGTGGTTCTATTTTTCATTGCAGCCATGGATAACAGCTCCTGTGTAATTTAAAAGTCCTCATTAATTGACCGAACAAAAATCAGTAGTTGTGCGGTATATTTTATATCGCAGCTCTCGTCTAAAGCTTTAGCACAGTATGGTCTATTTGTATTTTCTACTTTTTCTGACAGCTGCTCATTTAGTTTTCTTTTAGTTCCTTTTTTCTAAAAATTGTACTAGAAGTTTTGGAAAAAATTAATAAAAACAAAATAAAAACATCAAATTTAGAATTTTTACTAACTAAGCCCATATTAACTGTTTTTTTTTTATTATACACAGCGGGCCATACAAAATATGTTGACGGGCCGTATACAGCCCGGGGCCGTAGTTTGGCCATGGCTGAGCTATGCTAATATAAATATATTTATTATTTCAACTGGTGAATTTTTAATTTTTCATTTTTTAATTTTCCATTTTTTATTTTTCATTTCTTATTTTTCATTTTTTATTTTTAATTTATTATTTTTCATTTTTCGTTTTTCATTTTATATTTTTCATTTCTTATTTCTCATTTTTCATTTTTTATTTTTCATTTTTCATTTTTTATTTTTCATTTTTTAGTTTTTATATTTCATTTATATACCCTACACCACTTTGTGTTTTCGGTATAATGACTTTGTGCTGCTGTTTGTAACTACCAAAAATACTTCACCTATACCCATCTTTTATTATACCGATCGACTCAGAATCACTTTCTGAGTCGATTTAGCGATGTCCGTCCGTCTGTGTGTCCATGTAAACTTTGTAAT
Source organism: Cordilura impudica (assembly GCA_963682025.1). Taxonomy (NCBI): domain Eukaryota; kingdom Metazoa; phylum Arthropoda; class Insecta; order Diptera; family Scathophagidae; genus Cordilura; species Cordilura impudica. The sequence goes on along the minus strand of OY821519.1, from coordinate 22,360,545 downwards.
CAAACTACAGGTCGCAAATATGAATATATTTTCATGAAATTTCGTACATAAGCTTTTGTCGGCCATAGGATGAACGCTGTTAAAATTTGTGAAATTCGGTCCACGTTCAGACGTAGTCCCCATACAAATGAGTTAAATTGACATAATATCCAAATTATCATATAGATCTTAGTCAAATTGGGTTTGTATGTGTTTACTATGTCCATTAATCAGTAGTCTAAAAATAATCCCTATAGGACAATTCTTAGTCACAGGCCCCATATAGAGCGGCTTCCCGATCTTCACTTAAGTCTATCAAAAAACAAAAATATTGCACAGATTTTTCTCAAATTCGGTTTGTATATGTTTTTGCAAAAAATAAGCGAACTTACTAAACATGGTCAGCATCGGTCCATTTTTCGACCTAGTCCCCATATAAATATAGGAATCGATATGAACTTTTTCATATCTGCAGCCAAAAAAAATTAATAACAATGCCACCGAAATTTGGTTTATGCTTATTTTCCATATCCAATTAGTTGGACAGAAGAGATGGGGTCTCTAAACCATGGTAAAAATTATCGCATAGCCGGTCTAGACCGACTATAATTTTCTTGTTCATTTTTCATTTTTTAAATTTCATTTTTAATTTTTTGATTTAATTTTTTAATTTTTCATTTTTATTTTTCATTTTTTATTTTACATTTTTTATTTTTAATTTTTAATTTTTAATTTTTAATTTTTAATTTTTAATTTTTAATTTTTAATTTTTAATTTTTAATTTTTAATTTTTAATTTTTAATTTTTAATTTTTAATTTTTAATTTTTAATTTTTAATTTTTAATTTTTAATTTTTAATTTTTAATTTTTAATTTTTAATTTTTAATTTTTAATTTTTAATTTTTAATTTTTAATTTTTAATTTTTAATTTTTAATTTTTAATTTTTAATTTTTAATTTTTGATTTTTAATTTTTAATTTTTAATTTTTAATTTTTAATTTTTAATTTTTAATTTTTAATTTTAATTTTTAATTTTTAATTTTTAATTTATAATTTTTAATTTTTAATTTATAATTTTTTATTTTTATTTTTCATTTTTTATTTTTCATTTTCCATTTTTAATTTTTCATTTTCCATTTTTTTTTTTTCATTTTTTAATTTTCATTTTTTATTTTTCATTTTCCATTTTTCAACAGCTACAAAAATCATATCATAATTTTTTTACCAATACAATCATAAGTCACAACGATTTTTCTTACGTTTTACATCTTACGCTGTTTTTGTGATTGTATTGTGAAACTGTTTCTTACCCCCCGCGCATGTAGATGTTTACACATCAAAAAATCCAAATTCTACAAATTTACTGTAAAAAGATCTTAAGTCGGAATATTTTTTCGTTTAAACGTTGCGTTATTACCGAGTTATAGGCTCCAAGTAAGCCATGATTTACTATCGTGACGTTATTTCACTATACATAAAAAACTACAGTTAAAAAATTAACAATTTACGAATTAGGCGTCAAAGATTTTGGCGAATTTTGTTAAATAAAATCGCAATGAATTTTTGAAACAAACAGCTTAGTTTACAGTTGAAGATATCATAGGATAATTATTTTGATCTTTGATTTTAATAGAAAATAAATGCTTAACAACATTATGTTCAATTAAGATTAAACCCGGTTTTTATGTTGTCATAATCTGCATGTCCAAACTTGCCAAAATTTACAAAACATTTTAAGTAGTCGTATGATGAACAATAAAATACTTACTCTCTGCTCTTTGCTATAAAAAAAAACATTTCAATTTTCCATTATCCTTAGTTCCGTTAACTTGGTTTTTTATGATTTTCTTTAAAAATCTTATTCTGTTTTCAATGGCTTAAATTCTCTGTCTCTTTAACTTTGTGAGAATTCCCATTTGCATTTGTTTGTATGTATTTCATTTTATTGTTGTTTTCACTTCCTTAACTCTCACAATATAGAAAGAAGTAGGTCAGGGACGTTGTGCTCATTTTTCCACATAACAAAAGACCCTTAACACAAATACAAATGCTTAAAAAGCTTTAGCAATAAAAATATTTATTTGTTATATGAGAGCTAAAGTTTAAAACAAGAGAGGAGCTATAAAATATGAAGGGATGTTTATACGAAATAACATAAGGTCGGTATTAGAGCGCTACTAAAAGACACAAATCGTTTTGGTTTGAGTTTCAATTTTTGTGTTATAAAAAATATCTGCTAAATTATTTTTTTTTTATTAAATAAATTCTTTAATAAACATTAAATACAAAATACAATACGTTAGGATTTTCATAAGAAAATCTTTATCTATTTAGAATATCAAAATTAGTAAAAAAAAAATCGAGCACCACTTAAAAAACTAAAGTTACTTTTTTCATAATTCGACAAACTTTTTTTTTAACATTTAAAAACATTTAAGGCACTTTATTAGAGGTTAACAATTTTGGCAGAATTTTTTTTTTTTTGTCTTAGAAACAAAAGATTAACGTTTCATTTTCTCTAAAATGGGAGCTACCATATCAAATTTAGGTCTTTTACCCGGATCTTCATTCATACAAATATTTATTAATTTCACCATGTGTGGCGAGGTACCCGGTGGTATTTTTACACGTAAACCTTCTAAAGCTATTTTCATGCCACATTCCATGGGTGACCATTCAGAAAATGGTACTTCTCGGGTAGTTAATTCCCACAAGAGTATAGCAAAACTCCACATATCACTGGCTTCCCAGTTTCGATCGGCTGGTTTACGTTGCAAAGCCTCGGGTGACATCCAGGCTGGCTGATAAATTCGACCCTTTTCTTGAAACGAAAATTTAGCATCGCCCATATTAATGCGAGCTGTTAAATCATCATCGATCTAGAGAACAAAATCGTCAAAATTTAAAATATATATAAATAATAAAAAAACACATACCATAACATGATGACTGTTTAAATGATAAGTGGGTATAATTCTTTCCAAAGAATGCAGATAAGCCATGCCCCTGGCTATGCCCAAAGCAAAACGCACAGCCTGGGACGTGTCTACCAAAACACCAGTGGCTCCATGTAACAAATTAAACAAGGAACCTCTTGGCATATACTAAAAGATTGAAAGAAAAAAATCTATAAATTGATCAGTTCTAAATGTTCGTCTCTCTCCCTCTTACCTGACTTATAACGACCAAATTTGGCGGTGAATTACTAGCTCCTATTATCGGCAAGATATTGGGATGTGAAAATATGCGCAGCTTTGGGAATTCTTCATTGAAATCCCTCGATATTCTCGAAGTACACTGACGCACGGCCAAAATTTTAGCAATAACATCATTCCTTTGCCATCTACCACGCCAAGTTTCACCGGAAGGCGTAACGGACAATTTTGTATGTAAATCCAAATCACCCATGCTGATACCCTTAAATCTGGATAGGGTAGCATCACGAGAACGAGTCTTAGAGACTAACCAACCTTGTTCCTTAAAGCTAATCTTTTTCATTTCTTGACCATTACGTTCAGCCAAGTCTTGCAGACGTTTGGCCAAACCCGGCTTAGCCTTATCCAATGCAGTATCATCGTCCTTATTGGCAATGGTGACAGAGGCTCCCGCATTAACCAAATCGTCACAAATCATATCGTAACCCCAAAAACAGGCATAATGTAAGGGAGTGTTACCATGCTCATTGACGGCATTAACATCGGAGCGTTCCTTCAGAAGCTGGCAAAGAAATGTAAATTTTTTGTTAGAGATTTTGTATATTTTCAAAGAAATTAAGAGTTCTTACCATTTGTACTACATCGCGGTGGCCATGGGCTGCTGCCAGATGTAGTGGCATATCATCTCCCATATTGGTGGCATTTACACGAGCTCCTCGCTGCAATAAAGTTTCCACCAGCTTAGTATGTCCCTCTTTGGCACACCAATGTAAAGGACTAAAGCCATGATCATCTCTAAAAAAAAAAACATAATATTAAAAGTCAGGTTATGAAAATTTATTAAAAAAAAAAAAATTCAGATTAGTAAAATAAAACAATAGCAAATACACACAATATGTGGCCGATTAAGAAAAATGAAATAATAAGGGTTTACACTCTTCCAACCCTTGCAAATGTTGTAGATACAGTAAAAGCACTATTATTTTTCAATTAAAAATGTAATAAAATGGAAACTTTTAACAAAATATATCTTTGACGACTTGAACGGTCAATACCAAACAATTGGATCACAAAATTAAAGTCTTTTATTAATTTAAAAATTGTTATCTATAATATTAATAGGCAAGGCGATTTTTTGTTACCGATGTAAGCTTCACAGTTTTACCCCGATTTTGACATCATTGAAAGGTATTTCTTTTTAGCTGTTACCCAGATTTACAGATTTTCATCGTCTGGCATATTTTTTGGAGTTATGATCGTTTAAAGTTGCTACTAACACATACATAAAATTATACAATGCAATGTGTGTGTTTATTAAATTGGTTGATGTTTTTTTCTTCATTAAAATGAGTTGAATTGTGAAGCATACCTTTAGGGTTTTTAGTAAATGAAAAAATAAAATTTCCTAAAATTTGCACTCGAATTTCGAGTGCTGGAATCTATTAGTATTTTATTTATTCAAAAAAGAAAAAATATTAACATAAAATAGCTTCAGCCTCAAATGCTCGTAGTTAAACAGTTCGAGCCCATATTTTTAGTTTCAGATTCTTAAAGACCTCTTTGGGTAAAGTTTTTGGAACTTTCTTCTTGCTATTAAATTATCCTGTCTTTGGCTCTTGTCAGGGGGGGGGGCCTGCCGCCTAAATGTTGAGTTGTCGCCGTACCTCTTTTACGATATTTCTTGATAATTTTTGAAATCATAGATTTATTCTTAGAATATTTCTCACAAATTTTCTTTTGCTTAGAACCAGCACTAAAATAATCTATTATTCTGATTTGTAACTCTTCACAAAACTTTATTCTTGCCATTATTTTGGAAAATACTATTTTGTTTGAAAAACAGTTCAAAGAAAACGTCAGATTTATTTGTATTGTTTTAATCAACTCTAATACAGAAGTTTAAAAGTTTCCGTTGTTTTGGCATCACTAAAAAAATACTGTTTTCGTTTGTCCATTTTTGTATTGCATTTTTTGTAACAAATTTGTTATCCATCGATAAAGAACATACCAGAGTGATTTTTATAAAAATACATAATATTAGGACCTAATGCAGAATCTATAATACTAAAAGGCTAGGCGATTTCTTGTGACTGATGTTTTGTTCTACCGTTTTATCCCGATTTTGACCAAAGGTATATTATTTGAAAGGTATTTCTTTTTAGCCGTTTTGCAGATTTACAGATTTTGAAATTTTTTCCTTTATTTTGAGTAAATTGCATTTAAAGTTGCTACTAACACATACATAAAATTATACAATGCTATGTGTGTGTTTATTAAATTTGTTAATGTGTTTGTAATAAAAATGAGTTTTTTTTTGTTGATTTGTGAATTGGCTATAATTGATTAGCATACTTTTAGGGTCTTTATTTAATGAAAAAATAAAATTTCCTAGAATTTGCGCTCGAATTTCGAGGGCTGGAATCTGCTAGTTATTAATAAACAAAATTGGCAATTTAAAATTTTGTTAAAGTTTCCAATGCATTGTCACCCACGGTATAAACATAAAAAATTATGTGAGTCAGATCGCAGGGGAGATGTGTTAACATCTAGTAATTCTTTTATGGCACTTTTTTAAAATCAAACAGAAAGCGTCATCTATGTATCACTTAAAGCAATCAACTGCAGCGGCTCTGCTAACATAAAAGTATTTATTATTATTTATTATTTCAACTGGTTAATTTTTAATTTTAAGTTTTTCATATTTTATTTTTCACTTTTTATTTCTCATTTTTCGTTTTATATTTTGATTTTTTATTTTTAATTTGTCATTTTTAATTTTTCATTTTCTATTTTTCATTTTTTATTTCTCATTTTTAATTTTTCGTTTTTCATTTTTTATTTTTAATTTTTCGTTTTTCATATTTCATTTTTTATTTCTCATTTTTTGTTTTTAATTTTTCGTTTTTCGTTTTTCATTTTTCGTTTTTCATATTTCATTTTTCGTTTTTCGTTTTTCATTTTTTATTTTTCTTTTTAATTTGTCATTTTTAATTTTTCATTTTTTATTTGTCATTTTACATTTTTTATTTGTCATTTTTTATTTTTAATTTTTCGTTTTTCATATTTCATTTTTTATTTCTCATTTTTTGTTTTTAATTTTTCGTTTTTCATTTTTCGTTTTTCGTTTTTCATATTTCATTTTTCGTTTTTCGTTTTTCATTTTTTATTTTTCTTTTTAATTTGTCATTTTTAATTTTTAATTTTTCATTTTTTATTTGTCATTTTTCATTTTAAATTTGTCATTTTTAATTTTTCATTTTCTATTTTTCATTTTTCATTTTTCGTTTTTCATTTTTTATTTTTCATTTTTTATTTTTCATTTTTTATTTTCCATTTTTAATTTTTTATTTTTAATTTTTAATTTGTCATTTTTAATTTTTCATTTTTTATTTTTCATTTTTTATTTTTCATTTTTCGTTTTTTATTTTTTATTTTTCATTTTTCGTTTTTAATTTTTTATTTTTAATTTTTAATTTGTCATTTTTAATTTTTCATTTTTTATTTTACATTTATCATTTTTCGTTTTTCAAATTTCATTTTTAATTTTTCATTTTTTATTTTTTATTTTTCATTTTTCATTTTTCATTTTTCATTTATCGTTTTCATTATTTATTTTTAATTTTTCATATTTCATTTTTTATTTTTTATTTTTCATTTTTCATTATTCATTTTATATTTTTTATTTTTCGTTTTTCATTTTTCATTTTTCATTTTTTATTTTTTATTTTTAATTTTTAATTTTTCATTTTTCGTTTTTCATTTTTTATTTTTCATTTTTCGTTCTTCAGATTTAATTTTTTATTTCTCATTTTTCGTTTTCAATTTTTCGTTTTTCATTTTTCGTTTTTCATATTTCATATTTCATTTTTCGTTTTTAATTTTTTATTTTTCATTTTTAATTTGTCATTTTTAATTTTTCATTTTTTATTTGTCATTTTTAATTTTTAATTTATCGTTTTTCATTTTTTATTTTTTATTTTTAATTTTTCGTTTTTCATTTTTCAATTTTCATTTTTAATTTTTTATTTTTCATTTCTAATTTGTCATTTTTAATTTTTCTTTTCCATTTTTCATTTTTTATTTTTATTTTTTTATTTTTTATTTTTCGTTTTTTATATTTCATTTTTCGTTTTTAATTTTTTATTTTTCATTTTTAATTTGTCATTTTTAATTTTTAATTTTTTATTTTTCGATTTTCATTTTTCATATTTCATTTTTAATTTTTTATTTTTTATTTTTCATTTTTTATGTTTCATTTTTCATTTTTCGTTTTTAATTTTTTATGTTTCATTTTTCGTTTTTAATTTTTTTTAATTTGTCATTTTTAATTTTTCATTTTTTATTTTTCGTTTTTCATTTTTTATTTTTCATTTTTTATTTTTCATTTTTTATTTTTCATTTTTAATTTTTCAGTTTTTATTTTTCATTTTTTATTTTTCATTTTTCGTTTTTCAAATTTCATTTTTAATTTTTAATATTTTGTTTTTTATTTTTCATTTTTTGTTTTCATTTTTTATTTTTCATATTTCATTTTTTATTTTGTATTTTTCATTTTTCGTTTTTCATTTTTTATTTTTCGTTTTCATTTTTTATATTTCATTTTTAATTTTTGGTTTTCGTTTTTCGTTTTTCATTTTTTATTTCTCATTTTTCGTTTTTCATTTTTAATTTATCATATTTAATTTTTCATTTTTAACTTTCATTTTCGTTTTTCATTTTTCATATTTCATTTTTTATTTTTCATTTTTTATTTTTCATTTTTCGTTTTACATTTTTTATTTTTCATTTTTCATTTTTATTTTTCGTTTTTAATTTTTCATTTTTCATATTTCATTTTGCATTTTTTATTTTCCATTTTTTATTTTTCGTTTTTCATTTTTTTTTTCAATTTTAATTTTTCGTTTTTTATTTTTCATTTTTTAGTTTTTATTTTTCATTTTTTATTTTTCATTTTTCGTTTTTCATATTTTATATTTCATTTTTCATTTTTTATTTTTCATTTTTAATTTTTCGTTTTTTATTTTTCATTTTTAGTTTTTATTTTTCATTTTTTATTTTTTAATTTTAATTTTTTATGTTTCATTTTTCGTTCTTAATTTTTTATTTTTCATTTTTCGTTTTTAATTTTTTTTAATTTGTCATTTTTAATTTTTCGTTTTTCATTTTTTATTTTTCAGTTTTTATTTTTCATTTTTTATTTTTCATTTATCATTTTTCGTTTTTCAAATTTCATTTTTAATTTTTCATATTTCATTTTTTATTTTTTATTTTACATTTTTCGTTTTTCATTTTTTATTTTTCGTTTTTCATTTTTCATATTTCATTTTTTATTTTTCATTTTTTATATTTCATTTTTCATTTTTCGTTTTTAATTTTTTATTTTTCATTTTCTATTTTTCATTTTTCAGTTTTTATTTTTCGTTTTTCATTTTTCATATTTTATTTTTTGTTTTTCGTTTTTCATTTGTCATATTTCATTTTTCGTTTTTAATTTTTTATTTCTCATTTTTCGTTTTTAATTTATCATATTTAATTTGTCATTTTTAATTTTCATTTTCGTTTTTCATTTTTCATATTTCATTTTTTATTTTTCATTTTTTATTTTTCATTTGGCGTTTTCCATTTTTAATTATTCATATTTTATTTTTCGTTTTTAATTTTTCATTTTTCATATTTCATTTGGCATTTTTTATTTTTCATTTTTTATTTTTCGTTTTTTTTTTAATTTTTAATTTTTCGTTTTTTATATTTCATTTTTTAGTTTTTATTTTTAATTTTTCGTTTTTCATATTTTATTTTTTATATTTCATTTTTTATTTTTAATTTTTCGTTTTTCATTTCTCATATTTAATTTTTCATTTTTTACTTTTCATTTTATATTTTTCAATTTTAAGTCACACTAATTTTGTCTTACGTCTTACATCTTACGCTGTTTTTGTGATTATATTTTGAAATAGATTTTTACCCCTTTGCGCGTATAGGTGTTTACACATCAATAATATGAATTTCCTTTATTAAATTTCTCGGAATAAAAGTCTTGAATAAGTTTACATTGGGTCAATAATCGCCAAATCATAAGCGTTCAAATAATCAAAATACTATACGAAGTGATTTAGAAATCCATGTTAGAACTTTGAAAAATGGGCCTCAGAAAATATGGTTTTTAAAAATTGATCGTTTAACCCAGCAATACAAGTTCTATCAGTGGTAAAGCTTTGAAACAAATACTAATTATTTCTGTAAACCTGACATCAGGAAAAAATATTCCAATGATTATTTGAAATTCTATTTTATTGAAAACTACATAGTTTGGCAACACTAATTCTTTGTTTACATTGCTCTCACTCTCTAAACATTGCCTCATTTTTGCTCTCTAGAGAGGCTACAACAAGAATTAACATCATTTATCTCATTGAAAAAGTAGGTGTTCTAATTGTTTTTAAACACAAATATAATAAAAATTATATTTAAATTTCCACAAAAATATACAATGACGTCATGCACCTCCTCCTCATCATCTTAAATAAACACAGAAAAGTTTTTCGTAGTTGTTTTTACATTAACAATAATATGAAATTTTCGGATTTAGTTTAGTTTTCTTTTTAGAGATTAGTTAGTTAACTTTAAATTTACCCCAAATTCATATCATGCTCCACTTCATCTAACCATAAACGGACTTGTATGGAATTGCCTTCACGACACCAATGGAAAATATCTTCCATTTTCGCTGATTTATGCCCGTTAATATACTTTTTTTATAATAATAACAAACTTATTTTAATTTTTTTTATAAGAACACTAAGCTTTATTTAAATTTAGAATTTATTTTAGTAATTTATTAAAATATAAAAACAGATTGCTTAACAAAAAAAAATGATTACTCCCAAATTGATGAATAAAAAAATGTAACTTATATGTCAAAAAGCTGTCATTGAATAATACCAGTTTATACAGTACTTGAGCTAAAAGCCGTTGTTACATATATTGATGGCATTAAGTACTTGTTTAAGCAATTGTGTGACTTTTTTTGTTTACAATTTGTTTTCACTCACAACGTGCGCTAGAGATATAATAATAGGAATTTATTTGATTGACAATTTATAAATAAAACAAGTTAAAATGAAGTTAAGCACATACAATTTTCTTACTTCTAAAGCTATTAAGGGTGTTAAAGTGGGTTATCCCTTAAAATTAACGGTAAATATTGTAATGAAAAAGTTAAGCCACACTGCAAGTTTTCATATAAGTAAAAATTCCAATAGATTACCAAAAAGGACGTTGTGGAAGCTGAATTTAATCCTACTTTCATCGAAAGACTTTTACCCAAACTCGACTGGCCTACTGTATATTTATCTGCCCAAATGGTAAGATCGCTCCAACTTTATTAACCTCATTTCATTCATCTATTGTTTTGTTTGCCAGACTGAGTTGGATTCTGATATTCCTGCCGAACAGCCAGCAAATATTGCTGACAATGAAGAACTTTTACAAAAATTACATCACCTTTTGATTGAAATTGATGTTTTAGAAGGGCAATTGGAATGTCCTGAAACTGGTCGCGTATTTCCCATTGCTGAAGGCATACCCAACATGTTACTGAATGAGGATGAAGTTTGAGCTAAATTAAATTTCACGCTTAGTCATGTATAATTAATTCGAGTAACTAGTTATATTTATGCTTTTAGTTTTTTTAATTTAAGTTTATAAATATTTCCGAGAAAGCAAATAGATTTTTCCTTTTGATATTTGTTTCCATAACCCACATCAATATATGCCTTAAAATAAGAAATATTAAGTACAAGAGTGCAAACCATTCGTGTATACAGTGTTGCCATTTCATGTGTAATTACACAATTGTGTGTGACTTTCAGTAGTTCAAGTGTATTTTTAAAAAATAATCTCTGAAAAATAGAAAATGTTTTTCGTCCAACTCAAAAAAATTTTTTTTTCAACGAAATATGTATATTTTGCTATCGCTTTGATATTTTTGAAACCTCTTCGTTTTATATCAATAACCTAGTGATTTCTAATTATGATAGTCCATTTGTGTTAGCAATGATGAGGAACTTACCTGTCTTTTAGCCATAAAATCAAATGCAATTGGATTTGACAACATGCACCCTAAATTTAACAAAATTATCCTTCCTATCCTCTAACATATATAATACGATCCTAACCACCAACGTGTTTCCAACACAATGTAAGCATGCAAAGGTTATTCCTGTGCCTAAGATAAATTCTGAGTTTAGGTCTATATCAATACTACCATTATTTTCTAAGGCTCTTGAGAAGATAATGCATAAACAGATAAACGAATACCTAAAACGATTTGGGCTATTATCGCAAAAGCAATCAGGCTTTAGGCAAAAACATAGTTGTACAAATACTTTAATAGATGTTGCAGATGATATTCGTCGTGCCATTGATGGCAGATATATTTGCTTTTTAGTCCTTCTTGATCATTCTGAAGCCTTCGACATAGTTGATCACTCAATACTTTCAACAAAACTTTTTAATTTCTCTGAGGGTTCAAAGAAACTTACTGAATCCTACCTGGTAAACCGTGTTCACTCAGTCTTCCTTAATAACCAATTTTCGAGATCACTACATGTACCTAAAGGTGTTCCGCAAGGCTCAATTCTAGGCCCTCTTTTATTTTCAATGTCTTCCAGAGAAAACTTAATGATGATTTAAATAATATTTATAACTGGGAAACTGCTAATGGACTTTGTCTGAATCCCCTCAAGTCCAAATGTCTCATCATGCACAAGAAAACTCTACGTCATAATCTAGATTTTGATATTGTTCTCAACAATCAGAGAATTGAAATTGTGTCCTCATCAAAAAATCTGGGTATTGTTTTTAATGGCACAATTAGTTGGAACAATCATGTAAATGTTGTATTAGGGAGAACGTATGGTATGCTTCGAACGCTTTAGGCGACTCAATCTTGCACTCCATTAAATATAAGAATAATACTTGCAAAATCTTAACTAATGCCGGTTTTTATTATACGGGTATGAAATTTTTGCTTTATGTGACTCAACTAGTAAGAGAAAATTAAATGTGGCCTTCAATAGTATCATAAGGTGTGTTTATGGATTAAAGAGACTTGATCGTATTACCTTATTTTCAACAAGACTATATGGAATGTCGTTTGATGTTTTAAATTAAAGGTGCCAGTCTTATTACATAAAATTATATATCAGAAGGAACTATCATACCTTTTCAACCGCTTAACCTTTGCAAGATCCAATAGAGGGAGAAAGCTTGTACCTATAAGATATCTTAGTAAAATTTCTGAATGGCAGTTGCACTTTAATGCCGTTTATCTCTGTAACTTACTACCAAATCAAACACGCAATCAACAACGCAATACAGTTTAAAAACAAAATAACTGCTAGTTTTCAATGCAAATTTAAATTATTTATCACTTATCTATAATATTAATAGGCTGGGCGATTTCCTATTATTATTATAGATAATATTAATAGGAGCAATAAGCAGATAATTGCACCAGAGATATATCACAATGGATAATTTTGATCTCAGGAGCACTGAAGGGTTAAATAAATAAAAATTAACCTAATTATTTTTCCTAAATTCTAAATAGTGGTATCAACGAGTTTATTAGAAAAAATCGTTTTAGGTCATTTTTATTTTAAAATATCTTAAAATCCAAAGCTGGCCTTGGCAAATAATGGGTTAACGTTCTCGGATTTATCCCAACTTTTAGGAACGGTAGTTCTACACATTTGGTTATTATATTTTAAGCGTCGCATCTAAAAATTCAACAGCACTTATTAAGATAAAATATAACATTTAAAAGTAGAAAAGTGATGAATTGTTGATACAAAGTATTTAGAAAGAGTACATTTACAGAATATTTCACAAAAATCCAATTTTTCTCGAAATCCGCAAAAATAAAATCCTTGTTAAAAAAATTCTGGCAGAGGGATTTACTTAAAAATTCACATAGTTAATCTGCAACATGTATTTAATAAAACCTTAAATTAATATATTAATTTTTTTTAATTTTGTTTACGAAAATTTTGTCAAACTTGAAAAAGGAGTTTTCAAAATTTTATCAAAAAAATTTCCAATTTTCGGTCTCAATGCGCAATAGGTTAACAACGTGGTAATGAAACAATACTTCATATTTGAGTACTTATAAGTATAGAGACCAAAAAAGAATGATGGATTTAATCAATTTCTCAAAGTTGAAAAAAATGTCATCAAATTTCATGACCTAGTTTTTTTGGCACAAAAGTGGTCTGGGGCATTTGCTATTTCTTGGCGAGGTTTTATTCGATTTTGAAGTTTTATAGCCTTTTGAAAGGATAATTTAATACTGATTCCGAATTATAGAACAGCTTGTCGGTAAAATTAAACTATAGAACGAAATTTTCGTAAAATCTGAAAAAGTCATATTTTCCCCATATAAACACACTTGAAATTTTCAATCGCTTTGCGCCACGACTAAACGTTTTTTGATTGGCCCAAAACTTTGTATTTCTCAGTTTTTTTACTATTCGCATATTTCTAGGGGGTGAGACCGACAGTTTGAACACTTTTTTCCCCTCCATATAACGAAGGGCCACCCTAATAAACATCTATACGCTCAAGGGGTAAAAATCTATTTCAGAATACAATCTCAAAAACAGCCTAAGAAGTAAGACAAAAACGGTGTGAAGTATGAGTGTATTGGTGGATATTAAATTATTTCAGCTAATTCAACAACCTGTGCTACGAGTATAACAACGTTAAAAATTTCACAATATAAATGTATATAACATATAATTCAACAACCACACAAGTATAATGCTATTACTAATATAACAATTATTTCAGCTAATTCAACAACCCCAACTATAACAACCAGTTCAAATAATAATTTTTATATTAGCTGAACCCCTGCAGTTGTTTTCTATAAGTGATACATAGCTAACGCTTTCTATCTGATTTTGACTGATGTGTAAATAGATTATTGTATTATTAAAATTATATTTTTTTGCTCCTTTACACTTTCTACTTTTCACTTTCATTCGTTCAATGTCCAAATTCGCTTAAGAACATGACGTTAATAAAATCAGCATTAAACTTCAGTATTGTTTAGCAATTAAGAACGAATTTGAACAAAAAAAAAAAACAAAAATTCTAAGCAAAACAATTACCTTCAAATACCAAAATTGTATAACTTGCGGAAGTTAATTTAAAACATTTTTGAGACCTTTATTGACCATTGTTTTATAAATTAATGCTTAAATTAACTTGTTCACTTCCTTTCATTAGACCAACGACAAAACAAAAAGTTTAATTACATAAAAAACCAAAAAGGTGCTAATAATAGTTTATAAACTTTTCTTCGACTTCTAATACAGAAGACGATTTACTAAAAAAAAATGTTAATTTATTAAATAACAACAGCAAATCGGAAATTGTAAATATTGTAAAGGTACGTGTTCGATTTACAACACATTCTTAATAACAATTTCGTTAAATACCTTGCAATACGAAAGCTAATGAATGAATTATTAAAATTGATTGAATCGAAATGTTATGGGTGTCCCGATTCAAACACTTGATATGTCAATATGCTAATAGAAATGACAAACTAGAGTTTGTTTGTGGGTATAAGTGACCATTTGATTCATATTTAATTAAATTTCAATTCAAATTCAAAAGATATCATGACATAATAGCTTAGAAATTCAAATTGATTTGATGTTGATAAAAGTTACAGTACAACAAAAACAATATTGTAAAGATGACAACCGTGGTATCGATAGTGACATTGACAGTTGTTTGTTTTAAGACTTTGGAACAGGCGTATAGAAATTTAAGAAAGATGAAGAAAAATTTTAAAATTCTTCAGCTCATAGGGAGTTCTGTAAAAACTTATTTCTGGGTGAACATTTTTTTATTTCTATATTATAAATCAACACTCAGGGGAAGCCCCCTACAAATGCACTGCATTGTACTGATCTCAGGAAAATTGGTTATGGGAAGGAGGAAATAAGAGTAGTACTTGTGTATATTTGACTTCAATTTTATTCGATCCTAACAGTCACGTAGACATGTGTGGGGAGTTTACTCAACACACGGCTAGTTCGACTGATAAACGGAGTTTCTCTGTAATGCCTTGTACGGTCAACTGGACAATAGGCAATAGCAATATCTATAGAACAGTGTAACACAACCCATATTGTGACGACGTACTAACGACTCGATAGACTAGGATACCGTACTATCATTAAGGAGCATCAACGCCCTGCTTTATACACGGCCCAGCGGCTCCACAATAGACTTTGAAGCTCTTGTGGGAGTGTCATTCCATCTTCGCTTTAGAAAACTAAGACACTTGAAAGTTTATTTCGACACTTGTAAAACACGTTTGTTAAAATGGACAGCACCTTAAATACAACCTAAATCATAGCATGATCAATTTCCATCTTGTGAACTATCTAGAGGCCAACTCACTTCTTAATGATCGACAGTAGAGACCTATTAGCTCTACTTTCTGAGCGCTGGAGTCGATCTTTCGCAATTTTGGCGAGAGTAAAGTGGTTGCTCTAGATATTTCCAAGGCATTCGAACGTGTGTGGCACGGTGCATTGATATCAAAGCTTATGGCATTTGGGGTCGGTAATGACTTCTCTCGATTTATATTGAGTTTTCTCAGAGACCGAACAATACGTGTTGTTATTAATGGGGTCTCATCTAATGAGTTTCAGCTTAAAGGGTACCCCAAGTTTCCGTTCTTTCTCCTTCTCTTTTCTCTATCTTTCTGAATGACCTTCTTGGTCAAATTTTTAACTCTATATACTCTTTCGCAGATGACAGCAGCATTTGTCAATTATTTTCCTCAATTTTAGGCCAAGCCTCTTGGAGGTTGAAGGCTATGTATGATAACTCAATCAAGACCTGTTAACAATCTCCGAGTGGGGTAAAGCGAATAGGGTTGATTTTAATGCGCTGAAGACTCAATGTTGTATGTTGACCCATAGGGCCATGGATTCAACAATGTCATCTGTATATATGGGTGGTATAATTATTGAGGAATCGGATATTCTTGATGTTTTAGGCATGAGAATTCAATGTAATGTTCGTTAGAATGAGCATGTTTTTCAAGTGTCGAAAGAAGCATTCAATGCATTGAACGCATTGGAAATACCTAGAGCAACCACTTTACTTTCACAAAAATTGTGAATGGATCGACTCCAACGTTCAGAGAGAAAAGTTAACAGGTCTCGTGTAGAACGACTTCTGTAGATCATTAAAAAGTGAGTTGCTCTCGAGATAGTTGAAAAGATGATAATTAATCATGCTTTTTAACACCTTTTTAAGGTTATTAGTCTCACCCTTTTGCAAGAGGGAAATGCTTCCGCATGGTACAAAGAGCTGAAAGGGTTGCGTTATCGACGTCGAAGATCACTATTTCAGCTACAATGCTGGTATGCCATCCGACTCGGAGATTTATTTATGCTAATATCCGAAATAGCCTTTTTAACTGCACGATCTCGGAACAATATGTTTTTCGAGTTCGGGCAGTGGTTTATCGCTAAAGCTAAACGTTTGCTTTATCAACCGGATCAGTGAATATTTGGTCAATAATTATTAGAGTTGGGATAGCAGAACTAGCGTTAATCTTTAATCTCTTAACAAATTATCAAAAACTCTTGCTGTCCCGGAGAACAGAAAGAAATTTAGCACAAAGACGGTGTTCGTAAAGAAGATTTTCGCGTCTTAGTATTTTGGCACATATCAGAGACTTTCTTGCGTGCTCAGTTTATCAATCCATTTATAACTCATCAAAATAAATTCCAGAGACCCCATTAACTACATATATTCTTGATCCTTATAAAAGAAGTTGATCCAGCAATGTCCGTCTGTCTGTCTGCTGAGAACATTCTCCTGACCGCTATTAAGGCTTGAAATGTTCGTTATATTTGGTATTGAATTCGGAGCCTCTAGAACAAATAGGTCAGGAATGACGTGAGATGTATCAGCGATGCATACACATTTTTATTTGCTTGTTGTACATGTGAAACAAACAACAACAAGAAAAAAATGTGTATGCGTTAACCCAGTCAGTATATTGTGAAATTAGTGATCATATTAGAGTCTTTTCGACTCCTCCGCGCTATTAAAACAATCATATATGCGCTTATTTTCTGATCATAAAACACTTTTTTATCGAGAGAAAATGATACCCTACCCGCGACTCTTCCTGTAGAGGCTTTTATGAATTGCTTTTCCGATCAGTTTTGAATCATTTTCGAGTCATAGTTATAATCATTTGCGAACTTTTCCGAGTCATTTTCGAATCGTTTTTTAATCGTATTTCAGATCATAAGTTTTTTTTAATATTAGTATTATGTACCCACTTTTAATGATTGTTTTAAAGAACCACTTTTCGGCGCTTGGCTTATTGTTGGTTTCCTTCCAGCTGTATAACGAGGGCAATTCTTTCGTAGATACTTTTAAAATATCGGCTCTTATAAATAGCGCGGGTCCTTATCGCCTGTGTTTCCAATGAGTTCTATTGGAAAATTTTTTTGATTTTTAACCAAATTCCTGTCACTTTTAAATTTGTTCACTTGTAATTTAAAAAGCTGAACTTCACACCACACACAAAAAAATTCTAGCGTACAATGCACGAATTTTGCTATGTTCACTGCTAGTTTCATAGCGAAAATCGGGATAGTGTGCATTTATAGCATTGATTACTATGTGTTTATAGCAGATAATTATTGCAATGAATATTATGTTTCTAGCTTTTAATAGTAGAACAAAACTACCGTGTATCGCTAGAAAACTGCAGACGGTGCATTCCATACTGCAGCGTTTTGTAGAAAACTTTGTCAGTAGGGGCAAATAAAACTAGCGTTTACTGCAAGAAAACTGTAGGCGATGCATTCTATACTCCAGCGTTTTGTAGAAAACGTTGGCATTCGGGGGAAATAAAACTAGCGTTTACTGCTAGAAAACTGTAGGCGGTGCATTCCTTACTCCAGCGTTTTGTAGAAAACGTTGGCAGTCGGGGCAAATAAAACTAGCGTTTACTGCTAGAAAACTGTAGGCGGTGCATTCCATACTCCAGCGTTTTGTAGAAAACGTTGGCAGTCGGGGCAAATAAAACTAGCGTTTACTGCTAGAAAACTGTAGCCGGTGCATTCCTTACTCCAGCGTTTTGTAGAAAACTTTGGCAGTAGCTGCAAATAAAACTAGCGTTTACTGCTAGAAAACTGTAGGCGGTGCATTCCATACTCCAGCGTTTTGTAGAAAACTTTGGCAGTAGCTGCAAATAAAACTAGCGTTTACTGCTAGAAAACTGCAGCCGGTGCATTCCATACTGCAGCGTTTTGTAGAAAACTTTGGCATTAAGGGCAAATAAAACTAGCGTTTACTGCTAGAAAACTGCAGCCGGTGCATTCCATACTGCAGCGTTTTGTAGAAAACTTTGGCATTAAGGGCAAATAAAACTAGCGTTTACTGCAAAAATATTTTAGCAGTATATACACACTCAGATTAATAAGAGCTTAATGGATTTGTTTAAATTCATATATTTATTGACAGTTTTTATTAAAGAAATCTTTACACTCTGTAAAATGAAATATTATTTTTAAAAATTCACATCTTTCTTTCAAAATAAAATTTCAAGTCTTTCATTTGGTTTATTATTAAAAAAATATAATCGTCCGTTCAAGGACTATATAAAAAATACAATTAAAAATAATTAACATTTCTGTTATATTGATAATTAACACATTACAATATTATTTCATTTTGGTTTAATAACAAAAAAAATTAGTTCTGGACTAATTAACAAAAATAACATTCGTGAATTACTAAGGCATTTTCGTTTTAGTGATTAATCATTTTATTATAAAAATATATTATATACATATGGCAAAAGAAAAATTAGTTAATACTTAAGTTAATATTGTGTTTATCTAACGTATTTAAATGACATATTGTTTTGATTTAAAATCAACCAGTTGGTATGTTTTAATAAATTCGTTAGTTATAGGTATAATTTTTTTTTCATTAGTCTGTTCAACAACATGAAGTAATGTATGTGAATCATAATATGCGGTACTTAATACATTTACTAGTAAAAATATATTTTTTTTATCACTACAAATAAACTGTACGGCAGCAAATTGTTGATAAGAGTTATAAAATCCTAATTCAATAACTGTTCCTAATTTGATGCAAGAATTACATAGGTTAACCCACCGATAAAATTGAACTTTTTGCTTAAGTAAAGCGAACAGAGTTGTAAAATCGTGTAATTTTGGTCGGATTATTTGGGGGCCTAACTCAAATATTTGTTTACTTATATCTAAATCAATAAAATAATTTTGTATTTTAAGAAGATATCTTTCTAAAACTGTATGACAAATATTTTTTCTAGATTTTGTAGACCTAGCAATTTCTTTAAAAGTTTTATGCTTGCTTTCAAATCGCATTGTCCATACTTGAGTTAAAGGACCAATTTGTTTCATTACTGATGAGTAATGTAAAAGGAAATGATGTTTTGGCCTCAAAGGTAAATTAAAAATATTAAGAAATTTGATATGGTGATCAGTTATTAGATTTTGAAATAATTGGATCATTTCCTCCGTTATTGT
This sequence comes from Cordilura impudica, assembly GCA_963682025.1. NCBI lineage: Eukaryota > Metazoa > Arthropoda > Insecta > Diptera > Scathophagidae > Cordilura > Cordilura impudica. The sequence goes on along the minus strand of OY821519.1, from coordinate 22,340,774 downwards.
ATCAGCAAGCACAATATCGACAATATCTTTGAGAAGTTTATACAGTTCCCATTTTGGATCATTTTCTTTCACCCAATCCCCAATAAGTAATCCGAGATATTTAAATAACATCATTGTTTCAGAACCTGAAGCTTTGATTTTGTGTGATTTAAGATGTACCCATGATATGGGCATTGGTTTATTGCATTTTCCAAAATTAAAATAAATAATTCTATTATTAAAATCATCTAATTTAAAATACTTTTCAACACTTATGAAACTGTGTATCAACAAAGACATTTCATAATTTAGAACTCCTTCGAATAAATCGTGGAGGATATCAACTGAAAAGTTTTCTACAGCATGAAAATCTCTGAGTCTATTGAAGATACAAGTTGATAAAATTCCAGTTTCTGATACCGATTTTGTTTTTATATCCAACTCATAGTTCATTTTATTCCGTAGACAATTCTGATTTGCTTTCACTGCTTTTTGCAATATAGTTTTAGTTTCTTTACAGAATCGACAATAAAATTTGGCGTTAAAACTTTCTGTAAACCCAAGTAATCCGTTTAAACCTTTATTGTCACCAACAAGAACTGTTAAAACAAAATATATTTTAGTTTCACCAATAACTAAACCTTCTGTTTCCAAATATTTAAGCTCGTCAAAAACAGATTCAAAAACTCGGTTTCCAAAAAGCTTCTTATCTGAACTATTGACTAATAGAATTGGAAAAATCATTTCCAGTTTCGATCGAAAACTTGGTGGTAAAAAAGGGAAGGATACATAAACTCCTCCTAAATTTTGAAGTCCCACTCTCGAGCCTAATGGGTTATTGGTTTCAAACTCGTCAAAATACAAAATAAGCGGAAGAACTATAGAGCCAGGACTGAAAGTGTTCAAATAAGTGCATTTACTTTTCCAAAAGTGCGTTTGAATTATGTTAGAAATTTTTTCATTAGAGTTAAGATCATCAATATAACACATAATTGTTTTTAAGAAATTATTTGTGTTGAAAATTATAGTTAGAATATTTTTTAGTGAAACAAATGAGGCTGTCAGACTTGTAGATTTGAGTATAATTTTTTCTTTAACATAACATTTTTGTATACTTTTTCCAATTACTATGGTACGTGATCGGAAATAGTGAGAAAATTCTTTTAACATTTTCAATGTTAAATGCTCACTTTTAGCTGGTCCTAGACAAGCTTTTAATTTTTTGAAGACGTTTTTAACTAGATTAGTGTGAGTATTATCTGCTAAGCATTCTGACAATATTTTTTCGGCTCTTGTGAACATTTTACTTTGAAGAAAGAAAATCATGATTTCGATAATATTTTGTATAGCAGACCTACATATGTTATGATCATTGTATAACTTTGTTACTAGTTGATACACATCATTAGCTATTTCCTTATCCAAGTCTTTAAGCAGGAATTCAAAATCTAAAGTATAACTAGCAGTACCAGTGGGAGTTAGATTATTTTCAATGCTAGAATTTTGAATTTCACGAGAATTTTCATTTTCATCAATATTTGGTGGTAATACATTTCTTATCGGGATATTATTACTAGGTACTTTAAAATGTTGTTGAACATGCTTAACGAATGAATTAAATATTGTAAAATGTCTTACTTGGCTACAATCATAGCATTTTAAAGTTGTTAGTTCAAGTCGGTGATATCTTTTTAGATGGTTCAAGTAATCCTTAGAGCTACAAAAAAAATTCTTGCACACATAGCAAATCATAATGAACGGTTTCACTAGTTGAGTTTATTCAGCTCTGAATGAAGTTGTGTGACACTACTAAATATTTCATCAAATTTCGTAGATATGTTGTAAATGTGCTTTTGTAAAAATGTCCAAATTGGCTTCGATTCAGTCGGGTATTGGCAATTCAAAGCGTGATAAATTTTAAAGCATGCATCTACAGCACTGAGAACGTCCTTAAAGTGGTATATAGAGCTGTTTATTAGCACATATGCATGCGAGATATTAGCTACAGAGAAAATAAATTGCACAAATTAATTTAAAATGTTGAGTTACAAAATTTTGAGTTTCCATAAACAAGTCACTTTAACAACTAGGAATCATATCAAAGTTTAAATTTAACTACAATTTTCATTGCAAAATTATATATTTTTTTTATCATAAATTTTTAGTATATCATTGTTTGCAGTTGACATTTAACTATTTCTACTTCACATTCAACCATATATGCAGTTGATATTCAACACTAAACTTATTTCCTGATCAACAAATTTCAAATTCAATTCAATATATTCCAGTTTAAATCGAATTTAAACAGTTTTAACTTCAAATTCAAAACTTTTTATTTCTATAAATTGAGTGTTGAATATCAACTGCATATATGGTTGAATATGAAGTAGAAATAGTTAAATATCAACTGCAAATAATGATAAAAATTAAAAAGTAATGATTAAAAATATAGTTTTTTTTGCATTAAAAGTTGTATATATATGTGTTTTATATAAATTTTTTTTAAACTCTTACCATAATCTTGCCCGACAACAATAATTTTTGGCTGTAGAGTACTTTTGTCCCGAGAAGCTTCTTCCTTCAATCGTTTTGCAGTCTCCAAAATAAGAACCGAATCCTTGAAAATTGAAAAAAATTAGATATAAATTGAAGGTATAAGCAAAATATAAACTTACTTTCTCAATATATAAAAACGAATGAACCACCTCTGTTTTTGTTAATTTTTTTCTCTTGTGACTAGTGCTGGCCTTGGTATAGACTGAATTTGCCAACAAATATGCTAGGATCAACAAACCTTTAAAGTTGCAATTTCCATCTATTAAATCTGATAACTCTTTTTTATTTTTGTGTTGGGCCAATGTGATTAGTTTTTTATCATATTCAAGCCAAATGCCGAAAAATTTATTGGCACTAGGTGGATGTTCATTATCAAAATCGTTAATTAAAAGCTGCAAACCATCATCCGATTGGAGTATGGGAAAAGATTCAAAATATTCAAATATTGAATTGCTGGAATCTAAAAAATTTTGACGATATGATCTTGTATCGTCCCAAAATGTTCGAATTTTTTCCCACGGTTCCAAATACGCTTTTAAGAAAGCAATTTTTTTAGAAATATCTTCATTTGCAGGATGTCCTTGTTGATTTGAGAGCCCTGGCTTAGACTGGTCTTTTTTAAGCTCACTTTTCAAATGGTTGTATTTGTAATACAGCGTACCAGAGGCTTTTTTAATGTTTTTTATGTAGCCACTAAAATATAAATCTTTAATTGGTTCTTCAGTTGGAAAGATTTTTCCAATTTCATCCCTTAACTTTATAAAACGTTCAGTAGATATCTTGAAATTACTCGGAAAATTTAAAGATTCATATTCCTTATGAATAATTACATTTGTCAATTTAGTCCGCAGTGCTGAGTCTAAAAAATTATTTTTGTTGTAGAAGCTTTGGATCAGTTTCCCAACCGTCGAATTTAAATAGTCCGAAACACTATTTTCAGATTGCGGAGAATAAAACTCATATACTATATTTCCGTCATTTGGATTCAATATTCCAAGTGTCGACGTTGCAACTGAAGAGGTTGATGCTGTTCCCACGATGGTAGCCGCAGAAAAAGTGGAATGCGACGGGTGAGGTACTTCCTCGATTATGGAGGCAAAAGAATCTTCCAGACAAGGTTTTGAATAAACCGATTTGAAGTGTTTCCAAAAAATTGCTCGTTGCCCCTGCTTCGGAATAAGGGAAGTTATGCCTTGATAATCAAGGCTCTCAAATGCTTCCTTATTAAAGCCCTCGTCTGAAAAAATGTAAATTTATTAATTAATTACTTATAGAAATAACGCATAAATTATTTCACAAGTTTTTGTTTTCAAATGTTTGTGTATTGATTTTGTGATTTTTATTTTCGATTGATAATGGAATTAAATTAGCGCTACACGCATTTCATCTGCTACCAGTGGTAATTTGATTAAATTAATTGCTATAGGTGTTTTGCAAGTCATGTAACATCGCAACGCAACTGTAGATAGAAGAAGCCCGAATAAAATTGATCAAACGCGCACATGGCTACAGATAATAATTTATTTTTGGTAATTTAGAATCACCTCTTTTTTATTATTGTTTATGACAATAATACAAAAGCGCACTTTATTATTCAGGCAATCATAGCAAATTCTTTCCGGTCTGAACATATCAACTCTTACTTCAATCCGCAAAAATTTCAGCAATAAAAAAATTAAACATGTAACCGCGTGCGTGGTTCTAGGAAAACTGATTTTGTGACTTATATTTTCGGTTGATTAGAAAAAAAATTACTATTTTACAGTCTTTGCTATATTTATAGCAATTAATGGAATTAAATTAGCGCTGCACGCAGTTCATCTGCTACCAATGGTAATTTGATTGCATTAATTGCTATAGGTGTTTAGCAAGTCATGTAACACGGCAACGCAACTGTAGATAGAAGAAGCACGAATAAAATTGATCAAACGCGCACATGGCTACAGATAATTTCTTTTTGGTAATTTAGAATCACCTCTTTTTTATTATTGTTTATGACAAAAATACAAAATCACAATAAATTATCTTACGTAAATTTAATAAAAATGTTACTTACCTTTAAACAATTCAATTAGGTTGGACAAATTCCAACTTTTTAATGTTTCTTGAACGAAATCGTCCATATTGATTATTATTAAAAATGTAGTGTTTACAGCAATATATTCAGCATGCAAAAGTGTATTTTTACCCCTCAATGCTACATATTTTTATAGTAATTGCAGCTAACATATGTTCATTGTTATTGTTGTGCATGCTAGAACTCTAGTAGCTAAAGTGAAAAGTCTTACATACAAGGCAAATAAGTATAGTAGAGTGTGTAGTAAAATTTATAGCATTCGCAAATTTTAAAATTTTTTTGTGTGCACGATTCGACTGATATTAATAAACAGAAATTCACAAAAACAGTGAAACATTGTCCCGTTATAAACAAAACAGTCAACATAGGCAGCAGTTTTCATCGTCCTGCTACACAAAATATTTTTAAAATATAACGTTCAAAACAATCATATTTTTATCGACTTCATGATCCACTTGCGATTCCTGTATATTTTGTTATTGCATTTTCAATAAATCACTTTCTAAGTATAAGCGAATCATTTTCTTGGCTTTTTTTAATCGCGCATGAGATTAAACAGTTTTTTTTATGTGTATACATCTATACGCGCAGGGGTAAATTTCTATTTCACAATACAATGAAAAATAAAAAATTAAAAATGAAAAATAAAAAATGAAAAAAGAATGAATAATAAAAATGAAAAATGAAAAATAAAAACTGAAAAATATAAAAATAAAAACGAAAAATGAAAAATGAAAAATAAAAAATATAAAATGAAAAACGAAAAATTACAAATGAAAAATAAAAAATGAAATCTAAAAAGTGGTAAATGAAAAATGAAAAATAAAAATGAAAAATAAAAAATGGAAAATGAAAAATAAAAAATGAAAATTTAAATATAAAAAAGAAAAACAAAAAATGAAAATAAACAAGTAAGAAAATTATAGTCGGTCTAGACCGACTATATGATACCCTATACCATGCTTTTAGAGACCCTATCTCTCAGGCCCAACTAACTGGATATAGAAAATAAGCATAAACCAAATTTGAGTGGGATTTTTATTAATTTTTTCGGCTGCAGATACGAAAAAGTTCATATCGGATGCTATATCTATATGGGGACTAGGCCCAAAAATGGACCGATCCTGACCATGTTTGGTAAAGTCTCTTGTATTTTGCAAAAATATATACAAACAAAATTTGAGAAGAATCAGTGCAATATTTTTGTTTTTTGATAGATTTAAGTGAAGATCGGGAAGCAGCTCTATATGGGGCCTATGACTAAGAGTTGTCCAATAGGGATCATTTTTTGACTACTGATTAATGGATGTAATATATACATACAAACCCAATTTGACTAAGATTTGTATGATAATTTGGATCTTATGGCAATATATGTTGATTTCATAGGGGTCATTTGTATGGGGGCTAGGTCTGAACATCGACCGATTCTCACCAATTTCAATAGCGTTCATCCCATGGCCGATAAAAGATCAAATACCAAATTTCGTCAAAATATATTCATATTTGCGACCTGCAGTTTGATTACAAGCTTTACATGGACACACAGACGGACGGACGGACGGACATCGTTAAATCGAATCAGATAGTGATTCTGATTCGATCGGTATAATTAAAGATGGGTGTAGGTCAAATATTTTTGGTTGTTACAAAGAGCAGCACAAAGTCATTATACCCAAACCACATAGTGGTATAGGGTATAAAAATAAAAAATTTAAAATAAAGAATGAAAAATGAGAAATGAAAAATAAAAAATGAAAAAATAAAAATGAAAAATAAAAATGAAAAATTAAAATGAAAAATAAAAAAATTAAAAATTAAAAATAAACAAGTAAGAAAATTATAGTCAGTCTAGACCGACTATACGATACCCTATACCATGCGTTTAGAGACCCTATCTCTTAGGCCCAACTAACTGGACATAGAAAATAAGCAAAAACCAAATTTGAGTGGGATTTTTATTAATTTTTTTGGCTGCAGATATGAAAAAGTTCATATCGGATGCTATATCTATATGGGGACTAGGTCCAAAAATGGACCAATCCTGATCATGTTTGGTAAAGTCTCTTGTATTTTGCAAAAATATATACAAATAAAATTTGAGAAGAATCAGTGCAATATTTTTGTTTTTAATAGATTTAAGTGAACATCGGGAAGCAGTCTATATAGGGGGCCAAAGGGATCATTTTTGGACTACTCATTAATGGATGTAATGAACGCATACAAACCCAATTTGAGTAAGATCTATACGACAATTTGGATCTTATGGCAATTTATGTCGATTTCATAGGGGTAATTTGTATGGGGGCTAGGTCTGAACATGGACCGATTCTCACCAATTTCAATAGCGTTCATCCCATAGCTGATAGAAGCTTATATACCAAATTTCATCAAAATATATTCATATTTGCGACCTGCAGTTTGATTACAAGGTTTACATGGACACACAGAGGGACGGACGGACGGACGGACATTGTTAAATCAACTCAAAAATTGATTCTGATTCGATCGGTATAATTAAAGATAGGTCTAGGTCAAATATTTTTGGTTGTTACAAACAGCAGCACAAAGTCATTATACCCAAACCACATAGTGGTATAGGGTATAAAAATAAACAGTTTGAAATAATAAATAATAATAAATATTTTTATATTAGCAGAGCCCCTGCATTTGATTGCTATAAGTGATACTGGATTTCGTCATCTTCCCTGTGATCGCACTCACATGATTTTTTTTTTATCATCAAAAGTGCTCGAAAAAGATTCAGTAAGCTGATTTTTGGTAAAACAAATGCTTCCAAATGCTGACTGCAAATAAACAAACTAACAAAAATGCTTTGAAATGTAACCTTTTTTGTCTATTAGTTGTTTATAACACCGGTGGAGGATATCAAATATTCGGCTCAGCCGAATTTAACATTATTGTTTTTATTTCTTAAGGAATAAACTTACCTTTATTTCGATATATGTTATGTACCTGCTCAATTGATTAACCCTTTAGCGGTTGGCCTTTATTTTTCAAATAATTTTATTTTAAAATTCTTTTTGTTTTTTTTAATGAGCTTAACAATTATACATATTAATATGTTTTTTTTTTGTAATTAATTTGAAACACACAAATAGCTGATGATAGAATTTTTTTTCTTTTATAATGCAATTATTGATTTGATTTCAAATTTGTTTATTTAAATGCCAAATTTTTAATACAAAAATATTTTTCCAGATAATTTTACTTATAAATGTAAATATTTTTATTAGCTTAATGTTTGTTTAAAATCTATTTTAAAAAATAAAAATACATAAAAAAATTAAACGAAACTGAAACATGGCAGACTATTTGAACACAAATAGATCACGTTGTATATATATATATATATATATATATATAAGTATTATTGGGGTATCATAATTTTCTGAGTAGTTAAAGTGCAAAATTTATTACATTGGGCATATTTTTTTTTATAATTTTATTTTAATAAAAAGGAATACTCATTATTGTTTTATTATTATTTGTTAAATATAAAAAATAACAGTACAAAATCTATATAAATAATTAATGTATATTTAAAAAAAAAAATTTTTATTAAAACACAATATGTAAATCGGTTAAAAAAACTATTTAAATTTTAAGTTTATATTGCAAAATATTGACCTAAGATGATAAATTTCAAGTGAAAGATGTTGCAAAAGCAGAAGATATACACAAAAAAAAAAAATGCCAGAGAAGAACAATGTGTACGAAATTATAATTGGCAACACTAAAGTACATACCAAGAGTGAGACTGAGTGAGAAATTTTTTCTTAGCAAAGAGAGGAAATTTTTCCTTAGCAGGTGGCCAACATCTTCGACTGATTTTGGTTTTTTTTATTATTGTGCTATGATCAAATTCTAGATTATTTAAATCTGTAATATTAATAGGTAAGACGATTTCTTGTGACAGATGATTTGTTCTACAAATTTCTCCGAACTTTGACCAAACGTATCTTATTTGAAAGGTATTTATTTCTTTTACAGATTTTTAAATTCTTACATTTTTTGGAGTAAAATGCATTTAAAATTGCTACTAATACATACATAAAATTATACTATGCTATGTGTGTGTTTATTACATTTTTTAATGTGTTTGTTAATTTGTTTTCTTCATTCTCAATAATAATCATGTTGAGTAGAAAAATAATTTTGGACATAAACCAATAATATTGAAGAATAATATTGGACATAAACCAAGCGATATTTATAAAGGATTGAATTGTGAACTGGGTCAAATTGATTAGCAAACCTTTAGGGTCTTTATTTGATGAAAAAAATTAAATTTCCTAGAATTTGCACTCCAATTTCGAGGGCTGGGATGTGCTAATATACATAAAAAGGTGACAATTATTTTTCGTAGAATTTCAAGGAGGTTGGTCAAAATTTTTTTATACTACATTTCAAATTGGACAATGCCAACTCGTGCCGCACCGAGGTCGCAAATAAATTTATTATAATTTTTCTCTTTTATCTTAGAATCAAAATGTTCTCAAAATGTTAAAATAACGGAAAATATATTAAATATTTTTAATATCTGCTTAAAAAATCATTTTCAACAAAGGAAATACAAAAATAATTTAAAATTTTTTCTATGTTTTTTTTTATTATATTATTATTATTATTATTATATTATTATATTGTTTTATTGAATTGCTATCACAACAAGAATAAATCTTATAAATTACAGTGATAGCAAGTAACATTTGTAATATTAACATTGAGTTACAGTAAATTTCGAGATTAATAAAAATAAAGTAAATTAATCAATTTTATTTCTTTAATTTTTTTTTTTTGAGTTGATGACCTTAGCAGCTAGTGCTTAAATTAATATAATTTTGTAATCTATAATATTATTAGGCTACGCCAATTTTTGAAACCGATGTTTTGTTCTACCGTTTTATACAGATTTTGACCAAATGTATATTATTTGAAAGGTATTTCATTTCAGCGGTTCATCAGATATACAGATTTTTTAAAATTTTTCCGTTACTTTGAGTAAATTACATTTAAACTTGTGTGTTTATTAAGTTTGTAAATGTGTGTTAATGAGTTTGTAATCTTCATTCACAATAATAATAAACCAAAAAAGAGTTGATTTGTGAATTGGATAAGTTGAAAAATAAAGTTGCCTAGAAATTGTACTCGAATTTTGAGCGCTGGAATCTGCTAGAAATTTATTATTTAATTATTAAAAAATACTTAAAAAAATATTTTTTTTTTTCTTGAAATATAATTATTGACAAAAGTATTTTTGGACGCCAATAAATGATTTTGAAAAAAAAATTCTAAAAAAAAATTCTATACAGTGCACGTTCGGTACTTGCGATTACCATTTATCGCGACGGCCCAGTTATTGCGACAGCTTTATTTTTAGCATTGCAGGTTCTATAATGACGACAAGTGTAAAAAAGGTTCTATATTCTTGCGATGTTTATTTTTTTTTTCCAGTAGTAATTAGAATATTTACTTCCCTGGTTTGACGGTTTGGCAACAGTTGGCAACAATTTCTTAAGTATTTTCTTAATTTTGCCACTAACCCCCCTATCTCACATCACACTGCAATTGTGAAATCGTTGTGTACGTATTATCAACGAAAAATTTTTCGAATTAGTCGAATCCATCGCCATTAACTTTTGTGCTCACACATCTGACTGCAATTCATTTTTAAAATGTTGTCGAAGCGTAAACTTGAAAAAATTTGTTTACTTCTCTCTCTTATTTTTTTTTTAAATAGAGTTACCGAGTTTATTATACAGGCGCATGTTTGAGGGAAAATGTTTACATTTATTATTATTAGTTCTATTTTAATAATAGTTAATATTTAAGTTCTATAATTAACAAACTTGCGTTTTTATATGCGCATTTCAAGAAATAAATCATAATAATAGATTTAACAGGTTAAAACTTTAATTACAATTTTGCAGAATCCAGTAAATTTGCATTAAATTTATAACAGGGTTACATTAATCATTGTTAGTGGCAGCCACTACTCGCACGAAAAATTTGGTGCCATTAGTGTGACCACGGCGGAAAATGTGAGTGTATTGAGTTTTTCGAACTTGCAGTGTGATGTGAGATAGGGGGGTAAGAGTACATTCTATAATATTTTTTTTTAGTTTGTGATAAAAATTCAAAACGCTTGCAAATTGATTATTTTAACTTTTTATGTCATGGACCTGCAATTGGCAACACTAGTTATTGCTCATTGAAATATTTATACTTTGCCATAATTAATTAATATTAGTACCAGTAGTAATTTACGTTTCAACGAATAAACTTCGTTTTTGTCGCTTCTAGTATTTGTGGATAATAGATAACACGTTGCGGTGGTTATTTTTGATCCTCGTGGTTGCTGCTCAGCATGCAGTTAGGTTATGTACTTAATTGCATGCGTTCTGATTATATGATATCGAGGGCTTATATTCAAAAAGTGCTATCTACATTTGACAGCAATATTAATTTTTGATTTCAAACTGTTCTCTGAAATAACTGTCAAATATAATATTAATTTTGATATCATACAAGATTAGTACGACTATTTCTTAATCGATATTGTAGCAAATCTATCGACAAATACCATCAGATCTCATTAATAAATTGGTTTTACACGCCCACTTTAAAATAATTATTGATGCAGATAGCACTTTTTGAATATAAGCCCTCGATATAATCTTTCGTTTTATATTTACTTTGTAATCCACACATAATGTGTGCAACCCAGTCCCAGTTTGTGAGTATTTTACTATATTCGCACAACCTCTCTCTGTCTAGTGACAGAAAATCAAACCCAAAAAAGAAAGTTAATTAATATTAGTTGGCAACATTATTGCCAGTTCTTTTTAGACTTATTTCTCTGCTATCGCTAAAAAAAACTTCCAGTTGGCAACACTTTTGCATTTTTACTTTTTAAAATAATTTTTGTAATACCCCAAGGACCACATCTTTTCGAAATTTATCATCTTTGCTTTGCATTTCTCATTTACAATTCCGAAACTTAAAATTTATTTATTTATTTTAAAATTGTAAAATTGTTTCTTTAATTTCTCATTTCATTTTAATTTAATCTGTCATTTAATTAAGCTTATAATCGAAAAAAATAGTATTTGTTTTTTATGTTAAATTAAATAAATTTTTTTCAGTAAAAAAAAAAGGAAAAACATAAAACAAAATTTAATACCTAAATTGACCCTTCTTTCCTCTTTCGTTATGGTAAACCCGCAAGGGTGAATAACTGTTGCCATTGCCATGGCCGGTGCCAGTACCGGTACCATTACCATTGGCGGCGCCAGCGCTGCCATTAACACCAGCTCCTCCAGCACCATTGGAAAAGGTCTGTGAAGCTGAACCCGAGATCAAATCATCCAAATGGACCGGCTTGGCAGCACAACGAGGAGCCAATATCAAATTGTAGATCACAAAGTAAATCAAAGCAATAATACAGGCCGCTACAGACAACCATTCAAATTTGACCAAATCGTCCTCGATGCCCCTCTTGTCGTGAACCAAACCAATCAATGCTCCAAAGCCCTTACCCAAACCAAAGAATGACAAAACAGCCAGGGCTTGACCAGTAGCTGTCAGTTTGCGAGGCATAGCATGACGCATATATAAAATGATCGTTATCCAAATAATAGCCAAGATGACAGGTTCAATAATTTCCATAATATTGGTTAGCCAATTTGTTTCCTTACTAGCCAAGGCTGTAAAACGTATAATGAAGATCGCAAAACCGCCTATGAAGATATTCGAATGGCCGCAATATTCTATGAACTTGTCCACATTCAAGAACAACACCAATATTAACAGCAAACCGGTAAAATAGATGGCATATTCACCCAAATAACTCCATTGCAGATAACTGTGGATACTACCCCAGAAGGTGCCAAAGAGTATGGCCACCAAAGTTAAAAGGAAAATTTCTGGGCTATACTTTCGAATGGCAGACATGGGATAAACCAACATACCGGTCTTGGTGTGCCACCACCATTCAGGCGGACTCAATGGCATTTGACTGGCAAACAGCAATATCAGTGCAGCCACAACAAAACAAACAATCACCAGAATTAAAGGTAGTGTCATAGTGTCTGCCTCCTTGAAAATCAAATTCCACGAGCAGAATAGCACAACATAACCTACAGCTCCCCAGGCATATTGACGACAAACTTCACCTCGGCCCTCGGAAGTTTCACGGACCGCAATAACAATGGCCGTATTCAATAAAGTCAAACAAGCCAAGGCGAATATGTCACCCAGTATACGGATGGCAGTATAAGCATCCAAGGTGGCATGTAAATCGCTATCCATCTTAACACATTCACTGTCAGCCAAAACACTGCCTCTGCTATCGTAGGGGTCTATAACTTTGCACTCAATCATGGGTTTGCAGTCACTGTTGTTCTTCAGTTGGATCATATAGTTGGCCTGTTGCAAAGGTATCTGGCACTGGAAACCGTCTGTAAGGAAATGGAAAAAATTTTGTTAAGAAACCAACAAAAACTATTAAAAATTAATGTTAAGACCTGGACGTCATAGATATAACTCCTCTAAGTTGTACTAAATGATAATCAATTTAAAAGACTAATCTAATGTGATAGAACTCAGGAGTCCACACACTTATTGATCATACAGGGAGTCCTAAAGAAATGTATTCACTTAAATTTATTCCTAGAATCTGTTTTACAATGATTCCCAATGACTGATGGAAAGTATGGAACACCTGCACAGTTACATCGTAATTTTAGGTCTTGATCTTGATGAGAATCTTCCAAATAGAACGTTTGGACGAAGAGGACCCATAGAATACCAAAGAAGAGCAGGATAATCCATACGTGCAAGATACCCCAAAGAAATGTATACACTTGAATTTATTCCAAGAATCTCTTTTACAATGATTCGCGATGACTTTGAGGAGAATGATGAATTGTATTTCGAAAGTTATGGAACACCTACATAGTTACGTCATGATGTTAGGTCTTGATCTTGATGAGAATCTTCCAAATAGAACGTTTGGATGAAGAGGACCCATAGAATACCAAACAAGAGCAGGATAATCCACACGTGCAAGATACCCCAAAGAAATGTATACACTTGAATTCATTCCAAAGATCTCTTTTATATAATTCGCAAGGAATTTGATGAAGATGTTGAAATGTATTTTGAAAAGTACACAATTGCATTTTGGTGTTAGAGCATATATGGATGATAATCTTCAAAATAGGAGGTGTGGATGAAAAGGACCCATAAAATTCCAGGATACTTCACTTTTAATGATCATACAGGGTGTCCCAAAAAAATGTGTACACTTGAATTTATTCCATGAATCTGTTTTATCACAATGCGACATGACTTTGATGAAGATGGCGATTTGTTTTTCGAAAAGTTTGGAGCACCTATACATTTATATCATGATGTAAGAGCCTATCTTGATGAGAATCTTCCAAACAGATGGTTGGGTCCCATAGAATACCCTGCCGGTTTCCCAGACCTGATATCACTTGACTGTGTCCTGTAGGGATACTTTAAATACAAAAAACTACGCCAACAAACTGGCAATACTGAAATAATTAAAAGCCACAATTAAGGAAGAAACACATAATGTTTGTGAATAAACCAGAACGGTAAAACTTTGGACATCTGTAGATTCTTTTGCAATTAAAATATAAAGTTATAAAGTATGTGCACATATTTTTGGAACACCCTGAATTATTAAAAAAAAGTTCTTAGTATTGAAATGTATTCGCTTCCAAACAATTCGGTCTGCAGCGAGTAGGAGCCGAAAAGTATCAGAAAATATGCTCCACCGTCTCTTTATAATGCCGTCGTAAGAAAGAAAGTCACAAGCGCCAAATTTCCAAAATTGAGGAAAGGAGAGATTCGGAACCGTGAGAGAGTTTCTGATTTTCCCATTTTCAACTGTAAATTACTCAAAAATGTTAAGCAAAATGGTCATATTTACCACTTCTAGTGTGTAAGCAAAAGCTAAATATCTCAAAACTACTAAAATGGAGATGTGATTTTCTTTCTTAGGATGGCAGTATACCCCTTATATTTTACACAGTTCTCATTTTTCTTAAGTCCTTTTCTTCTGGCTTCAATCCTCAACTAGTTGTAGCCTGCAACTCTCCAATAAAGACTCTATAGTCATTGGAGTTTCTCCAAACAGTCTCATCTTTCTTCATTAGAAATTTACATGGCCCGAATCAGTACAAAAGCAATAAATAAGCCCTCTAATCCGGTAGATGGTGGTTGGTACATATAAGTAACAGCTCAGCTCTGCGTTTTGGAAATCGTATCATTCTTAAGAAGGATTATGTTAATATTATATCCAGCCTGAAAGATTGAAATGATGGCTAAGATCACACCAGCGATATTTAATAGCTTCGATACCCTGTATATATTAAGAACTGTCTAGATCCTTAAGACATCCATCAACCGCAGATCCCACTTCTTCATTGTTGGTAAATCTGTTACCACCGAGTCATTTTTTTAAGTTAGAAATATAAAATAATCCGAGGGAGCCACGGTGTTCGTCTTGGAAGTTCGTACGTTATCGTTTAAACTCTGCTCGTAAACGGAGAAGCAGACTCCCCCAGATTAGAATCTAGTTCGTCTTTAATATTGGTTGGACTGAGACCTTTCAAATGAAAGTATTGAATTACATATCGGTGACCATTTTTTCCATTTTTAAAAATTCACGATGATCGTTTACATTTGGTGGCTCCTAAGAAATTCTAAACAACTTGGAGTCTTGAAACTTAAAACATATGTTTTATAAGGCTGCCACTTTTAACCAAATTAATCTTTTTCAAACTACTGCCGCCATCTATACGTCATGTCAGGTTGTTCTGTGACCACCCTCGCATTTCTCTTTCCAATGTCACCGATATATTGTTTAGTATGTGCCTGCTTATAGCTGTGTCTAATTCCGTCTGCTCGCGGAATATCGCGAGATTCCTCTCTTAATGATTGCCAGTGGCGTTGCAACTAACTCTGTGAAGAGCCTAACTCTGGACAAAAATGCCCACCTTTCCCCTCAATTTTAATCACAAAATTAATCCTACATGTTTTGCTAATCCCTAGAATCTCCATCTAAAAGACACCAGCAGCAATTCTATGCCAGTCCGGAATGACCTTTCGCAATTATAAGAAACGAATTATGTTGAGACAACCGATTTTGTGGCCAATCAAACGAATTCTATTATTACAACATAATTCCTTTTGGCAGAACATAAATTCAGATGAGAACATATACTAAGCCATTATAAGAAAGTGATTCAGTTACTGCAACTAACTCAGCAACTCCTTTGTCTCTGTAGAGGCATATTTGCTAAAGATGATCAAAGTAAACTCTTCTACTGAAATTTTGTCTACCAACACCATTAGAGAATAGCGAATAGCTCTTTTACGATAAAAATCATACAAAACTTACCCAAAGGATAATGACACCATTCGGCAGAATGCGTATCATTCTCCACATTTGTAGCGGCCTTCATTGTGGTATGAACCAAAATACTCGAGGTGTCATCAGTATAAACATGGCACTTCTTAACGACGTCTATACCATTTTCATTCTTTTCGGTCATACATAAATGAGGCGGTTCCACATAAATCTTAGAAGGAGCCGATTTAAAAGCTCTTTTTTGCCGGGAAAGAACTTCACCACTCATAATTTCAGCGGCACCCAATTCAGAAGATTGTACGGACGCTTTAGCATTTCGGCGAGTTCTTAAACTTTCGGTTACAGCCGACGTTGGATCTTCTTCGTAATCAAATTCGGAACTCTGTTCCGTAGATGGAGATGGTGTGGGTATACTTTCCAACCAAGGCGTATACATGTTTTCATAATGTGTTGGATCTTGACAGCTGTAAGTACAGTTGGTTAAATTAACACTGCCCACCTTCTCCTTCCACTGATAGCAGGTGGCATCCTCAGAACAACGTTCTTGGAATATGACGGCCCCGTTAGCATCACAACCGAAACTGACGGCAGGTATTCGTGATAACCGACGACTGATCTTAGGCACAGAAAAGAGACAGGCGTAAATAATGGCGGTTATTAGCAAAAGAACAGCGGTTAAAATTCTTAAAGCTTTTCCAAAATTATTAGGATTTTTCGCAGCCAAGCGATCGGCCAAGGGACCAACTATCAAAGGGCCCAAAATGGATACAAACGAAGCTATAATGGTGACTTCGCGATATTCATTGAAATTGAAGCCCAACACATCGGGCATACGGTTATTAAGGATATGTAAAGCAGATAAACCTGTGGAATGGAAAAGAAGATTAAGAAAAATTCAAATTAAAAAAAAAATATTAAGTATGGAGTTAAGAGTAGATTATGTTCGATATTAAAAAGAGATGGCTGTTGGCAACGCCAATACAACGCAATGGCAGCATTAAACCAAGTATCCAATGTTAAAATGACTTCGTTGTCAAAACGCTTCAACTACTCATCTCAATTTTAAGAGTTAACATTTAAGTTTCTACTTACCACTTAATACAAAGAATGCTACCACCTTCAAAGATATCAGAGTGCTGTTGACTCTAGACTTTCTGGAAAACGCTCCCATTATGGAGTAGGTGTTTTAGATGAACACTCCTTAATCAACTAATTTAATATTCTACTTAAAATAGATGGAGTTTTTAAAACAATTTGTGAGAGCTTTAAAAGCTCTGCCGGTGGGCAGGTTTTTCTTCTTTCAGTATAAAAAAAAAATATTTCTCGTTTTGTTTTCTTCAATAAAACCAGTGTTTTTTTTTTTTCTAAAAATCTGAAAATATATGAAAACAATAGAAAATTAATTTTAAGTTAAATTATCGTTAACATAAAGAAAAAACTATTCCCTTTTCTAAGACACAAACTCAGCTATGATGTAATTCGTTAAATAATAGAATATAAATTTAATTAAAGTACTAAAGTTTGTGTTTATGTTTAAAGTTCATCAAACAGAGTCACACCAGCACGTTCAGGGTCATTTTAACAATTTTGTTTTTGGTTCTATTTCCGTCTATTCGCTAGAAATATTTTTCATAAACTTTTATTGCTTAAAATTAAAAATTTGTTTTTAAAGAAAAGTCGTAACAATTAAAAATTTCTATTTGTGTTGTTTATTATAAACAAATATAATATCCACATAATTTTATTCTTGATATCGTTAATAATTTTTTGGCTGTGAAAATAAAAGATTTAAACAAATTGTTAATGTTTCGAAAAATAAATATTTCAATATTTTGCAAGATCATTTAAACTATTAAGAACCACGATTGCAGCATTGCTCATTGCGAAAATATTATAATGAAACGTTTTAAAATTGCTAAATAAGGCCGTTATTGGCTGAAAGGCTACTCGCAAGTATCATTTCACTATTCACAGACTGAACGCCTCAAAAATTTTAATCTTTAATATCAAGTTGACAGATTTTCCAAAGCCAAAAAATTTCAATTGAAATTCAACAAATTATATTTGAAATTTGAGAAACATATGTTTCAAAACCAGACTCAGGCTTAGTGGGTGAAGGTTTCAATGAAATCGTATACCAAAATCGAAACATTTTGGATAAGTCTCAGAAATGATGACTACAAATGGTATTTAAATGTAAGAAAGAGATGGCAAAATATTAATAGAAAACCAGCATTACCCAGCACTCGAAATTCGAGTGCAAATTCTAAGAATTTTTATTTTTTCTTAATTTTTCTTAATGCTCTTTTAATCTATACATATGTATATAAAAATTGAATGATAATCAATTTCAAGTAATTCACAATTCGCAATTGATTAGCATACCTTTAGTCTTATAAATTTAATTATTATAAATATTTTTTATTTAATATATTTTCAACACATATAATACATAAATTTTATCATTAAGCACTTCTCCTCCATAGGAACTATAACTGTGCCAAATTTTACATTTTGCTTAAAAAGGGATGGAAAATTTGTCCTTTATGTTTTAATATATGTATAGATAATACAGTGTGAGAAAATATTTCTAGTATGGTACCATTGTCAGTATAGCGTAAAATATGCCTAATGCAGCTGTGAGCAGGTAAACAATACAAATTGAACTATATACAGTGGGTGATAATACATTGGAAATTTGTACAAAATTCAGAATTTGCCAATTTTGTTTTTTAATAATATCGAGTTAAGTCCTAAAATGATGTACGTTTTTTGTGCGAAATCACTTTTTGATGTGTTCTTTATAAAAAAAAAATAAAATAAAAAATTTAAAGTCTTAACTGAAAATTTGTTAGATCATTTCTATCGTCGCCAAACTATCATATAGATCTTCGTCAAATTGGATTTGTGTATGTTTATTACATCCATTTATCATAGCTCCCATATGAAGCTGTGTCCCGATCTTCACTTAAATCTATTAAAAAACAAAAATATTGAACAGATTTTTCTCTGATTTGGTTTGTATATGTTTTTGCAAGAAATAAGTGACCTTGCAAAATATTATCAGGATCGGTCCTTTTTTCAACCTAGTCCCCATATAAATATTGTATACAATATAAACATTTTCATACCCGAAGGCAAAAAAATTATTACAATGCCACTCAAATTGGGTTTATGCTTATATTCTACATATATCTAATTAGTTGGACTTAAGAGATAGGGTCTCTAAACGCATGATATAGGCTATCATATAGGCGCTATAGATCGACTATAATTTTCTTACTTGTTTATTATTAAAAGAATTAATTCAAATAAATAAAATATTTCACAATATAAATCTTATATTTATTCATTGGCCTCAGTTACCCATAACATCTATAATATTAATATGCTAGGCGATTTCTTGTGACCGATGTTTTGTTCTACCATTTTATACCGATTTTTCCAAAACGTATATTTTTTGAAAGGCATTTCTTTTTAGCTGTTCACCAGACTTACAGATTTTAAAATTTTTGCCTTAATTTTGAGTAAATTGCATTTAAAGTTGCTACTAACACATACTTAAAATTATACAATGCTATGTGTGTGTTTATTAAATTTGTTAAAGCGTTTGTAAGTTTGTTTTCTTTATTCACAATAATAATAAACCAAAAAAGTGTTGGTTTGTGAATTGGCTAAGTTAAAAAAAAAAAAAGTTGCCTGGAATTTACACTCGAATTTCGAGCGCTGAAATCTGCTAGTAATTATAAATATGTCTATATACATTTGGCACTAGAGTCAGATTTGGAGAAGGAGTCGGAGTCGGACCTTAAAAATTTCAGGGAAAGAAGTCGGAGTCGGAGTCGTACTTTTATAATAAGTCCATAAATTATACGGTTCCCACATAAAAAAAATGTGTAAAACATTTCCAAATTGAAAAATAGAGAATATTAAAAAAAAAAGAGTTTGCTGAAGGAATACGAACAGATGTCTCAATATAACTTAAATATTATGTTCATATTTTCGAAAACCCTTAGTTTCCTCTTTCTAAATCCGCTGAGAAAATCAGAATCGGTTGATATTCAACAAAGTTACTGGCTTATATGTGCAAAAGGGCCGAAAAGCCGGTTTTAACCCGTAGCTCAAGATTTTGGAGGTGTTTTGCAATTTTCAAGGACAGGGTCTTGCTGTACTCGACAAGACCTATCAGAAAAAAAGTATCGCATCCCAGGTATTTCTATTTCATTCCTTTTTGTATCACTGTGTAATTGGCCAACGTATGAAATAAGAATTTGAACAAGGTTCTACGCCTTCTACATGCTTACTTATGGGTTATCAAGTTGAAATTTGTTAACGGCGTGCAAGAAATTATGTTTATGGTAACTAAAAACATGATTTTTAACAATTTTGTATTTGTTATGTTTATTTTCCAGGGTTTTGATGTTTTAAATTACTATATAAATAAAAAAAAAATTTTTGAATTTTTTTTATTTTCCATCAAAGTTGCAAAATAGTGAAAAAAAATAGACAGTTGGTAAGTAGCGATTTACCTCGGGACACACAAAGCAAACAGTAAAATTTTTTTTCTGTAATATACTAAATAATACATAAATCAATCGAAAAAAATTACGATTAGTTACCTAGTTTTTATTATATTCTATCTGAAATTGCCTAAAAATTGTGAATTTTTTTTAACTGAAAATCGATCAACTTTTAATTGTTATATCTTCTAAACTAAAAATCTGATTTTATTGAAGGTAGCGAATTTGTAGTCTTTAAACAGTTTCCTATAAGATGAGTTTATTCAAAATATGTAAACGCACGTTAAATTTTTTATTTTTGCAACCTCATTTGTTCTAAGGGCGCCACTGTGCGACGGTAAGCACTTCTCTATTTGTTTTTTGTTTTTTTTTTCTTCATTCAAATGTTAGACAAAATACACATTACCGTTTTTAGGGTTTGTTGGTGTTGAACTTCAACTACCTCAGTAAATAACAACAACAAGAATCTAAATACAAAAATAAATTTAAATACGCAACATTTGTATTCAAGGTGTGCAACTTTTTATTGTTGTTGTTGATTTTTACATATACAATTACTATACGACGTTTATCGTTGCACTGTGGCTCAAATTTTGATTTCATTGGCCAAAAGTCAAATTTTTTTTTGTCATCGATTTTTAAAATTTTTACTCCTTTTTGTAGCTTATATATCCAGATTAAGGTAGCCAAAAAATTAGGTTAAACTATTGATAATTGTGGGCGTGGCATGCTGTCAAACTCAACTGTTTTTTTTAATTCAGCAAAAGGTGTTTTTTTTTTGTTTTTTATCAAAAATAAATGGTTACTACTCGCAAGCTATCATCGATATTGGCCTGCGGTCTTTTTTATAATGTTAGTAGGATTATAGTCTTTAGTTTTTGTAAGTAGTCACAGTTCTAACGTTTGATATTAGGGGCGTTATGAAATATTTATGAAACCACTATATTTTTCTCAAATTTAAACTTTAGTGGAATAGAACTTCTAAAGGAAGTAAGGGAACAAGAAACGTATACCACCCGGAGAAAGGCGAATGTATCCTGTTTAACCCTATATATACTTTTGCACCCCCCACGAGCCCCCGGTAGAACACTTTTTTCATTTTAATGAAATTACTCTAAAAAAATTACTCTAAAAAAAATTTTGTTTTTTTACTTTAGACTACGTAAAAGTAAAATAATTAAATAAAATACCTGCGAAAGGGTTTATTGGCTTTGTTTTGATCAGCAAAAAAATAAGTCATAAAATGATCACAATAGGTTCTACAGTAAACAAATGATCTCTTTCTTAATTTACCTGTTGTCAAATTTAAGGGTCAACCAAAGTCATAAACAATTTTATAAGTTTGTCAATAATCGCGGCACTAAACCACTAAAAATAAAAAACCACCCCATATTGGCGAGAAACTAATTAGTTTTACCTGATATTGAAGTCTGGATAACAAGTGCAGTTTTGTTCAATTTAAGTACTACCTGCTATGAAATTAAAGATCAATGTGTGAATAACATGTACCTAAAAATGTATAAAATGACGGATTCTATAAGGGATTACTCAATAATAAGTTAATACTTCAAGTGTACGGACGTATATTCGCAAGTGATAAAAAGTGATAAAAAAGTGATAACAGACGCAAATAAAAATATTGAGAAAAATATGGAGAACTTTAGTTATAAAGAACTGGCCGAAGAGTATTTTCGAAACAAAAACCAGGAAGATGTTCTTAGTTACGTTAAAATAAAATTAAACTTAAATTCGTCTAGTACCGAAATACAAGAGCAATTATCTAATTTCGTCAAAGTACTAAAAAAACGATTGAAAGAAGTTAACTACTGTAAACAAAAGTTTTATAATAAAAGTGCAAACTGGTTAGAAGGCCAACTTAATGTTGGTGGAGAAACAGCAAAGCTAGATAAGGCTGGAAGACCACGCAAATCATTGGACAACTGCAGCGATAGATCTAAGAGGCGGAAACTTAAAAATTTTAACGAGGAAATTGGTTCTACAAATATAAAAGAATCTTTTCTACATCAATTACGAGCACAAAACCAATTAACAAAAGTGGATATCATTGAAAAAACTTGTAATGCTAGTCCAGTGAGAACAAAGCGAATTCTTAAAAGTATACCAACTCCGAGCGATGCAAAACAGTTCACAAATGAGGAGGCATTAGCATTATTTCTGGATTTGAAATTAACAAAACACCAATATATTCAGCTCAGATTGCGTGCGATTGCCTTTCATTGTTATTTAAGTACGAAAAACATAGTATTAGTAAAAAATAATAATAAACAGAACCTACCATTGTTACAAATGCTATTTAAATCTATTGCAGTTTTTATTCTTAAAAGGTTTCCCACATATGAATGCAATGTTTTAATAGATAAGAAAGATTCAAAAAATAAGAACCCATATTTTCATATCAAAATTAAAAAAAAAATTAGAATCATTGCGCTAATGTTTAGCAGATTTATTTAGCTAGTGTAACAAATTAGGCAGCAAACACTAATAAATTTTTCTGTAGTAATAATAATATTCCTTGAGTGTAAGCAAATTGCAAATTTGATAGCAAACATTTTTAATTTTTTAGTAATACTAGTTAAATTTCTAGTGAATTTTACTATTTTGTTGCGTGTAAAAATTTTTTTGAGTGTAAAAATTTTTTTGAGTGTAAGCATTAAAAAAATTTCATTATTACAAAAAATGTTTATAATAATTATTTAACTCCAAATATGACACTTTCTAATAAATAAAAATAAATAAAAAAAAACATATATCACGCTAAAAGTTAAAAAAAATCAAAAGTTAAACTTTGACCTAGAATTCTTTAAAAAGTACTCAATCAATTTAAATGAAATTCACACTGAGTCAAGATCAACTATCTATCTATCTATTAAAAAAAACAGTACTAAAATATTTTGATCGGTTCAAAAGTTACAGAATTTTGGCCAATGAAAAATGATTTTCAGCCACTGTGCGTTGGTGTTTGTGAGTTTTAATGTTACGCTCTTTTTTTGTTTTTGTTAACTTATTATTGAATTAACATTTTGTTTGTAGATTTTGCATGAGGAAAACGTTTTTAGGCTTATTTATTTATTTAGTTAAACATAAATATTTAAAAATATATGAATGAAATTGTATGTCAGCCATATGTTTGTTTTAAAACCTCCACAACATGTGAAGAGGGTAACATTTTATAAACTAGATATATCATAGATTTATACACAATATTGAAATGGTTTAATTTTAGATGTCTATTGCGTAGACGATCACATTTAAGAGCTGTATGCAGCTTGTTAAGGAATCTTAACAGAAAATTTTCATATATTTATTAAAGAAAAAAAAGCACAAAAGTACCTTTCAGTGCAACGCTAGCAATCAGCTGTTTTCTGTCAATTATTAAGAATTGTGAAATTGAAAACAAATCAATTCTTCGGTTCTGCTTTATTTGGCCTGCTAAACGCTTTTTAAGCTCAGTATCAAAATTACCCATCCGCTTCTTGTTTTTCTTTGCCTAATTTTGTTCGTTTTTTCCATGTTTGCAACTGAAAAATAACTTTTATTTTTTTTTTAGCATATTACATTTTGTTAATGCTTACGTCTCCTGTCAAAATTCCGTTCAGAAAGAACGAAAAATTTGATATTCCTGCTCAAAGCCTGGGTTGCCTAACTTAATTTACGTCAAAAAAAAGTAGTAAAAACAATACTACTTTTTTAAAAAGCTGCAGACTATCAACAGAAATTTTTTGACAGAAGATTTTTTTAAATGAAGATTTTGATTCCTTAGCAAGCTGCATACAGGCCTTAAGAAGGGAACTATTGTGCTGGCTGAAATTCCATAATTTTGTTTCGTATTATCATGAGTAATTTGACATTGAAAATAACTTACATATCAGTTTAGTGGTTATATGTATATACAGGTCTACAGGCTAGTGTTTCTATTAAAAGATTTCACTATTTTAATAACTGAACTTCCACTTTGGTCTTCACAATGAAAAAAATATTTTTCATATTAGAATTTTTATCTCTAAATTATTTTTATAAAATTCAATTTTTTGTTAAAACGGTTAAATTTTTAACATTTTTGATGTGTAAACATATATACGCGCAGGGGGGTAAATTTCAAAAACAGCGTAACATGTAAGCGTAACATGTGAGTCGTAAGACAAAATGTGATTGTATTGGTAACCTGTTTGAAAATTAAAAATGAAAAATAAAAACTGAAAAAAAAAGAAAAATAAAAAATTAATGACGAAAAATGAAAAAAAATTAAAAATTAAAAATGAAAAACGAAAAATTAAAAATGAAAAATTAAAAAATTAAAAATAAAAAATTAAAAATTAAAAATCAAAAATGAAAAATTAAAAATGAAAAATAAAAAATGAAAAATAAAAAGTGAATCATGAAAAATAAAAAATAAAAAATGAATAATTAAAACTAAAAAATTAAAAATAAAAAATTAAAAATAAAATATGAAACATGCAAAATAAGAAATGAAAAATTAAAATTAAAAATGAATAATGAAAAATAAAAAATGAAAATAAAAAATTAAAAATGAAAAATAAAAAGTTAAATATAGAAAATAAAAAAGTAAAATTGAAAAATTAAAAATGAAACATAAAAATTGAAAAAAGAAAAATAAAAATTGGAAATGAAAAATTAAAAATAAATGTGAAAAATAAAACATTAAAAATAAAAATCAAAAATAAAAAATGAAAAACGAAAAATGAAAAATAAAAAATGAAGAACAAAAAGTTAAAAATAAAAAAAGAGAAATGAGAAATAAAAAATGAAAAACGAAAACCGAAAAATGAAAAACGAAAACCGAAAAATGAAAAATAAAAATTGAAAAAATTAAAAATGAAAAATTATATATGAAAAATGTTAAATAAAAATGAAAAATAAACAAATGAAAATGGAAAATGAAAAAACGAAAAATGAAAAATTAAAAACGAAAAATTAAAAATGAAAAATGAAAAGTAAAAAATGAAAAATAGAAAATGAAAAATAAAAAGTTAAAGAAGAAAAATAAAAAATGAAAAACTAAAAACTAAAAATTAAAAATAAAAAATTAAAAATAAAAAATTAAAAATGAAAAGTAAAAAATGAAAACTAAAAACGAAAACCGAAAAATGACAAATAAAAAATGAAAAATAATAAATTAAAAATGAAAAATGTAAAATGTAAAATAAAAAATGAAAAATAAAAAATGAAAAATGAATAATGAAAAATGAAAAATATAAAATGCAAAATAAAAAATTAAAAATTGAAAACGAAAAATAAAAAATTAAAAATGGAAAATGAAGAAAAGAAAAATGAAAAATAAAAAATTAAAAATAGAAAATGAAAAGTGAAAAATAAAAAATAAAAAATAAAAAATAAAAAATAAAAAATAAAAAATGAAAATAAAAAATTAAAAATAACAAATGAAAACTAAAAATAAAAAATGAAAAATAAAAACTGAAAAATATAAAATAAAAAATTAAAAATAAAAAATGAAAAATAAAAAATGAAAAACGAAAAATTAAAAATGAGCCAGTTGAAATAATAAATAATAATAAATATTTTTATATTAGGATAGTTGTTTGCCATAAGTGATACATAGATGACGCTTTTTGTTTGATTTTAAAAAAGTGCCATAAAATAATCTTTAATTACTAGACTCACATGATTTTTAGTCTCATATTTTTGTTTATTGAATTTGAAATATAGTTTAATTTTAGTGCTGATGTTTGTAACTACCAAAAATATTTGACCTTGACCCACCTTTCATTATATCGATCGATTTAGTGATGGCCGTCTGTCCGTCCGTCCATGTAAACCTCGTTATTAAACTACAAGTCGCAAATATGAATATATTTTGATGAAACTTAGCATATAAGCTTCTATCGGCCATATGATGAACGCTATTGTGAAAATTGGTTCGTGTTCAGACCTAGTCCCCATACAAATAACTCCTATGAGGTCGACTTAAATACCATACTATTCAAATTCTTATATAGATCTAGATCATATTGGGTTTGTGTATGGTTATTACATCCATTTATCAGTAGTTCAAAAATAAACCCTATAGGACAAGTCTTAGTCATAGCCCCCATATAAAACTGATTCCCGATATTTACTTAATTTTATCAAAAAACAAAAATATTGCACACATTTTTCTTAAATTTGGTTTTTGTATGTTTTTGCAAAAAAATTAAAAGAGACTTTACAAAATATGATCAGGATCGGTCCATTTTTCGACCTAGTCCCCATGTAAATATAGCATCCGATATGAACGTTTTCATTTTCCAAGGCCAAAAAATTAATAACAATGCCAATGTCGGTCTAGACCGACTATAATTTTCTTACTTGTTTTTCGTTCGCATTGTGCAGACTTTTTTCAATTTAATTTCCTATTGTTTTTTTTTTAGTTTAAAAATAATATTCAATCCAAATGTGTGATAATAGAATTAATGAAGATAATTACATAGCTTGAGGATTATAAAAATTCAGCAAAACTGTTTTAATTTTAAAAATCATAGATGATGAAAAATTAGCTCTTTGCCAATAACTACAATTATTGTATCTCTGTTTGACAATTTAATCATCATTTGAAACCCAGACATCTAAATTGACACCTACTCCAGCAAACAAAAAAAAAAAAAAAAATAAAAACAGAGAAATCAACAACAATAAAAACTTTATGCAATTGTATTTTTGCTATAAATTGCAACCTACACATATTCAACATTTATTTAATGTGGATTGCCTTCAGAAGTGAAAAATTGCAATTGAAATTGAGCCCTTAACACAAAAAAAAAACACAATTCTTAAGCCACTGACATTGTACAAGTTGATTATATTATCCACAATTCACAATTGTAACCTCTATAGTTATACTTATATGCATGCATATTGAACTTAAGTATCACTTTCAATTTCATTAAAAAAATGATTTAATAAAAATAAATAGTAAAAAAAATTTATAATACACAAAAAGCGCTCTTTTCTCTTTTTACAATGTTTTTTTTTTAACTATTATTTTGTAATAAAGAAACATTGTATCTCAACATTAAATTTTTTGTTGACCAATTCATGATGTTGTTCATCTGCTAAGTCTGAAAGATAATAGAATTCATCATCATACGGATGCGTACTGAATACACATTTACACATCTTGTTAATACAATTTTGATTATTGTATTTAGATGGGCGTACTCGAGATTATTATATCAAACGCGTGTTTTTATGCGTAATTGCTTTTATTTGCCTGTTTGTCCTCAAATGATCTGCTCTGGTTCATTTCAAGTTTTTTTTTTCAGTTGATCTCGTTCTTTTTTTTTTTGTTACCGATTATTTGTTGTGGTTGTTATGAATACCATTGTATGAAATGACATCATTAGTGATGTCATTTATATCATCAGTGATTTGTTTATTAAAACCGGTTATTTTTTTTTACATTTGATTTTAATCACATTTTTGTTGTTTGGCGCTTTTTGTGTGTGTGTGTACTTGTAGTTATTGTTAATGTAGCCATCAGTCATAAATATTGAGTATTCTTAATAGAGCAAAGCAAAAAAATTTTTTTTTAATATTTTGTTACATTGTAGTAATGATTGTTATGGAAGATTTAGATGTAAAAAGTATAATTATTAACAAAACTTAAATTTTTTTTACGAAATTGGCAGATCTAGCCCATTGATAATATATATCCCTTGTGCATATAAGACTCTATACTGTAAGTACAGTGTCACTATATATTACTAATATCGAAATTGACACACAGAGAATAATTATTATTGTAGCGAGTAATAATTATTATAATATTATTTAGGTAAGGCTATTTCTTGTGACCGATGATTTGCTAAACGGTTTTCTCCCGATTTTGATCAAACGTATCTTATTTGAAAGGTATTTCTTTTTAGCTGTCCACCAGATATACAGATTATTTAAATTTTTAAACTTTTTGAAGTAAAATGCATTTAAAGTTGCTACTAACACATATATAAAATTATACAATGCTATGTGTGTGTTTATTAAATTTGTTAATGTGTTTGTGAGTATGATTTCTTTATTCACAATAATAATTGTGTTGAATTGAAAAATAATTTTGGACATAAACCAATAACGACAGTAATCGATATTTAAAAAGTGTTGAATTGTGAACTGGCTAAAATTAATTAGCATTAGGGTCAGAGGGGTTGAATCTGCTAGTTTAATATTAATAAGCAAGGTGATTTCTTGTGACTGATGTAAGTTGGTCAGTTTTAATTCCAATTTTTTTTTTTTATTTTATTTACAAATTCCAAAACCAAGCCCTTATGGCCAAATATGATTTTAATACTTACTAAATATTATACAAAAAAAAAAAAAAATATATATATATATATATATATAGTAATATTGCTATATAAAAATTATAAATTATAATATATAAGAAAAAAAATAAAAGAAAAACTAAATACCATATCGGGAAATTTTCGCAAGTTATTTTAAACAATATCAAAACTATTATAAGGACTATTCATCGAAGTGCTGCCCTAGCCTACGCTTAAAGGTGGCATTAGAAACCCCAAAAAGTTTTAAGTGCTTCGGAAGAGCACCAAACAACCATCATTTGAAAGGTATTTCTTTTTAGCTGTCCACCAGAATTTTACAGAATTTTACATTGTTTTAATTTTTTGGAGTAAAAAGCATTTAAAGTTGCTACTGAAACATAAATTTGTTAAGTGTTTGCAAAAAGCCCTGTGTTGAATTGAAAAATAATATTGGACTTAAACCAATAACGACATAAAAACTGTTGAATTGTGAATTGGCTAAAGTTGATTAGTATACCCTAAGGGTCTTATAAAATAATTTATTAAATGAAAAATTAAATTTTCTAGAATTTACACTCGAGGGCTGGGATCTACTAGTAATTGTTATTGTGTAAAACATGCGCTTCACAGTCGACAAAAGATATAATGACAGTTTTTGACCATCATTGCCCGATTATGGGCTCATTAATTTGAACACGGTCTCACAACTCTGTCAAAATTTGTATAAAATTTAAATTTTATCTCTCTATATTTTATTTTCAAAATATTTGGTGTCCAAAATAAGTAACTGCATATATTCACAGACGCCTTACAATTCGAGCTAATTTCATAGACAGATTAATTTTTTTAATTTATCTTACAACAAACACATTGAATTTTAAGCATTATTTAGAGGTATCTCCATATTTTAGACCATATCTTGGCAAAGTGATGCCCAATTTACCTAATTTTTATTAACAACCTGCTCGAAATAATAGCAAGCAATATTGTTCTAAGTTTTTGCAGGTAAATGGTGCATTTTGTGAATGAATGTGATTTCAACAGGCAGACAGACGGACACCGCTATATCGACTATAATATATTCGACCAAAAATTGGAAAGGGTTAATACTCGCATTATTATTGAGTTTTATTTTTTTTAAATTTCAAATGAAATTTTTTCAATGTTTTTTATTTTAAACAAAAAATTGTTTCAAAACGATCTTACTTGTTAGTCCAAAAAATGTAAGAAAATTGTTGTCGGTCTAGACCGGCTATATGACATCCTATACCATGCGTTTAGAGACCCTACGTCTTAGGTCCAACTAATTGGATATAGAAAATAAGCATAAACCAAATTTGAGTGGCAAAGTTAATATTTTTTTTGCCTTTGAATATGAAAAAGTTCATATCAGATTATATATTTATATGGGAAAAAGGTAAAAAAATGGACCGATCCTGAACATATTTGGTAAGGCCATTTACTTTTTGCAAAATTATATAAAAACCAATTTTGAGAAAAATCTGTGCAATATTTCTGTTTTTTGATAGATTTAAGTGAAGATCGGGAAGCAGCTTGATATGGGGGCTATAACTAAGAATTGTTCTATAGGGTTTATTTTTGGACTACTGATTAATGGGTGTAATAAACATTCACAAACCCAATGTGACCGAGATCTGTAAGATAATTTCGATTTTATGACAATTTAAGTTGATCCCATAGGGGTCATTTGAATGGGGACTAGGTCTGATCATGCACCGATTTGCACCAATTTCAATAGTGTATATGCTATGGCCGATAGAAGCTTATGTATCAAATTTTATCAAAATATATTCATATTAGCGACCTGTAGTTTGATTGAAAATTTTACATGGACACATAGACGGACGGACGGACAGCGCTAAAACGACTAAAAAAGTGATTCTGAGTCGATTGGTATAATAAACGATGGGTCTAAGTCAAATATTTTTGGTAGTTACAAACATCAGCGCAAAGTCATTTTAACCTGACCAAATAGTGGTATGGGTACAAAAATTGTTTTATGACGGTCTTACTGGTTATAAAAATTTATTTATTCAAAAGACTCCACTTTGCTCTTAAGTCACGAAATTAAAAAAATATTTAAATGTCGTAATACCTAATAGATATAAAAGTTTGATTAACACCCCAAAAAAACCTAATTTTTGGACTTAAGTTATTAAAAGAATTAATTTAATTTGAAAATTAATGAAAGTACTTTTTCAAAAAAGCAATTTTAAGAAAATGTGCTTATTATTATATATTATTATTATTATTATAATGTATTAATAATGTATTATTATTATAATAATGTATTTTATTTAAGAAAAAGACTTTCTTTTAAATATCTTCTTAAGAAAATGTCTTTTTTTTAAATAGTATTTTTTAAGAAAAAGTACTTTTTATGAAAATTTGTTTAAAAAAAGAAACTTTTTTAAGAAAACATACCTTTTTAAGAAAATGTACCTTTTTAAGAACATGTACCTTTTTTTTTTTTTAAAGAAAAGGTACTTTTTAAGAAAATTTACCATTTTAAGGGAAGCCACTTTTTTAAAAAAAGGTACTTAAAAAACTTTTTTAAGAAAATATACTTTTTTAAAATAGACACTTTTTAGTAGATTTTTTTAAAGGTGCTTTTTTTTTAACGAAATATACTTTTTTTAAATTTACTTTATTAGTATTTTTCTCGTAAAAAATAGCTTTTTATAAAGGCTTTAAAAAAAAATCAATTGAGTCCGATTGCAGGGGAGATGTGTAAGCATCTAGTAATTAAAGATTTTTTATGGCACTTATAGCAGTCAACTGCAGGGGCCCTGCTAATATAAAAATATTTATTATTATTTATTATTTCAACTGGTTAATTCTTAATTTTTCGTTTTTAATTTTTTATGTTTCATTTTTCTTTATTATTTTTCCATTTCCATTTTTAATTTTTAATTTTTCGTTTTTAATTTTTAATTTTTTATTTTTCATTTTTCATTTTTCATTTTTTATTTTCCGTTTTTCGTTTTTCATTTTTTTATTTTCCATTTTTTATTTTTAATTTTTCATTTTTCATTTTTCTTTTTCATTTTTTAAAATTTTTTTTTTATTTTTCATATTTTATTTTTCATTTTTTATTCTTCATTTTTTTTCCATTTTTAATTTTTTATTTGTCATTTTTAGTTTTCCTTTTTTCGTTCTTCATTTTTAATTTTTAATTTTTCGTTTTTATTTTTAATTTTTCATTTTTTATTTTTTATTTTTGATTTTTTAATTTTTATTTTTTATTTTTTAAGTTTTTAAATTTGATATTCGACCAGAGTTTTATCTTTGGTTTTTTGTTAATACTCTGGCTTATGGTCAATAAAAAACGCTCAATGATTTGAGTTTATTGTTCTATATTTCAATATTTCGATCCTCTTTGAAGATCATCATCAGGAAATTGACATTAAAATAGCCCAAAGAATAATTTTAAGTCGGCGGCGTCCTTCTCCCTTGATTTAAAAATAAAAATCAAGGGACAAGGACGCCGCCGGCTTAAAAACATTTTTTATTTCTTTATTTTTAATTTTTCATTTTTAATTTTTTTGTTTTTCATTTTTCGTTTTTCATTTTTTATTTTTCATTTTTCATTTTTCATTTTTCATTTTTCATTATTCATTATTCATTTTTCATTTTTTATTTTTAATTTTTCATTTTTCACTTTTTATTTTTAATTTTTTATTTTTCATTTTTCAATTATAATTTTTCATTATTCATTTTTTATTTTTCCTTTTTTATTTTTTATTTTTCAACAGCGACAAAAAGGTTATTACATATCATAATTTTTTCACCAACACAATCATAAGTCACACCGACTTTTTCTTACGTCTTACACTGTTTTTGTGATTGTATTGTGAAATAGATTTTTACTCCCCTGCGCGTATATATGTTTGTTTACATATCAAAAATTACTTTTTATATTTTTGTTTAAGGGGATCATCCGGCCGATTTTAATAATTTTTTATTGAAAATTTAAAATCAATTTTTTTTGTATTCAAAATAAAATTTTTTACTGAAAATAATTTTACTTACATTATTTTTTGAAATATTTTTTTCATAGCATAAGGTAAAATTTAAAATTTAATGTTTTCCCTGAAAAAGAATACAAATTTTGTACTTATCAAATGTGAATTATCTATGAGTTATATATGTGAATTATCTATGAGTTTTTTAATTATGTATTAAAATTTATTTTTAAAAAACAATATTTTTATTAATTTTTTTTGGCGAAATATATTTTTTTTATAAAATTTTTTAATAGTAAAAATTATTTAAAATTTTTTTACTCATATTTTCGGATACAAAGTTTTTTTTTAGTTTTCACAAAATATTTTTTATTAGATTTATTAAATTTTTCGGATTTAGCAAAATGTTTTTTTATTTAAATATGTCACACAAAAAACTATTTGAATATTTTTTTCTTTACCCAATTTTTTTTGTTGATTTTATTTCACATTCAAAAATTAAAAAAAAACAATTTATTTAAATAATTGTTAGGATAGTAGAAAAGTTCGACAGTTCAATTCCTGACCTTAAAATTGCGGAACCCACAACTTAACACGACATTAATTATTTAACATCAATTAAAAAATTTAGCCTTATATCTTGAAGGGCTGAACTAAGTTTTATAATTTCACATTTTTTTTATTTAAATTATTTCATAATTAATAACATTTAATTTTACTTAAAAGTTGTCCCCCACATTTTTATTTTTGTTTAAAATTATGTCAAGTTTTTGGGTGCGCAGCTAATACACCAGAATAAATGAAAAATCAAATAAAATTGTTTGGCTTATTTTTGTACATTTCAGTTATCTTATTTTTATTTTTTTTTTTCGAAATATTTGTTTATCTTAACTACTAAAGTCTAATTTTAAATAAAAAAAATTAATTTTGATATTATTTTGGAACATTTTTTGTCAGTTCCCATCTAGTCAACATATTAAATAAGACATTGACCTCCTTTTATTCACCCATATAATAAATAGTTTACTCGTACTAAGTTGCAAAATAATTATTTATTCACATGGCACTCGTATAAGTGGTACTTTTCAAAGCTGCTTCTTAGCATTAATTAATTTATTGCATCTAAACACCCGGTGTGCGTATTAGAACAGCATTGAGTTGTAATGCGTTTTAAGAATCGCTTAACATCAAAGGAAACCCTCAGTAATTAACAACTGCCTCTCACGCCCTCTCACACTTCTAATGAAATAAATTACATTTATTTATGTCTTTCAATTAATTTATGAACGAATGAACAAAGAGTTCGTTGCATAAATGTTTGGTGTGTAACTAGTAGAACATACGACTACGTAGTGTATGAAAAAATGTAGCAATAACAACAGTACTTACTACAAAACGCTGTGTTTGTAGTAACTCGTCAGTGTTAGTTGAACTATCAATAATGTGTGTCAAATGATTAACATCAAGTCAACAAAGTGTTAAAACTACGTTCATTTGGGTGTTTTAAAAGTTTAAAAAACTATGAAATGGTTTAGTTTTTTCTTTACAAAATCACTTATATGAAAATAAAAAAAGGTGCTGTGGAAGTTAATAATAACATATCAGCCTTTACTCTCAAACAAACACAGTGCCAAACTAATGTTTCTATTTAATGACAAATAAGTTTGGAAAAAAATGATAGACGCAAAATGTATTTGTTATCACAAATTTAAAATCACATTAATTAATGGCAACAAACTTGGCATAGAAAAAATATATTTAAATTCAGCAAGCTATGAATAATAATTCTCTTATGTTACTTACCCTGCATTATGCTGTATGGAACTATACATGACATAAACGTCAACTTCGAAAAAATTGCAAAAGAATTATTTTTAAAAGTGAATCTTCTTTAGAATGAATTCTTTAACAATTTAATTCAATTTTTTAGCTTAATGACTAAATTACTTCGTCTCACTTTAAGAAGTAAACTTTATATTATGAATTCTCTCAACGACTACAATGACTTTAATTTGGAGTTAAGAAGATTTGTATAAATTCATTAATACTTTACTGAAGCCCTCGTGAATTCAATAAAATCTTGTTTAAGTCATTGAAAGACTTTGATGCCCAAAATTTTTTTCAATCAAATACGAACTTGTTCTCTTCAGACTCGAAACAACTAATAATGTGTATTTATGTTCCTTAAAAGATCAGATTTTCTCTAAAACCAACAAAGTCTTGAAATTTTTTTTTAAAAAATACACTTTTTGATGTGTAAACATCTATACGCGCAGGGGGGAAATTTCAAAAACAGCGTAATATGTAAGCGTAACATGTGAGTCGTAAGACAAAATGTGATTGTATTGGTGAAAAAATTATTATATTATGATAACCTGTTTGAAAATTAAAAATAA